>CM052802.1:26517552-26780757 GCA_028533885.1 Nasua narica
TACAATGGAATATTATGCCTCCATCAGAAAGGATGAATATCCAACTTTTGTATCAACATGGATGGGACTGAAGAGATTATATGGAGTGAAATAAGTCAAGTGGAGAGAGTCAATTATCTTATGGCCTCACTTACATGTGGAGTATAAAGAAAATCATGAAGGGCATTGTGAGAAGGAAGGGAAGGGTGAATAGGGGAAATTGGAGGGGGCAATGAACCATGAGAGACTGTGGACTCTGAGCAACAAACTGAGGGATTTGGAGGGAGGAGGTGGGGGGTTGGGTGAGCCTGGTGGTGGGTATTGAGAAGAGCACATATTGCATGGAGCACTGGGTGTGGTGCGTGAACAATCAATCTTGTAACACTGAAAAAATAAAATAAACATATTTGGGGACAAAAAATTAGTCTACGTCCATACCACCCTGAACATACCCAATCTCTTTAAAAAAGTTAAATAGAAATTTGAAAAAATAAAAAAGATAAAGTGAAGTACTTATGTTGGTGTTGGTACCCATACGTCAGGGAGAGGACTTGAGAAGAGCATGAGGCAGGGTTCAAGTTAACCCTGAGCTGAGATTTTTCCAATGGCTCCTCTGTCATCACTAATAAGACATTTGTTTTTATAGGAGGCTGTCTCTAGCAAAACATAAGTTTCTGGCTTTTACTTTAAAGGAAAGATGCCAGCTTCTAAGCTCATCCTTTAATTGCCTTATACGCAATAGAAGAGGTTGTTAGTGTAGTGAACAAGCCAGAACAGGGATGGGGAAGCCAACTTTTCTCTATTCCTACCATGGAAAGTTCACTGGGAGGTGTGGTTCGAAGCCAACCAGAGGATGCAGGAGATTGGAGAAGATTTCCCTTTCTCTTTAGGTCCACAGCAAAGTACATTGCCTTCTTTTCTTTGCAAAGCAAACACTGAGTACTTCTCAGAGAGATGCTACGAAGACGTTTCAGCCTAGAACAAGAGTGAGTCATGGTTTGTACAACTCGGTGGTGCTGCCAGCCCGCCTCTGCTATCCCTCACAGTTTTTGTTTTCTTGGTATGATAATTAGTTGTTGGCATTAGGAATGTGTCTTCTGAGGAAAAAATTTGCGCATCTATTATTTCTGGAATGAGGGTTCCATGCGTCCTATTGAGGTAAGCTATCCACTCACAGTCCAAGTGTTGGCCACATGTGGTCACCTAACCCAGAGCTCCATTGTTCTTATGCTATGTTTTTATCAGTCCAAATAACAAACATGATTTCCAGCCACTATCTTCTACTTTCCACTGAGATAAACTAAGAGCAAGCTAGTCAAGAAAAGCAAGAGTTTCTCAGTTACCAAAAGCTTGAAAATTATCATCTAGTGGTTCTTAACTTCAACTACCCATTAGAATCACATTAGGAGTTTTTTGAAAAATACCACTGCTGGGGCCCTACCCCAGAGTGGGTTAGACAGGCTCTCTGGGAGTGAAGTCAGCCATGGCACTGGTGATCTTTTAAAGCTCCACAGGTGATTCCGTTAGAAGGCTGAGGCTGAGAGCCACTGATCTTGTGCATCCAGGCCCTTCCTAACGAAACAGATCCAGAGGCCCCTTCTCTGTCTTCTTCTACACTATGAACACTTTGAGCACCTGAACGTTGATGATGACATTTAAATCCACAGTGCCTACGACAATAAATGTCTTGGGAGGGCAGAAAGCCAGGAAGGAAAGGATGGGCCAGAACCTGTTCTTCCCTTTGTCCCATGGTCTGTTAGAAGAAAAATTGTTATTAAGATAAACTACTACGAGATTTTAGCCCCAAAACTAAGTCATTAAGTATCAGATTCCCCAAAACTTATGACTCATCCATTTCTGGAAAAATGCTGTGAGTCAGATTGCCCCCTAAATCCCAAACCAAATGACTTTACACTAATTAATCCAACTTTTTTAAGCTAAATGCTTGACCTTGTTCCACACCCCCACCTCACTAATTTCTCATTTTGTAGAGTCTCCTTAATTTCCCTAGTTAAACTTGACACTTTCAAATTAATAGGCCACTCACAACGGCATGTTTTCCTTCAGTATGAAGATTCCAGAGTGAAGAGAACTATGGGAAGTCTGTGCTGTGATTAAGGAGACATAAGACTTGAGCCTGACAGTTGGTGAGGCCTCAGGCACTGAGTTCCAGACTGTTCTGTGGCTATACATCTTTCTCCAGGCAGTCAGGTGGAATTCAGGTGAAATCTAGCCAGTGTGTTGTGGTATAACAGTTCAGAATTGGGGCACTCATGTCCAGGGCCATAGAACTGTGGGACAGATACTGTGGTATCTGGAACTACAGTGCACACAGGCCAGCCTTCTAAATGCCTGCAACTCAACACTGCATTCCTCTGCCCAAGGGAGTTCTCTGCGTATGCCCCTGAGAGAGGCTGAAGTACTTGAGAATGAATATCTCCCCCCACTACTCCACCTCCATGGTGGTCTTCAACCTGAAACTAAGTGGAATTGGGGTTTTCCGCTACCATCTCCCTCAGATGCAGTAACTCCAAGGCATGTGTAGAGTTTCTCGTGGGGTTCAGGCCTAGTTGCCCTGTAGTTACCTGTTTGCTACCCTATCTTCTTTTAGCTGCCTTCTCTTCCTTCACCCTTTCCTGCTTCCTTGCTGGTATTTCTTCAACTTATCCTCCACATAATGAAATCCTGTGTCAAGGTCTGATTCTGACAGAACCCAAAGAAGACAGTAGCCTTGTCAACTTATAGTCACTTGATTTGTGGAAAGTTGTTTAACTTTGAGAGTCATTGCCCTCAAATGTCAATTAAGGAAAAGATTTTGGAGCCTCACTTGGTCAGAGCAGGCAAAGAGCTGCTTCCTGTGGCTGCCAAAGCCCTCCCTGACCAGCCCTCCACCTCCTGTCTCCTTCTGGCCCTCAACCCTTTGGGTCTAAGTGCTCCCCTCCCCCACGCTCCTCTCCAGCCACTGGGAGTTCCTTTGAATTCTTGCAAGTGCTGCGTTCCCACTTGTCTTAGGAACTCTCACTCAAGCTGTCCCTCTGCCTGGAACACTCTTCTTCCTTCTGTTTATTTGGCTCACTCCTACACATCCTCCAGCTCTCTGCTGAAATGTCAATTCCTGTAGGGAAGCCTTTTCTGACGCCCAATCTAGGACCGTGCTTGAGTTGTGTGCTACCAAATATAGTGTTCCCATCGTCACTTTGGCATGCTTTACAGTAATTCTGTTTACTTCCCCAAGTCCACCTCACTCCCCAGCCACCATCACCACTGGCTATTCTCCTTGAGAAAGAAACTCAATTTATCTTGCTTTCCACTCTATGCCTAACACCCAGCGCAATGTCTATACATAGTGAGTATTTAGCAATAAATTTTGAATAAAATGAACATTTGTTTACTAAACATTAAAGGGTTTGGGAATAGAAGTTAAAATAAAGCTTTCCAATCAGACAGTCAGGGCTCTGTCTCCAATGATTGGTTCCCAAGGTACGGCTGTTCTCCTTCAGCCTGTGTACTTGAAGCCTTGGGGAAAAGGGTATGTGAAGGAGGATAGAGTTTCCCTTTAACTTGAGAACAGCTTTATCTTTTTATCCTAGTGTGGGCTATCATTATTTTTAACACGAAAAATTTTAAAGTTGGAAAGCACTGTGTTAAAATAATCTAGCTCAGTACTTATAAAAATGTGGAGTTAAAATCTGGAAAAGAAAGTTGAGTAGAAAACACTGAGTATGAACAATGCTTGGAAGCAGAAGTCGTCCTGTTTATCAGCTGTCAACGACAATGCAGCCTTTCTAGGTGTGGGCCTTTCTGACATTCCTTTGCCCTTGGTGGCCTGATAGGCTTTATCTCAAAAATCCCTGGATCTTCCAGGAATGGGACCAAGTGCAGGGAGCAACTCTCAATTTTTTCCAACCACCACATGTCCTAGAGAAAAGTCTGAATTCCTTGGTATGCACAGAAGCCTCCCTGGGGCCCAACACTGTCCACCTTTCTCTCCAGAATCATCTTTGTCCCTATCCTGCCGCACACCTTCCTTGTGTACTTGTTTTCAGACATGTTCCATATCTCTGTGCTGTGACCCAGTTATTCACCCAAAGGCTGACTCCCTATCTCTCCCACCCTTCCGTCAATTTTACTGGGTGACTTCTTTCATCCTCTGAGACTCCACTCAAGCTCCAGGGCAGCCCTTTCTGAACTTATAGAGTGGAATTTCCACTTTTGATTTCTACCTTTGCCTGAGTTTTCTTCCAGCACATTTAAATGTTGAAAATATTGGTTTGCTGTGTCCTACTGACTCCACCCCCAACCATTTTACAAGGTTTTGGAGGACAGGAACTTTGTCTTGTTCATCTTTGTCCCCTCAAGGCCAAGCACAGGCCCTGCCATTAAGGAGGTATTCAATACATGTTTGCTCAAAGATGCTAAATAGCATGATCATTTTTGTGCCCTGCCTGACTTGTAATAGTAGGCAAACTTTAACGAATTGCTGATGATTGATTTACTACTGACTTATAATTCAAAAGTTTTGGCATGTGCAGTTTAAGTACTGGTCAATAAATATACACAGATTGGAAAAAGGAAACATCTCAGCTTTAAAAAAAAAATTTATGTAATGTGCACGAGTCTGTCTTCTTGAGTGCGTGGTCACACTCACTGTGTGACCTGTCCTAATGTGAAGCACCTGGGAGAAGGGAAAACATTCCAGGCATCAAGCTCCAAATAGCAGCTGGCTAGTCCTCCGGTTTCTCACGGATGCAAATGTGTGGCAAATATGACTGTATGTTGATAACTCCTAAGAAATCTGTTTTCTATTTTAATAAAACTGAATAGTAGGAGTCCTTTGTTAAGATGAATGAAATCTGCAGTTAGGCTTTGGAATTCATTCCAGAGGGAGGGGTCATCCAAGAAGCTTTACTCCAGCTCCACCCTGGTGCCTGCCCCCAGAGTGACTGGGCGGCGAGAGTGTCCACACCCAGGGCCAGGAAAGGGCGGAGCCACCAGCCAGGGAGCCTGCAGCAGGATGCAGAGCCCCTGGGGATGGGTGGCTGCCACATCACTAACCTCGTGCTAGGCTTCCAGCACTGGGTGAGGTCTCCCAAGTCTGTGTTTCTGGGGGTTCTGGCTTGTTCGGACCTTTGGCACACTTCCCATATCCCCTGCAAACCATAATAGCTGCTATTTACTCAGCTGTTGTCAGATGATGTCCTGCACATTTGCATAAAACTTAATGTCCCTCTGGAGGTGGAGTAACAAATAATTTTTTTAAAAAGATTTTATTTCTTTAAAGAGAGAGAGTGCGTGTGAGCAAGGGAGAGGGGTAGAGGGAGAGGAAGAGGGAGAGAATCTCAAGCAGAGTCTGCGCTGCCGGTGGAGCCTGTCTTGGGACTCGATCCTACAAGCCTGAGACGGTGACCTGAGCTGAAATCAAGAGTCTGATGTTTAGCTGACTGACTCACCCAGGCACCCCAACTAATAATTTCAAAAATAACTTTCCCAAAGCTGGTGAGTAGTAGTACTCGGTTAACACCTAGGGGTACTATCTGTACTCATGATGATAGATGCATCAAAATTATGATAAAACTTAGAGCTTGAATGTGATTTACATGTGTTAACTCATTATATTCCCACAAGAACATTTTTAGGAAAAAGATATCCTCCTCTTACTGTTGAGGATATTGAGGCAGAGATGAAGTTTGGAGAAATGTACCATGTACCATGTAACCATGTGGTGTCGTGAGGAGTAGGGAAGAAGTCCATCTCCTGTTTTCTGATTCAGAACTCTGTCTATCCCTTTACACACAGACAAACACACAGATATGCTTTACTTCTGGTAAAAAAAAAAAAAAAGAGAGAGAGAGAGAGAGACAGGTGAGAAAAGGACTAGTGAGAAGCCAAATGTGTAATTTACATAACACAGGTTCTTCATAAACATGCCAGACGCCATGAGAAATAAATTATAAGATCACCTACCAGTAATGGAACTATAAACTAGGAGGTCTAGTAGACCCCCAAATTGGCTCACAGTAAGGATGACTTGAGTTCTGCCCTAGTTTCAATCCCACTTTGCTCTAAAATATAAACTACAATTATGAAAAGAAAAAGGTGTTTGCCATGTTAGCTCCACAAATAAAAGCATTCGAACTGAATTCTCTCCGGGCACCAAGAAATATGGCTTCCAAGGAAGACAGGTTGTCTCTTACTGTGGAGTATGACATGAGCTCTCCTGACATCTGAAGATCTCTGATGTCCTCCCAGCCTGAAGGCCCACTCATCACTGCACTGTGGTAGCAGGAGTGTGGCTGATATTAGAGTTTGAAGACAGTTTTGTAAAAATGAGCTACTGGTCTCACGAGACCTGATGCGGGGGTGAAGTGTTTAGGGATGAAAGGGTCACCGTCATCCGGGAAACAACAAGGTTGGCTCCTACCCCTTGCCCTAGTGTGATAGTTGTTCCTCCTGGATTAACATCACATTGATTAATGATGCCAGTTAAAAGCCAAAACGTGCTGAGTGCTGACCTCCATGAAAGATTGCAAAGTTATGTAAATCTAATAAGGGGCATAGGAAAAGAGGCATGACACTGAAAAGAGTTTCCTTGCTACTCTGGTTGTCAAGGCTTTGCATTAGAATGAGGTCAGGTCATCACAATTTCTGTTTTAATTTGTTGATAGGCAATCATGAATTGTACTTACTGGCTGCCATCTCCAACTTCCTAGGCACTAAGTGGCGTATCCTTTTCTGGTATTAGAGAAACTTCCAGTCCTGCTGGAATGGCTTTGTACTCTATTTCCAAACAAGAACATAATGTATATAGAAAAAAATAGGTCAATATTTAGCTTACGCATCTTCTGGCGATAGTTTAAACATGGAGTGGATGTAAACTTACCTTGACCAAAGGCTCACCATGTGTCCCTTGCTATTATAAATATATCAGAATCATTGAAATTCTGGAAAACTCGGTTTTCTGTTCACACAGTAGCCTTCATGTACCATAAACTAGCTCAGAGACTTTTTTCTTGATGATTTGTTTGCCTATTAGAACACTTCCGCAGTGATCCCCATGACTCTCTCCATGGGCCCCCTCAGGCCTTCACTCAGTCACCTTCCCAGAGAAGTCTTCCCTGAATATCTTCTTCAATTTAAGCTGTCCCTCCACTGACCCTGGCACTTTCCATACCCCTTTCCCATTTTCTTTTTCTCTATGATCTGCTTTATTTTATACCTATTTATTTTGTTTCTTCTCTAGATGCCCCTACTAAAATCTAAGCATCATGAAATCAGGGATTTTTCTCTATTTTTTCCCTACTGCTAAAATCCCTGCTTATGGATGAATTCTTAGTACATAGTAGTCATCTAGTAAATTTGTGTTGAAATGGATGGATGGGTGGATGAATAGAGGCATGGATGGGTGGGTGGCTGGATGGACGGACAGCTAGACGGATGGATGATCACTGGATCTTTCAGTTGGCTGGAATCTGACAAAGAGAGTACAGGTCCAAAAGTAAATGAAGGACAAGCTTATTTCTCAGCCTTTCTCTCTCTGCATGTTGGCAGTTGTTAAACCATCTGCCATACAAGCCAGCTCTACCATTTCAATCCCGAAACCCTATGTTAATTATATCACTACATGGTATTTCTTCACTTATCCAGGACAGCCATGTGGTAATAATCTTTTGAGATAATCCTCAAAAAATAGTATTTTATGATTTCATTAAAAGAAGGGATTAAGGTGGTTGCTGAAGTTGTGTCTGTGGGGAAGTCTCAAGTTTTCATGTGTGGTTAAACATAGTAACTGCCTCATAAGACAAACTCTTTATATAGGTTAAGAGTCCAACCATCAGAGGCAATTTTTATGCACTTACAAACTACTCAAATTTATCTATTCTAAATGTATCAGATGCTAATTCTTATACCTGTTTGTTTTTTTTTTCTGTATGTATCAGGGACACTGTGGCCACCGATGTCTTCACTCAAAGGGGTACTACCAATTGGTTCTATTGGATCCTACTTTGATCAAGGGTCCTGTGTGAGACTCCTCCATTTCATAAGTTGTCCATGCCTCCTCACCTCTGTTAGAGGTGAGGTCGAAAATAAACATATGGGAGTTTAGCACCTGAAGATGGTCGGTAATCCACAGGCAATAAGCAGGAGAGGAAAGAGAAGGCCATTATCCAAAGGCTCTTGGAGGTTGTCATTAAACAATAGCCTACGCCAAATACGCTTCCGTTCAGTTCTCTGGTCCTGGAAGGGAAGGTCCTTCTTTTGGTACTCACCCCATTTCTTCTCTTCCCCTCTAACCATCAACCGTCCCCTCCCCTTTCTTCTGATACAGTTTTATTTAAAGAATGAGGTACTAATCCTCTCTGTGTACCCTAAGATGTTCCCACTTAAAATAAGCCTTTGTGTTTGCTTCACTGAAGCTGGAAGGGGGGAGAATGATCACAAGGAAAAGAACACCTAGCAAATGCACAAATTAATATTTCAAGATATAACTTTATGCATGCTGAATGAAATCCTCCACATCCTTTACTCTGAGGCCCACTTCTTGCTTGAGACCTGTTCACTCTATTCTACCTGGTATATATTATTCCCTCTCCAGAAGCACCACTCATTTGTGTTCCTCCTGCTCACACTCAGTCTTGCTATCATTTTTATTCTGTTGTGTTCTAATATCCTCTAAAGTCATTTTTTTAATTTTCTCTTTTATGTTAGCAACTCCTTTAGAAGAAGGAAAATTCCTAAAAAATATTTTACTAGCCTGTACCTTACACACAACAACCATTCAATAAAAATCTGCTAATGCATTGATCGAATCACAATCTGGAAGCATCTGCAAGATACAACTGACTAAGAGTGGTTGGGGGGGACCAGTTGACATGAAGTGGTACTCTGCAACTTGAGGTAGGGAAGTCCTCCTGTCCTAAGTATTATCACTAGAAGTTCTGACACAAAATGCAAGGTAAGGATTGTATAGCCTAAACAAGCAAAGTGACAAAACTCTAGGAGAAATTTTAGATGATGATGATGATCAAGATTTGATTATTAATTGTTCCAGATCCTTTTCTAGGTCCTCTATGCATATGAACTAATTTAATCATTACAATAAATAGCCCACATGATCTACATTCATGGAGAAAACATTCATGAATACCTTAAGAGAATGGGCTCAATATGAAAGAGCAGAATAGAAATGGAAAAGGATTAAGTTTTCGAGTTAGCATTATTTTCCGATTAAAGTCTCATTACTCACCCCAGGGAAACACCATATTGCATGATATTAAGGGCATTTACATTATTTTTAGTGCTCTAAACCTCTCCATTACCAAGGGAAAGGATTTCCACTCAATTAGATCACAAAGTAGAGGATTATGCAGTTTGAATCCCAACACGTAAGAGACTTGAAGACATTGTGCGTAGGAAAATCTAATTGAGGACAAGAAGGGCTATGCTATGTGTTAGCATGGTGGCCGTGACCACCAAGAACAGTGAGGTGCTTCTCTTCCTTTGTGCCTTCATAGGGGTGCATTGAGGGGTACCACTCATTCCAGCACAAATGAGTCATGCATCCTCAAATTGGATGTGGCTAGCTGAGTCTAGAGAGGGTGTCAGCCTTTGAGTTTCACATCAGGACTTTGTTTACTTATTAAATGTTGTTATTTAATCTGAATTCTTCTGGGAAATTTGAATTTACCAAGTTTGCACTAATAGGATTTAATGGAACAAAGAAAAGTTAAAGGAAGTAGTATTAAATTCTCAACCTGGTTTGATTGTTGATGTCTCTTTAGACCAGGGTAAATATGATAACCTAAAGGCGGTTCATTTTATTCTCTCCTTAAACTATACTCGTAAAATTATGGTCAATTTGGGTGTTTAGTTTTCTGAATGAGGTTTTGCTGACTGGATTATTTGATAAAGCCATGGGCTCACTAGGACAAAGAGTCCATATGAGCCCTTTGGCTCTCAGTGCCACTCACTGTACCCCAGTATATTTATACTGCTGGTCACAGGAGGACCAGATGAAAGAGTGTGAAGGGAGCAGCATGGGGTTGATACTCAACGAACAGTTCTAGAATAAACATTGTTCAAAGTTACAGCCTCAAATGTCACTTGGCAACAGTTATCCATAAATGTCATCCCTCTTTAGGCTAAATTCGATTCTTCCATATTGTAGAATATATCTAAGGATGAAACAATAGGAGTCTGAATGGTACAAAACTAGTCATTTACAAGTGTAACTGATAGGAACTTTTCCACTGGGGTGAATAAATGTCACCATCTGTGGGACCCTGAATAACAAGCTCTGTATACACACACACACACACACACACACACACACAGAAGGTTCTAGATCTACAAGAATACCCCACCCCAAGCTATGCTATGTGGCAAACCTGTCTGGCCTGCACTGCCCAGGGCCCAACTGAGAAAACCAACTGATTTTCTATTTGAAATTGGTTCCCCAGAGCCCAGTAGCATCTTTCTTCCTCCTTTTATTGGGTGGATAACATGAAAGAAAAAGCTATTATATATCCTCTGAGACAACAAAGAACCTAGGAGGAGATTCAGAAGGCTAGATCCAGCCTAACAGAAAAATTTTTGTCTCATAGAGTTAAATAAAAAATTTGGTAGTTTTACATAAATATATGGTTTGCCACTTTTATTTAGATGGTGATATACAATATACAGTCACAATGGTGATATACTCCTAGTAGACTAAAAATATATAACATAGCATGTAGAGACTTACAAATAGGAAGTTTTTTATTTTAGGTCTTTTCTTGTTCCTTAAAACTTCATGTTTGTGCACTATCTAAAGCACCTTGCAATAAAACATAAATTTGTATTACATTTTATAAGCCTTCCAATGGTCCATTTCATTATAAAAATAGTGCACAGGGGATCAAAATAAGGCCATTATACTTTAAGTATACTTTAAGCCCTTCCAGAAAAGTTAAAATATTGGTACTCTGTTTAGCCAAAGCTGAGAAAGAATTCTAGGCAGAACACTAGTAAAACCCTATATTAAAAACTAAAAATAGAAATATAAAATGATAGGCTAGATAAGGAATAAGTATTTTTAAAATATAAATAAATAAACAGAAGAATTTTAGAACATATTGGCCTTCCTCCACTCTGTTCAACAGCTTCCGTTCAAATATCAAGTCTGTACTTTAGCGACAAGATAGTGTGAAAGGAAAAGCCAAATCAAATGAGAAACACAGTCACTAAAATGTGTTTAATCATTTACAATGTCTGACCTTTCACAATTCAAATGATTTTTGGTTGCACATAGCTTTTCCAAGTAGCCAGCTTTTTTTCAGAATGTTATTATATTTTTAACTAAAAATTTATTTTTCCCATTCCATCTGGAAAGTTTCAACTTTTCATTCAACTCCTGACAGATCTCTGTCCTTGAGGAACTGATGGGAAATTTTCATGAAAGTCTTAGGACTCAGATTCGCTCAAATTCTTAATCACTACCTGGTTGGATGACTTTATCTCTTTTGATTAAGAAGGTTACTTATAGGGAGAGGCTGTTTGACTGATTTTGTAACCAGTAATGGAAAAACACTGAAAAGAATAGTCACCAGAAAGAGTAACTACAGCTTTCACGCAAATTCTGTTGCATAGACTGTTATAAAAATAAACATTGGTAGCTAATGGCTGAGTCTAAAGAAAATGAGTCAGAGCTTAAAGCAATATGACAGATACTTAGGCCTGAACTCGGTGCATAAGGGATAATTGGATTGTCAACATATATTTGCTGTCCTATTGCTTGATGGATATATTTTAGTATATTTTCTGTTCTAATTTTCTGTAGATTTCATATATACTTATGATTGACTCAATTCAGAATGGTGATGTCATTAACCGTGATTAACTTTGGGCAAATCAGTCTCTCTCTGGGCCTCAATTTCTTTTTTTTTTCCCCAAAGATTTTATTTATTTATTTATTTATTTATTTATTTATTTATTTATTTATCAGAGAGAGAGAGCACAAGCAGGCAGAGTGGCAGGCAGAGGCAGAGGGAGAAGCAGACTCCCTGCCGAGCAAGGAGCCCGATGTGGGACTCGATCCCAGGACCCTGGGATCATGACACGAGCCGAAGGCAGCCGCTCAACCAACTGAGCCACCCAGGCATCCCTAGGCTTCAATTTCATCATCCATAGAATGAAGGCTTTGGATTGGGTTAAAAATCTTTTCTGGGGGCTGCCTGAGTGGCTCATATGGTTAAGCATCTGCTTTTGGCTCAGGTCATGATCTCAGGGTTCCCTGCTCAGTGGGGAGCCTGCTTCTTCCTCTCCCTGTGCTATTCCCTCCACTTATGCTCTCAGTGCTCTCTTTGTCAAATAAATAAATGTTAATTTTTTTTTTTTAGAGAGGAGCTATAGAGTTGGCGGGGGGTTGTTGAGCATAGGAAGAGAAAGAATCTTAAGCAGGCTCCCTGTCCAGAGCAGAGCCCCACTTGGGTCTCATTGGGGGGTGGGGGTCTCATGGTGGAGCTTGGCCTGGGGCTTGGTCTCGGGACCCTGGGATCATAACCTAAGCAGAAATCAAGAATCAGACACTTAACTGACTGAGCCACCCAAGCAACCCCTGGATTAAAAAATCTTTAAGAAGCCTTCTAATGATGCCATGTTACGGTCTATAATTCCAGGTGCTAAGTGGCCAAATACTATTCTTTGTAAATGTCCTAGCAGCAAGCACAGCACCTAAAATCTATGAAGTATTTATATATAGAGTCAGAGACCAATGGATGGTAGCTTTCAAAGGAAGGAAGTATAGTATCTAGTAAAAATGAGTTGATTTGAGTCCATTTGGTAAGGCATAGGATTTTAAATGTTTTCCAACTTTGTTGTAATAAATGCTTGTTGCAATAAACACAACAATGTAGAAATTTATAAAGAAAAAATAAAGCCCTCCATCTCCTGAATGAAGTGACCCATTTAAACTTTTTGGTGTATAACTATCCATTCTTTTCTCTATGCTTATAGAAAAGTAAGTTGTTCTTATTCATTAGAAAACATTATACATTTTTTAACTTGACAATATATCATGCACTTTTTAAATTCATAGTTTTAATATCTATTAATTTTCTTTAGCATGATTGTATAATGCATTTAATTATGTTTCTAATTCCCCCAACTTTTGCTATTACAACCAATTTTGAAATAAGTGCCCCTACACATAGAGTATTGCATACTGGTATATATATTTCCAAAGAGTTTATTCTCAGAAGTAAGATTTCCAGGTCAGTGGATAAGCACATTTAAATTTTGTATAAATATTGCTAAATTATTTTCCAAAATATTCACATTCCCTCAGTGATATGGGAGTACCTATTCTCCAGAGTCTTGCCAGCCTTGAATACATAACTTTAAAAAAAATATATTTTCCAGTCTAATAAGTGAAAAAAGATATCTTCCCATTTTAAATTACATTTTTCTAACTATCAGAAATTTTGGCATTTTTACACATGTTTATTTGCATGTGTTTTTGTTCTTTTGCCTTATGCCTTTACTGATTTACTTTTTATGTCCTAGGAATCTTTTCTATTTAGGTTATTTCTCTTTTTTTAATAAATTTGTAGGAGCTTTTTCTATATAGAAGTTAAGTCAACACTTTGTCACATGGATTGACATAAATTTTGAAAATTTTTTCTACCTATTACCTACCAAATAAGCAATATAATAATATGCATTTTGTAGAATTGATATGGAAATTGAGAGTGTATCAGTACTAAAAATAGTTTCACATTACAGAATAATTGCTATGCCCTGAATCGTGTATCCCCAAAATTAACATGTGAAGTTCTACCCTTCAATGGGATGGAGTTAGGGCTTTTGGGAGATAATTAAATTTAGATGAGGTCATGAAGGTGGGCCCCTCATGATGAGATTATCACCCTTATAAGAAGAGACACCAGAGAACTTGCTCTCTTTTTCCTCCTGCCGTGGGAGGACACAGCAAGATGGCAGCCATCTCCAAGCTGAGAGAAGAGATATCACTAGAAACTAATCATGTGGCAACTTGGTCTTGGACTTCTAGCCTCTAAAACTGTGGGGTAATACATTTCTGTCATTTAAGCCACCCAGCCCATGTTCAAGCTGACTAAGACAATAACAACATACAAAACCCAAAGATAATGTTGCCTAAAAGAAAGTGGCATCCTTCAACTTTCTCAGCAATTGTTGATGTCTATTTGAACATTTCCCATCTAAATTGTTGACTGTTTCCTAACTGATCATTGCTTTTGGCATTAAGGATCTCCTTGTACTTATTTACTGAACATCAACCATGCTCACAGAGGTGACAGGAGGGCTAAAGGACATCTGTAGCTTTGGCTATAAAACACACTACTTCAAACAACACCATTTTATTATGTTCGCAGACTCTACCTCTGTTGCACAGTCTCAGACCTCAGCTGACGACCTCAAACAGCTAAGTGACCCAAACACTTTGGGGCTGGAATCATTTGAAGGCTTTTCTACTCACATGTCTGGTGCCTGGACTGGGATGACTTGAAGGTTGGGCTCAGCTGAGACTGCCAACCAGAGTGTCTACTCCTGTCTGTCCTTGTCGTGTAGCTTGAGCTTTCTTGTACCATGACGATTTTATATGGTGGCTCAGGGCTTCATGTGAGACCATTTCAGTAAACAAAATGGTAGCAACATGGCCTTTTATGACCTAGCCTCAGAAATCACAAGCCTCACTTCCTCTGAGCTCCATTAAGCAGTCACAAGCCCACTCAGATTCAAGGAGAGGAGTCAGAAACCCTACTTATCAATGGGAGTAGAACTAAAATATTTGTCGCCATGTTTTAAAATCATCACTTATAGATATAAACTAAACCTAGAGACGTAGATATATGTACACGTGTGTAAGCATGTGTGTGTGCATTAAATCCCTACGATTCTCACAACAAATCACTTGGCTAGGTTGTATTATGTCTATTTCAGCTTGCCTAGGGTCACATAACCAGTAGGTTGTAAAGGCAGGATTCTAATCCATATACAGCAATGTCATACGAATTCTACTAGACCGTATCAACCTCAAGGGAGACTATTAGTTTCAACGCTTAAAATTGCCACTCTAATAGTTTTGGGTTGACACTACATCCAAAGTAGCAGATTTCCCCTGAAAACAAAAAAAGCCGGAGGAAATGAAATTGTGTTCAATTTAAATAAGCATAATTTACAAAACAGACAAACCCCAGGTAAACTTTCAGAGACTTTCAACTTGAAGCCAATCTGTTCAGGCATCAACTCACTCTAAGGCACAGCATTTTCTAGAATTCTAACGTGATTTCCTGTGTGGTTTTGTTTTCTCTTTTGTTTTGTTTTGCTGGGGCTGATCCTGCTGCTGGACACATCTACCTCATTAACTCTCCCTTTTCACAAGCCTCAGCTGACTTGAATCATCAGAGGAATTGACTCAGCTTTTCATTTCATGGTGCACATAGAGATAGAGCCAAAGATCATGCTTATAGTGTGGAGCAAACAAGACTCTGGTATGGGCTACTAATTTCCCACTAGGATCTTCTCAGTCAATACCAATCCTGATAGTTTATTTCGTCACCTCCATGGCATGGTGAGACATTGACAGGATCAGCCTTTTCATGCCACGGATCATTTGTGCTGTACGCAAAGAAGTCACTATTGAATATTTTCTGGACAAGTCACATTGAAAGCACGATTTTCTGGCCTCAGTTATGGAATTACATTGAACATCATCTCAAAGGTTGGGTGTTGAAGGAAAACAGAGAATAATCACTAAAACTATACACTCATACAAAATTACATCTTATATAAAGGCTATAAAATGCATTACAATCTTCAGTCTCTATTTCATTTCTCAGTCATTCGGCAAGCAATCCAATTCACAGACATTAATAACCTTTGCAGAATGCTTTGCTGACCTGCTTTATTCATTCCCACTGACCCTGTACATGTGTGTGCTTGTGTGTGCAAGTGTGGATCCATATGTTTGCTGGTCTCTATCAATGAGATGTACACGATGACAGAGTCTTGCTGAAACATTGAAAATACCCTGACTGAGGAGACAAGAGATCACTATAATAAGAGTGGTCAGGTCCTTAAAAGGGAGCACAAAGGAATATATTTTCTTTAAAACAGATTACCTTTGGAGGTTCCCATTCCTCTGTATGATTTAAATAAAGGAATAGAAATAAATGCATAAGTGTGAAATCTGGGAGAGCTGTAAAAGTCACTGTTTCTATTGAATGAGTTATCACTAATATTCAAATGAGCAATTACTAACAAATTCATTTGTCCCCTTGGACTACATGTTGTCACATTGGCACAAGAAAGAAGATTTCCTTATGCCTTTGTATCAATAGAGGCTATATCATAAATAAGTTTGGTGCCATTTTATTATATAGCACCAATGAGAGAAAAAAACAAAGAGAAGGAGGGCTGTGTGTGGGAGAACAAGTGCAGGTAAAAAGCAAGTGAGAGAGAGAGAGAGAGAGAAAGAGAGAGAGGGGCAGCATGAATTTTTAATCATCTGCTTCTATTGAACTAAGAAACTAAATTTTATAATTCTATCTAAAGATATTTCAGGCACTAGAGATAAATAAAAGTCTAGTTTACTTGGTGATCTAGCTAAAACCATATATCCCTGGAAAAACATCAAATGCCTTAAAGATGAATTAAATACTATTATTGGATGTGATTTGCCAAGACAAATGCAGATCTTTTTTATTGGTCTCTTTCTCATAAGTATAAGGACTAGCATATACTTGACATTTAATAAATAGTATCAAATCAGGTAACACTAAAAATTTTTTGAACTTTTTCCCAACTGGCAGAATACAGTTGATAAGCACTGACTCTTTCAGGAAGCTGTATTAGCATAGTGAGAATGGAAACAAATTGTAAGTATGAAGCATTTTATCCTTATTTGATCTCTTATCTACAAAAGGAAGGACAGCCCCTTGCTACTTGCATCTTTTCTACAAAAGGACATGAACCCTCTCTGCTGTTGATTCTTTTTGTTTGTACATAATCTTCTCAAAGAAAAGATACAATGAACTGATGATATTTTAGGCTTGGCTTTTCTTTTGTAACTTTCCCTTTGATCTAATGTGCAAATTAAGAAATCTAGTTTGATTAAACCAAAGGATTCTGATTTTTTTTGTTCATTTCTCTAAAAAGGTTTTCATATATACGAAACCAATACCAGAATCCCCAATGGGCTTTCCTAATTCCTAATTACATACATCACCATTTAGGCTGGAGTTCTAAGCATATGATCAAGTCATCCAGGCCAAAGAGGAATGTAAAACATTTCTCATGATATGGTCTGTTTGTGTCCCTTTCTCCTTAGAGACATTTGTCACTAGACAGATATTTTACTGTTTATTATCTTTTGTGTTTTCCAGGTTGCTATAGGGGAAAAAAATCACATTCCATTCGACGACTAAATGTATTGCACAAAAACACTTTAATTGATGGAAAGATAAGCTCTCTAAAAAAGTATTACAACAGTATATGTTTCTTGTTTTAGTAAAATAAAAATTTAGAATTGTTTATTGTTTCACAAGTCCTTTTCACATATAATTTGGTACTGACGATTGCTTTACGAGGTGAATGGAATGCATTTTATAGTAGTATTTAACAGGTGAGACTATTGAGGCTCACTGAACTGAAGGGACTTGTTCAAGGTCACACGGAGGGCACCGTACCTTCCAAATCCACTAAGCACTCTCTCTACCATCTGTATAGATGAGTCATCAGTTTTACTGAGCTATTTTATTTTATTTTTTGTGTTATAGTTCAAACAATATTGTTGGGAGAAAAAAAGTGAATATACCGCACAAAAGCAAATAGAGTTTCAAGGGATTCTTTTCAACATTAGAGTTTTCCATAAAAAGATGTGTCATCCCAGAGTTGCAATGTCATTGAGGCTTAAAGAAGAAATGGTGACAACCACGGGTCCTTTGCTCTTACTAGAGCTCAGCACATTGGTTATGATGTTATGATGTTATGATGGTTATAATTATTCCAGAATCTCAAAGGTATTTAACGATTCCCACAAATGGTCTGTGCCAGGGTCATGGGTGTTAGCTTTTCATTATTTTTTATTTGATTTATTTGAAAACCATTCATTGACTGCTAAGCTTGGTCCAGGCACTTCACAGTGGGTTGGGGCTACAAAAATGAATAAACATGTTTAATGAGAAAAACAGGCAAGTAAATAAATTAATTAAATTAATAAAACAAGTTTAATGTGCAAACATTAAGTTTGAACCATCCTTATTTTTCCTTTTGCCATGAGCAGTAGTCTATGCTTCTTTGTAAGCACTAATAAGCCTGGCAAAGGAGACGGTTAATATGTGGTGGTCACTCTGGGCCTACTTGAAGGTGATTTTATAAAAATAGAGGTAAGAGTGGATGAGAAATGCCTTCTTTTCCCTGAGTAGCCAACACAGTGTTGATTTAACAGACTTAATACATTTCTCTATTTATTGCAGTGACCAAAATATGGCCCAAAGTAATAGACTCCCTGCCCTACGGGAGAGAACCCCTGCCCTATGCTTCTCCTCCTTCATCTGGCCAACTTCTACTCCTTCGGTGATACTTTGCACTAACATTCTCCCTTTGAAAAAAAACTTCCTGGGCCTCCCCTACCCACTCTAAGCCACCTTGCCACCCTCCAAACCAAGGTGGGGATAATGTCAGTATAGTTATAGCTCTAGATATCTTTCTTCTTCTCTTTTTTTTATTATGTTCAATCAGCCAACATAGAGTACATCATTAGTTTTCAATGCAGTGTTAAATGATTCATTCTTACCACAGTGTGTATTTCTCCACTAAGCTGTAACTTCCTTAGAGACAGAAACTATTGATATTTGTATTCACAGAAACTTGCACAAGATTAGCATAGACTCAGAGACAGTAGCAACATCTCCAAGGGATGGTGTATAGCGGGGAGGAAGGAGAGGATTTAACTTTACCTTAACTTCTTCCCCCATAGTTTCTATTAACCATCCCCTCTTTACCTCAAGTAAACATACAGGGTACTTAAAACCAGTATGCATGCTAGGCCAGTGTAAAATCAAGGCAAGGCCCCCAGCATCCCTCTCCCATGGGATGCTTAGAGGACTCCTTCTATGTATCCCTCAAACTCAATAAGTATCTGTTCAAATGCTTTCAGGAGAGAGGAAAGATGAAGAACAGGAAATCAATTAGATGGCCATGCTTTTTTAAAATCGGGTTTATTGAACTATAACTTACACACAGCCAAATGCTCTTCCTCTTTCATATATAAAGTTTGATGACTTTTGATAAATGCATAGTCATAAGACCACTATCATAATCATGGTAGGGAACACTTCTACAATCCACAAAAATTCTCTTGAATTCTATTTGAACTACCAGAATTTTAAATGAACTCTTTAGAAGAACCATAAAACCGATCAATGTTGTAGATTAAATAACGTGCTCTTGCATCTTGGACAACTTAACGTCTCTCTCCAAAATGAATGGTTTCTTTTTCCTCATTCAAAATGCTGTCATTTGGTTGCATGGTGTTTTTCTTTTGGAAACCTCAAAGCACTGAGCAAATAAGATTGCATTGTCATTTCCCAGAGAAACCTGGTCTAGCTGCAGAGATTTATACTCCCATTCAATGAAATCAAGGCATCTCTTCCCAATTGACTTGTATGTTTCTCTTGTAGGTATATTGCTTTTAATGAGCAGGCCATTATATTGCTTTTAATGAGCAGGCCATTAGTTTCAACAAGTAGGCATGTGCTTTCCTTTTATTTTTCGATTACATTTGCTCATGACTATGAAAAGGCTCTTCATTCTGGGGACACTTGGTACCTTTGGATTTGATCTGATGGATACAAGGAATGACACAGCAAAGGAGTGAATGACTAGATAGGTGAATGAGAAAAGGAAGGACTGAATGAAAGAACAGTTGCCTCCATGTCATGGATGAGGCACTCTCCATCTACCCATCAACTCCCATTTTTAAAAAATGTCCATAAAATATCAACATTAAAGAGTGAAGATGGGAAAACAGGGAACACAAAAATTAAGTGGTGTTTTAATAATGAATTTAATGTGCAAAGAATGACATAGGTAAGGATTTCTGGGGATAGATTTCCACTTGATAGGTAAAGGCTTTCCTGTCATTCATCAGGGCTTCCTTTCCATCAAATGGATTCAGTAATACTTTTTGGTCATGTTCTTTGTGTGTTTTACCATAAGACACTTCGTATATGTCCATTGTGTTCTTTTTTAACAGCCTTCTTTAGGGAAAAAGGCAGTTCCTTTCACCGTTGCCCACTCTGGGATGACAAGTGGGGAGAGGACACTGGAAGACATTCTATATAGTTAGTATGAGAGCCTCCATTGTTCTACCTACGCTTGCACCTCATTTCATTTTTCTCCACATTTGGACAGATCGGGAATGAATTTGATTAAATTTCCACCGAGAGACTTATTATATTCAGGAATATGTATCAAAAGAATGTCAATGAGCATAAAACCAAAACGGTTCGCATTTCAGGGGAAAGTCTGATTTAAATGGTCCTACCAACAAAAAGAAAAGAAACGCGCTATTAAAGTAGCCCTGCCGAGGGCTCGTCAACTGCTTCTCAGCGCGTCCAGAGCCGGCGTCTTCTCTCCCGGGGCTGCTCAGATATTCATGAATCGCTGCGTCTTCAGCAGCGCTTTCTCTCTCCCTCTGCCTCCCTGGCGCGGATCTCCCTCCCTCCCTCCCTCGGCTTCTGCTCTTTCTTACTCCTTCTCTCAGCTGCTTAACTACAGCTCCCACTGGAAGTTGCACGATCAAAAACAGCTCTCCTCCGGAGCAGCCTCCAGCCGCGCGCATCACCTGGAGCCGAGCGGCGGGCCCCGCGCGCCCGCCGCAGGACCGCCAGGTAGCCGGGGGCGCGCAGGGGGTGCCCCTCTCCGGTTCGCCCGCCGTAGAGCATCTCCCCGGAATCCGCCGCAGCCCGGGGGATCGGCCGCGCGGATGCCCGCGCCCCTGAGCAGCGATGGGAAGAGCAAAGCCACTGCCGGTGGCAACTGAGAGCCGGGAGAGGTTGCTGCGGTAGCGACGCTGCAGAATGTGTGAGTGAGAACCCGAGCCCCTCCAGGTTCTCCATCCCGCTCGGTCTGCACTGCCTGCCTCCAGGAGCGCGGCCGGGGACCCGCTCGCTGCACTCACCAGGCGGTGCCACCCTGGATCTATAACTGTGAACTCCCTACTGTGGAAAATGGTAAACAAAGACATGAATGGATTCCCAGTCAAGAAATGCTCAGCCTTCCAATTTTTTAAGAAGCGGGTAAGGACAGGTTTTGTTTGTTTCTTTTGTTTTCTGCTCTTCTCTGAAATGCTTTTGCTTTTCTGGCCAGGGATAAGCCAAAGGTTGTCTGCAGAACCCTGAAGGAAAGGCGAGCTCCTGGAAGCCTTGGTCCGGCTGGGAAATATACCTGTCTTGATGCAAATTTGTGGGTGGGGGCGCCTCGGAACAGTTGCTTTGGGAGGGTGGGGGTGGGCTGTGCTGCCTTAGAGAGGGTTTGAGCTGGGAATGGGAATTTCTCAAAGCCACAAGATGACAGGCAGTGTCGAAGAGAATTGGCCCCCGGGTACTGTTATAGCTAGTAATACAGTCAGGGACTAATTCAGTAGCTCTCCTCTCTCTTACCTTCCAAGGGTTCAACTTTTTCCACCCCTTTCATTCAATCTGTCTCAAGTGCTGTATTGCCATCTTCAATAGAAGCCGCAGTTTCTGGCTTCCCAAATCCATGCAGCCAATAACTTGCGGAGTCTCTATGGTAAAAATAGCAAAGGACTAGAATGACCTTTTGCAGAAATGATGGAATCCAGCATTTTAAATTCCCTATTTCAAGTTGCCTCAATGTTGCTTGCCTTTCTTTTCCATAGAACAGTGGACAGTCTGAATCCAAGTGACAAGATGGGGTTAGGCTGCTGTACATATTTATCCCTTCAATTCCTTGTTTTTCCATTCATAGTTGTTAACATCACTTTGCTTATAAATGAGAAAAAAAAAAAAAACAACCCAGGAGAGGTCTTTTTGTGTTTTACAATAAACCAAATGCATTGTAATCGTCACACTGGTGGTCTGCATAAACCTGCAGATTTATATACAAGTAGGAGGTAAGAAATGTATGATTGTTAAGGGACTGATGAGTGACACTCTTCGGGAGAATTTCCTAAGCAATTGAACCTTCTTTCAGCCCCCAGATGCCTTGTCCTATTTAATCCCCTAGGGCAATTCCATCAAAATGGCTCTCTCCATTCATTCTTCCCGTCCTTCATTCAGGTCCTTTCTGTGCTGTTACTGACACACAGCCCTTCACTTAACCCACCAGCAGAACACAATGAATTACACACTGGACCAGACTACCTCCCTGCACCAAATGGGCAAGCTGGAAAGGCAGTTCTGGAAGCACCAAGTTAGGCCCAGCTAGAGGGCCGGCACAAGCTCCATTTGACTAGCTCATGGATAAACCATCCCTTAAGTCGATGGTCCAAAACATATGCATTAAAACCAAAGCAAAACCATCCTATCCTTCCTGCTGCTTCTAGAGATCTCTCACTAGCAGAGACTGCAGGCTGAACCAAAGCAAGTCAGTGCAACTTCTCAGTGTTTCTTGGTTTTCCCTGCAGCCAAAATGTTTCTTTCCAAGGAATGCGCCTGTTGTGAAAACTCACCGCCAACAACAAACAAAATGTTTTGCTAAGAATCAAAAAACATGTTATAGCTTATAATGCAGGGCTTAAACTCTTCACTGTCTTTGAATTAATGAATTCATTTAGTGGTATTGGTGGAAGGGAAACAAGAGTGATATTTTAAAACTCCTCAGTTAGGTATTTTTTAATGGACCACGTAGCTGTCAAGTAGAATTTTTTTTTAAGTTGTCACTTATTTTCTTGGCTATCAAAATGTACTAATCGATATATAGTTTACCATCTGGTTTCTTTCTGCTTAAAAGCATAAGTTACCAATCATGTTCAGTTGGCACCTCTGTTGACCTTGAATTTTGCAAAGAGCTAGCCAGGGTTTTATCTATTTGGCAGAGAGAGGTCTATAACAAGATTTTCCAGGCAACAGTTTCAGCTGCCTTCTAACCTGCGTTTATCCGTTGTTGGAGATAGAATCAGAAATCCCCCTACTGGTCTCCTTACTCCTCAAGGACAGCAAAATCGGCAGAGTGTGACTTTGTAAGACGTCATGGACAGCCCCAAAGATAAATTCCTTGATTCTTGTCTACTAGTATACAAGTTCTCTGTCCTAAAAGTTCATTTCATTTTGTACCAGGACTTCTGCTTTGGACTTTGATTTTTTGTTTGGTTTTGGGGTTTTTTTAGTTTTTAATTATACAACCAACATGTAAACAAATGTGTAAAACATTAAGACAATGCCAAGGTAAATCCCACCTCTTCCCCAATCTTCCCCAGATGTAACTATTGCGACTATGTTGGTTTCCATAACGTCCGGCCTTTTCCTATGCATTTACATACACATTCATATACTAGAATGTCTTTGTTTTCAGCTAAGAATAATCTATTTTCCCTGTATTCTATTGTTGAAGTTCCACACATTTCTGCATATTTATTTTTAACCTAGATGGACAGTCTTACAAAGTGAGCCTTTGTCCAGTGCCTACATAAAACCATGAATAGATCTTAGAAAAAACAAACAAACAAACAAACCCATAGGTATTTTAGGGCTCACATGAAAGACTAAGTTTGGACCCAAACTGTGATTGCAGAAGACTTAAAGAGTGCTTCTGACACATCTGGTCTGAGACATTCCAAAGGGAGCACAGAGAAGCTCACCGGAGGGGTAGTTCGTTTAGGAGAGTAAGTATAGCCATCATTTATGGAGTGCTTCTTATGTTCTAGAGGTTGAAGGCCAAATACTTTACACCTATGATCTCATTTAATCCTCACAGAAACCCTATGCAAAGTGTGGCTCAGGGAGATTAAACAACCAGCCCAAGGTCACGTAACTAAAAAGTAGCAGAGCTAAAAATTAAACTTTGTTTAACCCAAAGCCTGTGTTCTTAGCCCAGACTTTTGATTTCAAATCATCCTCCCACCTTTTTTTTTTTTCCACCACGGAATCTTTCTTTTTCCCAAGTGAAATCTTTTTGTCTCTACCCAATGTATTAAACCTCCGAAGGCAGCTGGTCCCCAGTAGACAAGGCTCTCGAAGCTCCTTTCCAGCCCACAGCCTGGAGATAGGCAGTCTTGGTGCTATTCCCCAAATCCTTTGGACTTATGCTTTCCACACTTAATGCCTCAAAAGCTCAACTAAATCAGCTTAATTTCATTTAGTTGAGAATTGCTAAGCTAAACTCCGTGAGAGTTCTACTTCCAATCTCTCCATGTTAATGATAAGTTAGCATTAGATACCTTTGGATTGTGTTTTATTCGCAGAGTCTGTAAAAATTCACTTAAAATGAATGGGAAGATGTTTTTATCAGTTTTATTCTCCCAATCCGAGAGCTTTAAAACTTATCAATTGTGCTGAAGATAATCCATTTTCATGGATTTTAAGATCTGTTCATTGTTCAGATTCTTGCATTATGACTCAGAAAACACAAACAAATGGCATTGTCTTCAACTTGATAATCCTAGATATGTAAAAAAAAAAAAAAAAGACTTCGGTAGCCAGAATTATACTGTCTTCTGTAAAATTTCGAAGGCTATCTGACCACATAGAATTTTGGATTTGGAGTGGACCTTAGAAATGCTCTCATTGACCTCCCTGTTTTAGTGATGAGCAAACCGTATCAGGAAGGTGAAGACACCTGCCCAGGTTAGAATAGGGCTAAGCACTGCTCCCGTGGGTAGGGTTTTCACTTCCAGATCTAGCGTGCTTTCCCCCTCTAACTAGTTCAAGGCTTCGTGCCTTGTCCATTCGTTTTCTAACCAAAATCCAGCTCTCATCTTGATAGAATTAACTGCCTAGTGACCACCAGCTTCGACAAGACACTTTTGTCTGGACTCAGTATTTCATGATTTTGTGTATTTGAACAATTCCTTATGTTGTATTGTTCTTTAATAATAACAAATTTAATAATCACCGTCGCTTATACAACACTAACTTTGCTGGGCACTGTTCTCAAAGCCTTAAGTATGGTTACATATGTAAGTGCTCATAAAAATGCCAAGATAGATACCATTGGGATCCCGATTTCACAGGTGAAGAAACAGAGGAGTGTGGAGGTGGAGGAAGTAGTCCTAGGGCACACTGCCAGTTAGCGCAGAATCAGGGTTTGGATCCAAGTGCCTGGCTCCAGAGTCCAGAGCCTTAACCTCTGTTTCCCTCCCCCCACTACCCTCCGCCCCGCCTTGTTGGCGTTAACCAGTCCAGTGTGGTCAGAGGAGAAGTGAAGGAGGAGGACTGCCCTAGCTTCCTCCTCTCTCTAAAAATGTCAGGGAACAAAGCAAAGGTTTCCAGCCTGATTATAATATTTACCCCAGCAGAGCTGAGGGGTGAAATTTACCTCCTCTGAAGTGGTTATTCTCCACCACTGTTCCGTTAACAGCATTCTTTTACATGCATTTCCTTTTACTGTTCTACAATGTCTGCTGAAAGCATTGAATTAAAATGATAACAACGATCTTCTACCTTTGTGAAACACTCCATGTCTTCCCAGAGGGCTAGCATTTATTGAGATTTTACTAAGAGTCAGGCACTGTTCAAAGCACTTTACTAGTGTAATCCTCAGAATCACTTGATTATGCCCACCTAACAGCCAAGGACACAGAGCTTCAGAGAGGTTAAGTAACCGGTTCAAGGTCATAGTGTTATTAAGAGTGTTCAAACTCAGGAGGTCAGCTCTAGTCCCTCCAGTCTTTCCACTGACATCTCTGGAGTGCTCTACCATGATGCTAACACTGGTTGGCTTTCCCATTGGAAACTACTGGGAGGATGATCCAAAGAGGATTTTGTGGGGAGTTTTTGGCCATAGCCATGGAGAGTTAACATTTTCCAAGTGACTCCCTAGGGTAGGAGGAATGCTTTCCAACAAATCTGAAGTCTCCAAGATATATTTGATCATGCTCCCTGGCACCATAGTGGAGATTCTACTGGCTTCTACTGTGCTTTCTTCAGAGGTAGCTAAAATCTGAGTTGTTTGAGTCCCTCTTGTGTGGGCTCCAACAGCATAGCATGGTCCTGCTCACCCTCCTGGTAACATCAGGACTGTTTACTCACCTGTAGCTCCTGCAGGGCAGGAAGGCCCTTAAGGACAGAGAACCCGTGACCTTGTTCACTAGATCCCTTACTTGTCAAACCAAATTTGTTAAATGAAAGTATATACAAAATGAATGAATGAATCCTTTTGTTAACTTGTCCCTAAGTCATTTTCTTGTCCTCTTCCTCCCCATTTTTCTTTCCTGAAACAGATTAATGACTTAGAAGTCTAATGCATTTTAATTTCCTCTCTGTTTGGATATGGATCATAAATAAATGAAGAATTTGAAAAATACCTTAAATCTGGTTCAAGGACAAGTTGTCGCTATGCTTAATAGCTGGCAGGTCCCTAGAGAGACTTGACCTCATCTTGTTTGCTGCTGCAGTGTCCACTCCACAGCCTCTTTTCTGTAATGCTTTTCCTGTTGGGTCAATCGAGACAGATACAGTAAGATTGACTAGTCTCCTTTATTGTACACGAATATAAATCTGACTTCAGTATTATGTCGTATTTGCATTATGTATTCTCCCACCTGGAATTGTATTGTATTGTATTTTAGATTTTATATATTTATTTGACAGAGAGAGAGAGAGATCACAAGTAGGCAGAGAGGCAGGCAGAGAGAGGGGGAAGCAGGCTCCCCACTGAGCAGAGGGCCCGATGTGGGGCTTGATCCCAGGACCCTGAGATCATGACCTGAGCCGACGGCAGAGGCTTTAACCCTCTGAGCCACCAGGCACCCCCTCACCTGGAATTTTAAAAAACATCTTTCCAACTATCATTTTTCCATGTGGTTTTAGGAGCCACTGAATGCAAAGAAGTTGAACTCAAGATGCTTTTTCCACTTTGACCACTAAGTCGTTGAAAGGTTGGCCTGGAGCAGGGGCAGTTTTGGCTGGCCAGGTGTGGCTGGGCGGGGGATTTGGTTTCCAGTGCTGCCGACTGCAGGAGAGGCGCCATTCTCGTGGACTCCATGTTTTGGCACCATAGCAGCTCTCGAGAAAGCCTGATGCTATTTAGGCTCTCACTCTGCTACAGTGCTTGGGAAATATTTTGAGTGGAAAGTGTAGCGAGTTCCTTGAAGGTTTCGTTTTTTGAAGAATTAGTGCTAATGTGCTGGTGCCATACATAACACCCGAGTAAGAAATACTCCGAGCTCCCCCATATTTGATGATCTGCAAATGCTTCGGGAGATAAAGCAAAACTAAAATGGGGCTGGGGAGCCATTGAAACGCATGTCCCCCCTGAAGAGGACATTATAAAAACATAAAGGAAAGTACTATGGGAGAATTGGATCCGTAGAAAAATTTAATTAGTAATTTAGGTCAAGATAAAGATAGTTCACTAGAAGAAATACTGTGGAGGCAGATTTTTAAAGTGTCATTTGTTTTTTTATTTTTTATTTCTTTTTTCATTTGTTTTTTTAAACCCATACCAGTTTTAAGTTTCAGGAATAAGTCCAAAAAGTTAATATTCTTACCATTGGCAGATACGGAGAAGACTCCTGACTTATCAGGGAAACTGTGTCACTGGCCCACTGACTGACTAGCACCTCAGATCCCAGCTTGTCAGCTTGTCTGGGTGTGGACTCATTGACTTCTCACCACCACGGCAAAAGGACCTTTATTCTCTCCATGGGGTTTAAGAAAGTTAAATTTACAGGGCAAACAGTTTCCCCAAAGAGCTTTAACGGAAGGAATATGCACAATCTCCCTGGAGATCCATGTCCTTCCTGATGGGAGACTGTCCCTGCCCTTCTTCTCCGGGCCTCCTCCTGGCCCGGCAAGGAGAAGGCAGTCACAGTGATGTGCCCTGGTCCGTTGTCTAAGGGCCCGCCTCGCCAGCAAGTGGCCAGATTTCCCTGGCAGACTGCAGAGTGAGGCTGCAAATTTTATACGATTCTGGGTGGGAGGCAGCGGAGAGTGAGGTGGGGGAAGAAGGTAGGAAAAGCAGCCCAGGCCAGTTAGGTGCCTCTCTGGCTTCCTCATGCAGCTGCTCTGACACTCAGAGACAAGATTACTGTTAGAGTTTGTTTACTCTCACACCTATTGCTTCGAAGACTTCTAAAATGATTTCCTAAGTATTTGCAACAAAGGAAAATGAAAATCGAGGCTGTTAACTAGGACTCTTCCCCTTGGTAGAGCAAGATGCCAAAATATTACTCTAATTGCTTTACAGAGCCTGCTGTGATATTTTTCTGGGAAGAGTCCACTTAGCTATTTTTATAGCATTGGGGTCACCTTGATCTATTTTCCCTTCCTAGGTCAGGGCATTCACCCAAAATGCCATTTGCTTGGGGAAATGATTGACCATGTGGTTCTTCCCTTCTTCTTCTCCTCTCTCCTTCCCCCTTCCCTCTCCCTCTCTTCCCCCCTTTCTTTATCCTCCTCCTTCCCTCCCCTTCCTCCTCTTTCCCTTTTTCCTCCTCTTCCTCTTCCTCTCCTTCTCCTTCTTCTGCTTCTCTCCCCCCACCCTCTCTCTCATCTCTAAAAGATAAGTTCACACCAAAGTAAAGGAGACAAAAGCCCGAACTGAAATATTCCTGGATTCATATGCCATAGAAAACCGAGAACTCTCGTTCCTCTAACCCAACGACTACAGGAATATCTTTCCATTTCCAAGTCTGCTACAGTGAGCTCAGCCAGGATAAAAGATCACCACAGATCAAGATTTTAGTTTCTGGAAATAGCAAAGTGAAATGGGTTCCTAAATCATTAAAAGATTTTAAGGTTCAAGTCCATGTGCGACCAACATTAAAATATACTGAGGAAAAAAATTAAAATTAATAGTCTGAGAATTAAAAATAAGTAAGAATATATATTTTCAGTGTTTATTAGTCACAACTATAATCTTTTCCATAGAATGATCTTTCCGAAAAGCTATTGAATTTCCTTTGAATCCCGAATCTTTCTGGACCAGTATTAATTTGGGTTATATCACAGAAAAAAATTTATGAGACAGAAAATTTATGAGACATAAAAATTTATATGAATATATAGCTTTTAGGGTGGTTAAAAAGATTGGGGTAAGGCTAAGGAGCACAACGGTAGAGATTTGGTCTAGAAATAAATACATTAAAAATGAACTCTCTAGTCTCATAGAGTTTCTCTGAAACCTGGAATATAAATTCCCTGAGGGCAGAGATCATGTGTATCTTGTTCACAGCTCCTAGTATCTGGTACATAGTAGACACTCAACAAGGTATGTTTAATGAACCAATAAAGAGAATTTACTCAAGGGGTTTGGGGAGGAGGTATCATGTGTAATTGTAATATAATTACCTAGCTAAATAGAGAGGGTATTGATAAAGAGAAGAAGTAAGAATTAAAGAAAATCTTGGCATGATTTCCACTGTTTCTAAGTAGTGTTGTTTACATGCCAACAAATAAAAGTGTGAAGGAATTAGAAGCTTATGCCTTAATGAATGAATGTACTTTAAAGCATGTAATGCAATGATGTATTTGTTTAGTTAAGTTTGGCAGAAGCCAGTTTTGAGCAATGACCTCTAAACTGGGTTCTATTCTGATGATTAGTTTGGCATTTTTATAATACTAGATGTCAATAATTTTTAAAAATTAGTAACAAGTTGGAGGGCTTGGTTTAGGAATCCTCATGTCTTTTACATCAGTTGTACTATGATTAACAAGAACAGGTGAGTGGAAATATTAACGATTTCCTGAAGAATATATTTAACAGAATGCTAAAGCTTAAGAAGTTAAGAGATGTCGAAGAAATCTATGGCACTTCATTCATGGAGGGAAATCACAGAATCTCTAATCCATCTTTAGGTGAGAAATAAGAAATATCTAAAAACTGTCCTTGATTTTCAAAGGGAAATAAGGGTTCTAGCAGTCTGTTCAGGCTTCCATTACAAAATGACGAACTGGGTAGCTAAAGCCGCAGAAATTGATTGTCTCAGAGTTCTGAAGGCTGAAACTCTGAGATCAAAGTGTCAGTGGGGTTGGTTCCTTCTGAAGTTGGGAGGGAGGGATTTTCTTCCAGGCCTCTCTCTTTGGCTTGTAGATGACCATCTTCTTTCTGCATTCTTTTTTTTTCCTTAAGATTTATTTATTTTAGAGAGAAAAAGAGCAGTAACAAGTGGGGGGAGGGGCAGAGAGAGAGAGGGAGAAGGCGGGAAAAGAAGAGAGAATCTCAAGCAGACTCCCCACTGAGTGTGGAGCCCAACACCGGGCTCCATTCCATCCCAAGACCCCCAAGATCATGACCTGAGCCCAAACCAGGAGTTGGATGCTTAATGGACTGCGCCACCCAGGCACCCCTTCTCCCTGCATCCTTACATCCCCCTCCCTCTCTATGTATCAGTCCAAATTTCCCCTTTTTATAAGGACCTTTATAAGGACCTTTATAAGGACACCTGTCACACCTCATTAGCGCCCACCCCCTTTTAACTTGATTACCTCTATAAAGAGCCTATCTCCAAATACATTCTGAGTTTCTAGGGTCAGGACTTTAATATACAAATGGGGGGAGAGCATAATTCAACCTATAACAGAAGTTTTTCCTTTACCATTGAAGCCTCATTTATATCTGCAATGGAACATCCTCAATAGAATGGGCTCTAAAGTAGAAATTTTTTGCTTTATTAAAATTACGAGTAAGTTCTGGGAAACAAAATATTGCAGAAAATCTATAACACTGGAGAATATCAGGTGAGACAGAGGTTTGGCTGGCAAAATTATCTTAATTGTTTTAAAGACGGTAATGTGGAAGAAGTGGGAAGAGAGTCAAAACTGGAAAAATATTGCTGCTGAGTTTTTATGTAATAAAGCTGGAGAAGCTAGATGGCTGATGGAATGTCTAATATAGCATTTAAGAGCTTACAACTAAATAATATCCACGTGTAAATGAATTTCTCCAAAGAATATGAATATAACTGCTTTCTCTTTCAACCACTTGAGCTCAAAGATTAAGTGTTACATAAGAAGTAGGACCTAGCAGTTACTGTATACAGGGCCTTAGTTATCAGCTTTGGCAAAGCAGTCATATCTAATTTATTTGTCCATTAGTCAACTTTTCCGTGAAAGGGCCCATACCTTCTCACATTGCCAGTAATAAGATGGTGGTGAAGCCATTGCTAGTAGTCTTCTAGCATGAAATGAGTGCTTTAAATCAAGCATTTGAGAGTAACTCTCCAGACTTAATCTCAATCAGATAGAATTCCAAAATGTGTAACGATTTTTTCATCCAATATCTTGACAATTAGCTCTTGCGTTACACATTTTACTCTTTTCCAAAAATCAGAGCGATGAACATCTCTAGCAATGCCTTCCTTCCTAAAGTCATTATCTTCCAAATAGCAGGCTCAGATTTAGTGTTGAAACTCACACTTGGGGGGATGGTGAAGGTTTTTCATCATTAAGAACCAGTATAATTTAACACTTGTGTGTATCAGGCGTTATGATAGAAATGCAAATACAAGAAAGTGTACTTTCTTTCACTGTTCCCATCCTCCCCTAACCCCAAGAACTTTGATCACATCTTCCTGTTATATACTCTTTGTCGCTTCCTGTACTTTTTTTTTAATAGCACCTGTCAATCTATAATCACATATTGATATAGCTATTTAATAAATATCCTTAACATTAATTAATACCCTCCTAGACTCTGATCTCTTTGAGGGCTGGGGCATGGGCTCCTGGAGTATTATCAATGAATCCTTACCGAAACAAAAAGATAGGAAATTCTGAAATGCTGATCTAAGAGAAAAGAGAGGAGTTAACACTAAAAACACACAAGTCCTTTCAATTTTATTGCTTTTATAAAATTTTATTTTGTTTTAAACAGAGGCAGATGCTAAGACTTCAAGTCTGAGACACATTTATGTTCCAAACGACATTGCTTTTGAAGTCATTGTCTCTTCTGTCATTTACTGTTCCCTGTGAGGAGACCCTCATAATAAATTGCTCTTATAATTTAGCTGTAGGTTAAAGATTTTTCTTTTCTGAAAGAAACCACAGTTAGCATGATATAATCCCCTCAGGTTTGCCTCAGTTGCCAGGAAACTCAGAGCTAAATTTAAAGGTAAATTTCAGTGAACAAATTAGACAAATCTGTAGAAATAACTTCTGAGTTGCTAAATTTGGTTTTAATCTTGTATTTTTATTTTAACTCTCTTGTTTTGTGTATCTCATTGTAAACTGCTTCAGATGTTTTCAAAAGTAAGATAGCATATTATACTAATGCATTGCTATGGTGATAAAACAGCAAACACAAAAGAAATCTAGCCCTAAATTATCAAGTGCTTCTCTATTAGCTTTTCTTCCTGAAAATACATGCCTCAGACCAGATGAAATTGACCACTGGACCAGAGCTAACTTTTGAACTGTAGGTTTATTATCTCAGATGTAAAACGTAAGCCTCTTGGACTCAAAACTATAGGAATGTTTTCTTTTTATCCTCCTGAAATATAATATTCCAAATTGTGTCAAACTGTACTAAATTTATGTTATCTATTATTGCATTACAAGATAACCCAAACTTAATGACCAAAACAACCAATTTGTTGTTGTCAGGATTCTATAATTTAGGAATTCAGGTTGACTTATTAGGATAGTCCTGCTCCATGTCCTTGGCTGGGTCATTCCTTGCCTGGGTCATTCCTTGGCCGCATTCAACAAGTGGCTAGGCTGGGCCAGAAAGTCCCAGAAAGCTTCACTCTCATACCTAGAGCCTCATTGCTCCTCCCCTCTTTTAGCATCTTTCTTTCTCCATGTAGCTTTGGCTCCTTCCACCATGGCCATAAGGTGGTTGGACGTAGATGTCTGCTGGCTTCTGAGACAAGTGCTTCATGAAAATGGTGGAAGCTGCCCATCTTGTAAGGCTCTGCTTTGGAGTTCATAGTGTTGTTTTCACTGCTTTTGATTCATCAAAAGAGTCACAGGGCCAGCTCACATTCCAGGGAAGGAATAAACTCCACCTTTCAATGAGAAGAGTGCAAAGTGAAATTATTGAATGTTTCTATTTGTTCCACTTAAAACAGCATAGTTTTCCAAACTATATCCAGCTGTACTGAATTAATCTATAACCTCTTATAATCAAGACATTTTCAGTTACACTCAAAAAGTAGAAACGCTCAAACCCTTGTAGGAGAAAGATATTAAGGACTCTTAACTTGGGATCAAACAAACCCACGCAGACTCTTACCTACATTACTTACAAGCTTAGTAACACTAGGCACTCTATTTAATGTTCTACGGGTATTGGCTTATCTATAAAATGGGTTTAAAAACAACACACAACTCATAGAACCGTTGAGAGGATTAAATGACAGAAGCATGTAAAGCGTTTAACCCTCATGTCTGGGACATATTTAGCACCCCAAAATGTAAGATATTCTCAGGATGACTTTGAAACTCTGTCTTGTCTTTTTAGCCAACCATTCTACACTTTTCATTATGGTATAAGTTGTGATTTTACTCATGAGTCCAGTTAGAGACATGCTGCTACTAAACCTCTTTGCTTTTGGATTTTATTGTTTAAAGGTCATTTCTCAAAAGACTTCTTCATGGTCAGCAGGTTTATGCTTTTATTGAGTTATTTAGTGGTTTCCAGAGGCTTAGGAACTAGTGAACGTAATTAATTTCTCTTCTATAGATACCCGTCCCTAGAGCAACTGCAGTGGGCTGGCTTCATTGTGGAAGTAGTACTTCATTTGCACAGGATCTCATTAAATCAAATGATGCCAAATTACTCTGCTTTTTTGGATCCATGTGCACAAGGCACTGATGGAGAAACAGATAACCAAACCCTTATGTCCAACACATGATCACTTATTGATGAGATTCTATCTGAATGTAATGCCAAGTCTTGTTTTCTAATCTGCCTTACTCTACCAAGTCAAGACTTGAAATTCATTTGCATATTCAAAAGCATGACCACGTGAGCACTCTGAAATACTCCTTAAAATCTTTTAATTGCTCCATTTTCATGAAACTATTTCTTAGTAAAGGCTCAAAAGCTTTAATTGCAGGACATTCCATCCCTCTGTTTTCTTTAACTCTAAGATCAAGCTCTTTCATTTGTATTTCCTTTGTCCTATGGACACTTAGCCATCCTTATCTTAACTTTCCCTTTCTCGGCAGGGCTCCCTGGGGACCACTCCCTCCATGAAGCCTCAGCTGTGGCTTCTGCCCTCCACACTGTCCAAGTTCTCTTATTACCTCTGAGCTAATTTTCCATTTCCTTCCAGCCTCCTCCTGCTCTGCCCTACTTCTAATGTGGGAGTGGCTCAGTCTCCAACCATGGCTCACTGACCTCTCTCCCCCTTACCATCTTTGTCTTTCTTTACCCTCTCATTCTGGGTCTCCATCTTTCTTACTTTCCCATGCATTCTCTCCTTTAGCTCCTCCTCCCCAGCAACACACCAGTTCATTCATTCCCAGGCTTTAAATATAATCTGTACCTTTCTTAAATTTACCAGTTCACTAAATGTCAGATCTCTATTCCCAATTGTCTACTTGATGTTCCCACTGAAATATCTCACGGATACCTTAAACTAATCTTATCCAAAACTGAACTCTTGATTTTCCTTCCCACGTAATTTGATTCTTTTCTCTATTTTCTCCATCTCCAGTAAATGAAACTACTGTCCACTAATCATCTAGAGCCAGAAGCCTACCAATTATTATTCTTCCTTCATTTCTTCCAACATCAGTGTAATTCATAGACACATCCTATTGAATTTACTTCTAAAATAGATTTTTTTAAAAAAATTTCCCTCTTTTTATCTTCACAGCCTTGGTGCAAGCCATGGCCATTTTTTGGACTCTTTAATAAAACTTCTTTACTCTTTTCTCCACATCTACTCTTCCCTGCCTTTCTCTTCCTTAACTTTCCCATGAAGAAATCACAGCACTTTCAGACAGATTAACAGCTTTCCCATAATAGTAAGTTTTCCTGAGGAAACAAGGCAGTAAAAGAAGAAAGAATCTCCCCAGAGTCATATAGAGAAGTGGCGAACTTGACGTTAGAAGCCAAGCTCCTTCTTTGTGGCAATATAGTCTTTTACGCTCAGATATCTACTGTTTTGGTTTTTTTTCCTCCTCTTCTTGATTTATACTCTTCTTCTTTTAATTGAAGTATTTTATTTTGTATTTGGGGCTCTTTTGAAAAAGCAGATGCTAGAATGCTTTAGTTTAAATCCATTATTCATCCCCACCTATCTCAAGGCAAAAAAGTCACAGAGATTGGAAAAGTTACCAGAGGCCCCAAAACCCTGTCAGAAGGAAATGGCCTAATTCTTTCTTTGAAATTAGAACAAACAGACATTTTCAAACATTGAACATTTCCAGATTGGGAATCTTTTTTTTTTTTTAAGTGGTTTACTAAACCAGAACATAACAATAATGTTAGGGATATACTTTTTATGAATTTTACTTTATGTCCGCTGACCACTTTGGATACTTTTGAAAGCCCTCTCTATTCTGGATACAAACAGCATATTTTACCTTATCCCCTATGTTCCTTGGCATAACTCTCCACTGCTAGTAGCTCAGGAATGAACTGGGCGTCCCTTCCATCCTTTTTACTCTTCTTCTACCTAATAGTTCCTCCTTTGCTCACTCCTCATCCTTAGCCCACACTTTGCTAAATTCTACATAATTTTCTGTAGCTAGCTATATTTCCATGTGATCCATGGAGCTTACCCAGCTACTATAAATTGCCCAGATTTCTTTCTTCAAATGCCTGTTCAACTCTCTGTAAATACTGACTTAGCATACTAACTACCCTTTATTGATTGGTTATAATATGCTCTTGCAAGTAGCATTTTCAAAGCACTTAATGTGGAACACATTCAATAATGTTTTTTCTCTCTTGTGTCTCACAACTCAGGAGTACAGGTATCCTTAGCCTCGATTCAACAACAAGGACACCCAGCATCAGAAAGATTAAGTAAATTTCCACAGTCACATAGATGACAAGGCCCATTGTCAGTTGACAACATTTAAGATTCTCCTTCATTACATCATGCCACTTTTCTGGCAACGGATGTGGGTTTTCCCTGGACATTCTATGCTCACTGTCTATTACCCTAGGAACTTGAGAAACTTGGAAGGAATTTTTTGTTGTCATGCTAACATCCTCAGATTCTTTGATCTAGGAGTAGAAGGGAATCCGCTTTTGTCCATTCTATCTTCTAAATAGCTTTTGGCTCCCACTTTCATATACTTACTGACAATCTACACTGCCTTTTGCCTAGCTCAGGTCTCTGTCATTCTTCCCTGGAGAACTGCCACCACCGCCCAACTGGCCTTTTGCTGCCAATCTTGTCCCACAGAACCCTCTAAACTTTAGTCTAGAAGAGCTTTCTAAAACACAAGTTGGAGCATGATGTACCTGTGCTTACTACATTTCAGTGGCTCATGATAGATCTCAAAAGAAGGTCCTAATTCCACTTGTATAAGGTACCTTGAGTCGTCAAATTCATAGAGATGGACCTTAGAATGGTGTCTTCCTAGAGCTGGGGCCAGGGGAGAGGGGAATGAGAAGTTAATAGGTTTAATGGGTAAGAGTTTCTGTTTGGAAAGATATGGATGGTGGTGATGGTTGTGCAACAATGCGAATGTACTGATTTGCACACTTAATGATTACAATGCTAAATGTGATTTATTATGTATATTATAGTGTACATTATGTATGTACAACATCATATGTGTTTTCCCACAATAAAAAAAGTAAAACGCACTTTATTAGATGGGGAATGGCTAAAGAAAAATGAAGATGAGACGAGGGATAGGGAGGGCTGAGAGGTAGGAGGTGATGATAGGCTTCACTGTTGCACTGTTCCTTGCTTGTTTTTGCTCAGGACTTGAGTTACTATGTACAACCACGAGTTTGGAAGAAGATTTAGAAAGCCCTAAACCTTCCTTCTGATTACCAGTAGATACAAAAGTAGAGCTTTTGAAATGTGTGCTGCTAGGTTCCCAAGAACTGGATGCCTTTTATTCCCCCCATACGGTCAATAAGGGAAATCCTCAAGAGGAATATTGGCATCTCAAACTGTTAGTCAGACCTTCCATTTATCTTTCCTCGTCCACGTTTTGCTTTGACATAAGCACTTCTTGGCTGAGCGTCATCAAAGAATTATGAGATCATTTCAGGAGGTAAAGATGACTAGATTTTGAAAATCAGATAATTACATCTGATTTATGTCTCCAATGTCTCTATAAATCACCTTAATATCCAGGCTTCCTTGAGTTTGGTTTTATATTATTTACTTTTTTTAACTCACCAAAAAAAAAAAAAAAAATCCACATGGATTCCCAGTCTAATTATAACCTTGTAGTAAGCGATCTGACTTCTGTTTTTTTTGACATTAAAATGCAAGTTTTTATTAAAATAAGTGTTACCAAATCTTGAGGTTTAAAGGTTTGATATCAAAGTCTGCTCTCCACATTATAAAACTGACTGGCTTAAAGTCAAACTTCTATTCAATCAATCTATTCAAGGCTATTCTGACTTCGTGATGTCAACCATATAGCCTACCTGATTGGTTTTTTTTCTTTAATGGTAGTTTGACCAGTAAGTAAACATACACCTTCTAAAATCTTTGTTTGCCTCTAATCTAAAGGTTCCACCATAGGAATGCTATGACCAACAAAGCCTCATGAAATTAAGTCTAATACTCCTTTATAAGGTTATCTTAGTTATTTGAAACTATTTAAGATTTTAAAAATTGACAAATCTTTCCCAATGAAATAGAAAGACTTTTATGGCTTATTAGAAATTGGCAAATTATAAACTATTTTAAATTGTCTAGATCTGAAGTATAAATTGCTAGAGGTTAATTCTTATAAAATTAAAAATATTCTCTCCTTCTTCTCACCTTCCTCTGAAACATTCAGACAGAAAACATGAAGTTCAGCTGAAAACAAAGCCTAGAAAAGCACAAGTTATCTAATTTGGAAGACAATGTATGAGTCACAGAATACTTTGGCCATGGGACTGCCATTTAATTTCCTTCTTTAGGTCTTTTTGCATTCTGTCAGATGAGAAGCCTTTGACATTTTGATCATTGTGAAGATGTATTGGTAATACTTCTAACATTCTTAGAAAATGAAAATATTTAAGTGACTTGCTAAATCAGAATCCTTGACTGAATGAACCTTTGACCAGGTTCACATATAAGGTCAGTTTTGTCTTGTGTCGAAAACTTTTTAAAACCATTCCTTTCATAATTTCAATGCATTTTGGATCCTTTTCATCTTTTTTTCCCACTTTCCTGTAGTTACTAATTTAATGTTTGTAAAATGATCTCTTCTCTTAAAACACACAATCTCTACCTGCCCTTCCTTTCATAACAAAATCTATTTTTGCAGAGTGATGAACTCTAACGTTTAATTAGAGGAAAGTAATTTAACTTAACTGAGTCTCACTTGCCCCATCTGTACAATAACAAAAGTTCTTTTCACCTCTAAGAATGTACTATTTCTGCAAAATGATTTGCTCTCTTTGTGTGATATGTAACTAATGCGTACACCCACCACTCTCCTATAGTAAAGGACCCAATGGATTCTCATTGAGACTCCTTCAGAAGGTTCCTAACAGGGCTCTCCACTGTCTCTCCTCACTCCCAAACATCCCACATATGGCTGAGCTGCAGATAAACATTTAATATGCAAGTGACAAGTGTGGAACTGGCTTGCTCACAGAACTAATTACAAACCTGTAAGCTAATGCCCAAGGTCTTTGGCAACAGAACCCCCGTCAGACCTTTTCTACCTTCCCAACTTCTTCTTCCTTGTATGTTCTCTGAAATTATTTATTTGTTCACTCAAATGTACTTACTTACTGAGGACTATCTGCTGAGCACCATGCTATGTGCTAGCAGTAATGACGAGGCAAAACAGAGAAGTTCCAGGCAAGGGGCTACTTATGGAAAGACCAGGATGGGAAGAAGTGGGAGTTTATGAGACATAGCATATAGACTGTGAGGCTGGAGCAAAGACCTGAATGTAGGGGATAACTTTGGAGAGTAAAGTGGGAAAAAAAAAAAAAGCAACAATACACACACACACAAACACACACAAGGCCTTCAATAGGACATCATGGATGTCCTTAAAGAGTTGTGTCCTTTTCAAATGCCATCTTTTTCAAGGAAAATGTCCTTCTCTCCCTAAACCAAATAATGTTTATACTACAGTCATTTCTACCTTTATGCTTTCCAAATATTAGACCCGTAGAGTCCAGCATAGTAGCCACCAGCTATGTGTGGCAGTGGAGACCTGAAATGTAGACTATTCTGAACTGAGATGTGCTGTGAGTGTGAAGCACATACCAGACCTTAAATATTTAGTAGAAAAAGAAAAGAAAAAAAAGAATATGATATACTTTGTTAATAATTTTATATTGATTATATTTTGAAAGAATGTGTTCTGGATATATTGGATTAAATAAATTATATGTGTAAGTAATTCTATCTTTCTTTTTACTTGATTCGATGAGGTTAGTGGAGCATTTGAAATTACATATGTGGTTCACATTTTATTTCTGTTGAACAACACTGTACAGTTCCTGCATCGTGAATGTTTATTCAATTATACATCTGTTTATCCCTCTAACTAAGCACACTTGCTTGCCCATAGTGAAGACTCAGTAAATATTGTTTAAATTCTTTGCCATTCTCTAAAGGGTTTTTTAAAAAGTGGTTCACAATTTTAGTACACTACCTACTTTCCATCTGAAATGTATAGCCTAAACTCCACAGTGAAAATAATGGGTGGGGGAGTGGGGCATGGGTTCCCCTGCACCCTAAGAAGGCTAACGTACTGGACATATGGTGTGACCATGGCAAACACAGTGGGCTATGACTGCTGACTCAGAAGGCTTCTCTATTTCCAAAACAAGAACTTTTATTGCAGTGTATGGAAGGAGCATTAGGACAGAGGATCCTTGTGGTTTCTCACTGTATCTGTGGAAAAAATCTGAGGTTAAGGTTTAAATTAAACTGACATTATAAAGAGCCTTTGTAGTTACTATGTGTGTTTTTACATCTGTTGCTATAACTAAACTGACACTGATTATTCTGAGTGATGGTTTATGAGTGATGGAATAAAATGTGGTTTCCTGCTTATGAACATTTTCTGGTGTTAACTTGGTCTTCCTTAATGAGACAGAGACCAAAGAAAATTATTAAAAGTAGAGAAAACATAACACAGAGAAAAAAAATTGTTAGGATACCAAGTAATTCTGGTATGAGAAAAGGTATTTAGGACTTTTCAACACCACATCTGTAATTTTATGGATTATTTTGTTTTGCCTGCCTTCTGGTTTAAAGCAGTTCTTCTTATGGGTCATGGAGGCTCCCCAAGGCAACCTTGCATACACATTCACCCTTTTGTTAAGGGGCCTTTGAGGATGAGCTAACATAAATCTTCATCATAAAATGGTTAGAAACACCTCTTTGCCAATTAGAAAAACTGATTTCATGGAAATTATGGTTTACACCTGGAAAAGATGTTTAGTTTTAGATTTCTTTTCTGCAGACTTATTTTCTGTCACTCTGCCATAGGAGCCTTGAGCTTCAACCAAATTCATCTCACCTTGTTCCTTGAAATGCCTGCCACTTATCCATGTTCATCTCAACCTTCCCCCTGCTGCTGTCCGAGGATTCTCTGTGAAAGTCTTACAATGAAACCTCCCTCAAAAAGTTGTCAGATCACTAATGAAGATTAAGTATGGAAAGAATTTTCATACTATCCCCTCTCATAGGTTTAATGGATTGTGGCCAATATGGCAAAGTCAGTTTATTGTTTGTTTTTCTTTCTCCACCTCAGAAGGGGCAGAGGGTGTGGCAATACCTAGAACGAATAAACTCTTCTCTAATATATCATGTAATGTACTTGTTTATATGAGTGTTGTTTCTGTTTATTACTAGGCTCAAAACACTTTCCTCAGAAATAACTTATTTAATTATATCCAGTGTGGTTATGGATGCTACGATATGGATGCATTTGCATATTTGTTGATGAGGTCCAGCACATTCTATGGAAAGGCAGTAGGAGGTCGTAGATAGAATTCTAAGAGGAGTTAGACCTGGATTCTGCATCTTACTTGCTGTGCGACTTTAGGCAAGGCAAGCAACTCTTTTTGAGCCTCGATATTTTTTATCTATACAATGGTAATGATGTTGACCTTGTGAAGTGTTATGTATAAGGGGCGATAACTGCACATGCTTGCGACCCAATAGGCCTTCAACAACGAAAAGCTGCTTCTAGGATATTGGGACATGTCTGTGGGAATCAATGGCAGAAATTTGACTTTATTTTTACTCAAGAGTCTTTATTTTATTGAGTGCTCATTTGTGAAACATTTGTGAATCTAGAATAGGGGAGAAACATGAAACTCAGATTCTGTAACCTTGGGCATTACATCATTCATAAATGATCACATTTTACATAGTTGTCGATAGTATGTGGCACCAAAAATCCCATGAAAGCAAAACAAAACAACCTCTCTCCAATCGTTTGGATTTTAGTGTATTTGATAGCCAATATGATCATCTCGTGACCCATCAGTGTAACTTTTAATAATAATGTACATTTGTATAAATACAGTGTTTTCACAAACATTGTCTCTATTAATCCTTGCAATAACTATTCTGTCCTTCAAGTAGGCATCTGTTAGTGGGGAGGATGATGATGATTGGGGAAAAGACCATCATAATATCTGCCAACGCGGGAGAGGTTGCACATAGAAGAAAGCACAAGACGCCTTGGTTCTAATTCTCAATCTGAATGAAAGGAGGGAAGTAAGAAACTAAGATGAATTAGGTGTATATTAACTGTCACACCTTATATTTGGTTCTTCCAAAATCTCAGTTAGTTAGAGGATATTCTCATTTGGTAAAGGAGGATGTTGAGGCCCATGGAGTTAGTAACATGACTAAGGTCACAAGGAGGATTCCAGCCAGAATCCAAATCCCAGCCTGCCAAATGCCAACCGTCATTTCACTATGACCAGGGTGCTCCTGTTTTAACTTGGGCAAGCTGTTTCACTTAATCAGTGTTCATTTCCCCCAGCTGTCAGAAGGATCTAAATGATCCCTTGAGCCCTGTTAACCTCCGACCTTCTAGTCTGGGTCAGATGTTGTCTCTTGCTGGCCAGTGTTCAGCTTGTGTGATCCGAAGACGCTCCAAGAAAACTCTTGTCCTGCTTCACCTTCGAGACCATTTTATCTGCTAGAGTCAATCCTGGATCAGGTGAAGTCGGTGGCATCCTCATTGTAAGAACATTACTGGGAGAACAAGGCAATCTGCTTTGGAAGGCAAATGCTTTAACAGCTTCTTTCTCTCAGCCGACCCAAATTCACTGCTTCTGATAGTTGTTTCCCAGCAAATTTTGTCTATCACTTTCTAAAAATTACAGGCCTTTTAGTAAAGTTAATTGCCTCCCATCTCTGTTGTACATTTGTTTGGGCCTCCACAAGCACCTAACAAATAATAACCTTCAAAAGTGTTCAAACATATGAAGGTATGGGTTTGCATTGATAGCATAGCACCATGTCCCAGATGAATCTTAAGCTGGAAATCTCCATCCATCTGTACAGCTAGAGGAGGAGTGCCCAGTAAGGGTCTCTTTACACTAAGTGAAATGCATATGTGCTTTTGGGTTTGGATTGAAGGAAGAAGGCACTACACAAGGACAGGAGAGTAGATGGGGGTACAGGCCCTTGAGAATGCAGAGGGTAAAGTTTGGAGAGATTGCAAAGCATTTGTTTCCCTGCCTACATCAAGGGATGGATTTGCAGAGTGGTGGAAAAGGGGATGTCAGGACAAGACTCTGAAGGCCAGTATTCCCCAGTGGCTTTGAAACTCAGCAATAATCGTGCCACTTGGGCCCCTCATGATGGCTGAATGGGACAAAGAGCTGGACAGAGGGGTGTTTTCCACCCCCCTAATCATCTGCCCCCTTCATTGCTTCCCCAGCCAACATGGACAGGGATGCCAGTCAGTCACCAGCAAAGGTGGCTATGTAGAGCCAGGAAAACACAAGCAAGCTGGAGGCCCAGATGAGGTTAAAGACCACACACACACACACACACACACACAAACACACACACACAACTGGATCTGTTTCCGGGGACGTTCTGAGGGGAGACTGCAATTGAGTTGTCATTTGGCCACTACCTTTAACCTGACCTTGATTACACCAAAAGGCTCCTTGAGGGGGCTGGGACACATTCAAATGAGTGAATCAGATTAGTAAATAGTCACTTTAGAAAATGCTAACAACCTCGCCCCATGGGAAAGACACAAAATGTGTTTCCTTATGAGGAAATCAGGGCTTCAAAAACTTCTTGATTGGAAGGAACAGGGGAAGGACACTGAGGGGAAAAGTAAGAACTTTGCAAGGCCTGGAGCAGTGTTTCTCCAAGTGGGGTCCCTGGAATAGCATCATCAGCTTCACCTGCGTACTTGATAGAAAAGCAAATCCAGGTCCCCATCCTAGAACTACTGAATCAGAAACTCGGGAAATGGGGTCCAGAAATCCGTGTTTTAACAAGCCCTGCGTGTTATTCTGATGCCAGCTTAAGTTTAAGAACCACTGCCTAATGGAAGGCCACCTATGAGGTGGGAGGGAGCCCTAGCAATGGTATTGACCCTAGGACAGGGGCAAGAGGAGCCCCTCCAGGCCCCATTTATGTAATGCCTCTGCCATTGGCCTTCTGCCCTTGCTGGAGGAAAACTTTGTGGAGCCCAGTCCCATACCCACCAGAGTACTGCCCTCCTGTAGATCACATCCCTTTAGTACACACTCCCTGCTCCCACCTGAGGTTTCTCATACAAATGGCCCCAAGTCCTCTTCCAGTGATGGCCCTCCTAAGGGTGTTGGCCGGACACTGTTTGGGGTCATGGCCGGGATTGAGACTTGAGCTCCAGGTGGTGGAGTGGAGCCTAATGGCTTGGCTGGGGCCTCAGGCAGCCCTAGGTACTCTCACAGATATTTACCCATGTGCCCCAGACAAATTGTCTACTCACAGTTTTATCTAGGGGCAACCTAAGTGACCCCAGTTCCAATCGCTCATCTGTGAAAAGACACAAGACCATCACTATTTTTTTTTTCCTTTCAGAAATCTTCTAGTCTTTGGGACAATATCAAGAAATTCAATGAAAATTGTCTTTGGTGTACTTTTGAAAGACGAGTTAATATTTTTCTGCTTGCCTATTTATACTCTGTAACCTAAATTGATCATTTAATCAGCATTCTGAGATAGGCCTTTTTTTACCAGGCTATTACAGGTAGAATTCTGAAATAAGTTCTGAAAACCTAGGTTAGCTAGAAAAATGAGTATCAATTGAACTTGAATTTTTGATTAACTTTAAATTCCAAATGAATTAACTTTTCTTCTAATTAGAACTAAAAATATTTTTTTCACCACATACTCACTCTGGAAATTCTTAAATATGTTTGTTAAAAATTTCTCCATTTCCAGGAAAACGAGAAAGAGCAAATAACTAAGAGCACCATGGAGATATTAGGACCTGGCAAAATCTATTCCACTAAAACTCATTAGTTCTTTTCAGATTGATATGAAATAATACCTTTCCCTTTTTAGAAATGCATTTTTAAAATATTCAAAGTCTACATCCTACTGAATTAATATAATTGTATATAATTTAATGAAATTTAAAAAAGCAGAAACAAGATTATGTTAACTGGTACCAGAACACATACAATATCCTTCAAGATAACTAGACATAGGAACTTAAAACAGGCATAATTTCCATCTAAGAACTAATGATTAGAGTTAAAAATGTACCTTGTTTTAAATGAGGAAATCTATTATATTCATCTCAAGTTTCAAGGAATTATTATATTGTTATTGTATTTTATATTGGTCCCATATTTCAGCTAAAGTTGCTGAAGAGTAGAAAAAATAATTATAGCAAGAAATCCCATGAAGTGTACACCGGGAAAGGTGAGAGTCAAGGGAGAAGCCTTCCATAAGCATGTGCATGCATCATGGCATCCAGAGTTGGGGGCGTAGGACACACTTGGAGTATCTATTTCAACTATTTCAACGACTGATTTCTAAGTTGCCTCCTAGCTTTGAGGTTATTTCCATAAGATTCACCCAATAACTTTGAGAGATGGAGATGGTAGCGTTAGGCATCACAACATGATAATGCTATTTGTGTATTTCACAGTTTGCCTTTTTAGGAATTCAGTTCTTGAGTATTGCCTATATAGCATAGAATTTGTTTTGCTGGCTAAAAGCATACAGAAAAATTGGCGGAAATTGGACAATGCTAAAGCCATTTGGCTAAGAGATGATGCCTAGCTGGGTAAGAAAACCACTGGCTCAAAGTTTATACACTTGCTAGCCTTCTCCAAATCCTGATCTGGTTGGATGACTTTAAAAAAGCATCAGCTTTATCTCCTCCAAAATGAGAACCATGTGAGCAGCTTCACTCAGTGAATGAATATGCATCTGGGGGCTTCTGGCTTAGATACAATGATCCACACAGTGGAAATATTGTTTATATGAGCCACAGTGAAGTTCTGGGAAGAACAGTTATAAGAGCAAATAACATTTTAAAGAGCTATAAAAGAGCTAGAAGGAAGGACTCATTTAATGCCTAATACTAAAAAATGCATTATTTTGGCACTTCATTTTAGGGACTGAAAGATTGGTCAGATTTTCTCTTTGCTATACCTGCTGAAGAGCAGCTGCCTTCTTTAAAAGGAGGCCCCGTTGAACTTTTGGCATATGGGAGGCCGAAATGTGCCTGCTTTCCCCTTCATCCATTGGTTCATCTTTTACATGATAGCTGTTCAAATACTAGAAAACCGTTGTCACAGCCTTTCTGAGTTTTCATTTCCATATTTCTTATTTGAGCTCTACATCAGTCAAGGTTTCCAGAGAAACAGAACCAGTAGGAGACATATATAGAGTTATTTCAATGCTTTGGCTCCTGTGATTGTGGGAATGGCAAGTCTGAAATGTATAGAACCAGTACTCCAGGTTTGATTTAACAGGCAATGTTTCCCCTCTCTTATTCTGGCCTCCATGTTTCTAATGATAGAGCTTCATTTAAGTAGTCCAGAAAAAAAAAAAATTAGATTATTCTATAAGGCTTATAGTAAACTAAAATCCCTGGGACTTTTCCTACTTGAACTACTTACAAGACAGTATCTCTTATTCCACAATTAGGAGGAAAATAATTAGTGAGTTGACCTGTCATGACTCAAATGTAAAAAAGCTCAAGTACATAGTTAAGCTTTATTAGCATGTGTACAAGTTATATGTGGGATTATCATATGTCAGAACCGAACAAGATCATAAAGATCTTGACTTCCCTCTGCCCGTACTTGCCAAGTGCCTACAACTTTCTCTGAAGTAACCCTAATGACGAAAAACTTCTTGTCTCTTCTGATAGCCGGTTTCATTTGGAAAAGCAAACTGAATAATTGCAAAATTAATTACCTTATAACAAGCATGCCTCATTTTATTAAGCTCTGTTGCATTGTGCTTCTCAGATACTTAATTTTTTTAATAAATTGAAGGTTTGTGGGGCGCCAGCTCTGTGTTGAGCAAGTCTTTTGGCAACATTTTTCCAACAGCATTTGCTCACTTTGTGTCTCTGGGTCACCTTTTGGTAATTCCTTCAATACTTCAAACTTCTTCATTATCGTTATACTTATGGTGAACTGTGATCAGTGATTATGACTGACTGGAAGGTCAGATAATGGTTAGCATGTTTTAGCAATAAAGTATCCTTTTAAAAAGATATATACATTTTTTTTAGACATAATGCTGCTTCACACTTGGGCTACAGTGTAGTGTAAACACAACTTTTACATGCATTGGTCAACCCCCAAAATTCATTTGACTTGCTTTATTGCAATAGGCCCTTTATTGCCGTGGTATAGAGCTGAACCCGCAAAAATCTCTGAGGTGTACCTGTACGTGTATATTCATTTTATATACTTAGAGCTCACATGCTTTCCTACTGTTACTTCTTACTTCCTACTGTTACTTCCTACTTCCTACTGTTACTACCAGCCACTCATTTTCCAATCCTTACCACTTGTTCGATAGTTGGGATCATTACCTCTCAACAGATGAGAAAACACTCAGAGGTTAAGTTAGTTGCCCAAAGTCACTCATCTAATAAGTGGTCGAAACAACACTTGAAATCACATCCTCTTAACGGTACTAAGATACTGAGATAAACACTGAAGTGGACAAATGCTAAAACTATGAATAAGTAAGTAGATGAAAACATTGGATCAGGGCCTTCGAAATGTGGTATGATCTAGATTCAAGGAAACTAGAATAGAAAACGGGGCTGTGAAATCTCCAGATTGGTTCTGCTGGATCATTCAGACCCCCACAGAGTGACAGGTGCCCACTTAGCTACTAATACAACAAATTCTTTGCTGATCTTGATCCATGCAAGACACTGCTTGGGGTGATAAGTGACAGAAAGATGCCCAAAGTGAAGTCTTTATCTATAAAGCATTTACAGTCTAGTAAGGGGCACAACTTAAGAAGCTGAATCATCATTGTAAGACATCTCTCCATTCCTTTACCCATCTATTCATTCAACAAACACTAAAGAATTTCTAGGTGCCCTTAAGACAGTGATGAATAAGATATAGGTAATGAAATGGTAATAGGAAGTATACTTTACAGGATAGAGACATGTTTCTACAGAGAAAGGCCACTTGGAAGATTGAAATTGGAAGAAGGTTTTCATCCAAAAAAGGAATGTGATGAAAAGTCAGGTTGAAGGTTGCCAGTAAAATGGTCCAAGAACTCTTAACCCCAAACATTCTCATACTGGTCTTTGTGTGTTTTCAGGGGAAAGTGACTAAGCAGGCAATAACTAATAAGGAGACCAGTGATTTTTCAAGAAGGGTGACAAGTGAGAATATTAATTCTCTCTGATATAATCAGAGAGGCAAAAACTCCAATAGAGGGAAAAGCAAGAAGCACCAGGAGATGAAATTATAAGTAAGTCATTGGCCATCACCCAAGTCAAAGAAATGTCAAAAGCAAATAAGTGCTATGGAAAGCGTTGGTCCAAGGACATGTCAGGAATTTTACTTCAGTCCTTGAGGTCTCATACCCTCCCTGGGAAAAAGGAATAACACCAGTTGTGGCAAAGGAATTAGTTTTATGACTGAATCCCCAAGTGAATTCTCAGGGTATAGATGAAGACTTCTTATTTCATGTATGTGTTATGAGTTATTTTCTCCTAATCGTTCTAGCATGACATTATGGCAAAAACAAACAAACAAACAAACAAAAAACTTCTGTATTTCCCTTGACCCCAGGAGGGGAATATACCTCATGGTAATCATCCATGAAAATAATTACTGGCTAGAGTCACTAAAGAGTGCATGAATCATGGTGCTATACAACGTGATAGATTCACATGACAAGTTTGAAGTTAGAGTAGGGTTTCAAGGAGAAAGATACTTCGTAGAGTTATAATGAGTATTTGTTAAGATGTTTTTAGAGCCAAGATTTCAAATTTGGGTAAGACTTGGCCTCAAAACTGAGATGAACAAAGGAATAAAAAGCAACTGTGTTGACAGGAACACGTGAACAGCCCGAAGCTCAAAAGATGTAGGATTTGTTAGGAAAAAAACAAATAATCTGTTTTGGCTGGCATCTGGCACAAGGTAGGTGAGTCGTGGGGAATAGAATTATAAATCGTGCTAGGGCCAGAGCATGTGGAGAGTCCAGGCAAAATGCTACGCAAAGGGGCTTGGCCCGTATTCAGTAGACAACGAAGAACCATTGAGGGTATTAAGCAGGGAAGTAACATAATCAAAACCTGGTTTGGGGAAAATGGATGGAGCAGCAAAATGTAGGGTGGATTGGATAGGGACAAAAGAAAGAAGGTAAATGAGTAGGCTTTGTGCTCATGTTTACTGACCAGGTGAACTGTGACTCTTGGGATCCAAAAAATGTTCCCTATGGGGCGAGAAAATGTACTAGTGAGCCAGTTGTCTGTTAACTAGTTCTTCTTTCAACCAACAGCATTTCCTTAATATTTGGTTCACTAGAGAGAGACAGACCTGGAGTTCAAATCCCACATTGTCATTAATACTCCGTTTTTGTTTTGCTTTAGTGGATTTATCAACCAAAATACCTACTAAAGCCCATTCAAGAAATTTTAATAGTTTTTGGAAAATTGTTCTTTATTTTTTGATTAGTTAGGATTCGTTTCCCTTACACTGAGAATATTTGCCCTGTTTTTGTTGTTGTTGTTTTAAATGAAACATAGCTGCTTATTTTATTTCACCCTGGACATGGACAAATGATTTTTTATATACCTTCTGGCACTTGGTAGAGTTCTCAGGGACAGCTGGATTGAGGAGAGAAATGAAATCTTGGTCATCATCAATTTAGGATGTGAACGGAGACCACAGGATCCAAAACTGTAAGAACAGTTTGAGTTCAAGCAATTTGACAGCTTTTACAGCGATGTGCAATCTATCCCACAGTCTATGCCACCATTTCCACAAAAAAGCAGCCCCAATACCATCACCAAACCAGGGCTGATCTTCAGTTAGAATACACAGTAAGCCATACTGATTTTGAAAAACTGAAATATTTCTATAAGGGTCCATAAATACCACTCTCCATGCCCTCTGAGTGTCCCCTCCCTCCCACCAACCCAGCTGTTCCCTCCTGGCCCAGGACTCTTCAAGCACTCTCCACCATCCAGCCAGCAAAGAGGTGAAGCTTGGGACAGTAGGGGCCCTACAGGAGCTGCCTGGGATCTACAACCACCATTTGTGCTCTGTGTCCCTGCTCTTCAGCTTGCAAAATATTTTGAATTATTATATCTACCTAATAGCCACTTTCTCTTCCTGTGTAATTTCATTCCTTGTGTCTAATTCCACTATGGTCAGCATTAAAAAATGCACACTTGCTGGAATCTGGGTGCAATGTGTCTCTGCTTGTCACCAAGTAGACTGTTATCTCAGGCTGTTCTCTCCACAGGCCAAGAGATGTGCTGCTGGCACTTCCTCAGGGAGCATCCCTAGAGTTTGAAATCCAAAAGGAAATGAAAGACTACCTCCAAGCTTCAGGATAAAAAAAAATGATAGTGGAGAAGGATTCTCATTGGCTCTGTTCAGGTCACGTGCCATCCTTTGGCCCAGTCACCATGGCGATCCTATGGCCAGAGGCATGGGATTTTATCACTGTCTGCCTGAATTACAAATCTATCCTGTTTGGGCAACTGTAAACTGTCCTTGGCAGTTCCCCCAAATCAGAGTCTTTGAAATGAGTAGTTCCCAAATAAGAAGTGGAGGTGGAAAGGTATTATATAACCTCAATACCTGACTTGCTTGAGTCGTTTGTAGTAAACGACTGGCACAGCATGACGATAAGAAGTTTCTATCAACCATTTAAATGTTATATATGAACATGTAAAATGTTATATATGAATCTCTCCCCACAAAGCCAAGGGTTTTCTCTTTCCTTTTGGGGTTTCATGAGAATCACAGTAATGCAATACTTAATGCATAGTTCCAAATTTTACATTCCATTTCCTTTTGTTTCCTGTTTTTTAAGATTTTATTTATTTATTTATTTGACAGAGAGAGAGCATAAGCAGGGGGAGCATCAAAGGGAGAGGGAGAAGCAGACTCCCCACTGAACATGGGGCTCAATCCCAAGACCCCGGGATCATGACCTGAGCTGAAGGCAGACACTTAACTGAGCCACTTAGGCATCCCTCCATTTTTATTTTATTTTATTTTTTCTTTAAGAAGTCAGGTCACAGTGATCAGTATTGATATCCATTGACACAAGACACCATTTCAGGAGGGAGTGGAATAACCAGGGACAATGTTGCCAGGATTTTTCTTTGATTCTGACCCTTTGGCTCTATCATTAGTCTTTTTATTGTTATCACTATTATTATTTACATGCCACAAAAATGCCTCTGTCCTGAAAAATATCTTTTTTTCTCCTTCTCCACTTACACAGACTTGTATTCACAGTGATTTTCTTCTCTCTCAGTTTTCCTGAGGTCAGAGTGAGTTTCCCAGTTTTAGCAATTTCCGTAGGATCATCAAACATCTACAATTCGTTCTCCACTTTTTCAGAACCTCACACAAGGACATGGTAGGTCCTTAGTAAATATCTATTTATTAGCTGGCTCTCTTCTTGTTTTCAGAGAACAATGAAATCTTACCATTTTCTCTATAAAACATGAAGTGAGAAAAAAATAGAATACCAAAATAGAAACCATTACCAATACAGCACAAGCATCATTTAGAGGAAAATTGTTTTTGCATAAAAATGAAACTGAGTGTGCCATGTGCTTCTCTTATAAGAAGACTCAACAAAGGAACAGAAAGAGCAGGGAGTAGTAATGAGTCCCCATTTTGAATGTTGTGAACATCTCTCCTTTCATTTAGCACTTTGAATTTAATTAAGTAATGTACGCAGTTCAAATAATGAGACTCGATTCAGTCTTTATTATTGCAACTTAAATGGATTTTCTAGCAACTGCCCTTAAGACGGTAAGATTATTTTAAAAGCCTTATGGGTTTTTGCAGTTTCTCTAATGGAGGGAAAACAAAGTTACAGCAGAAAGTGACAAGAATCCCAAGCAGGGAGAAAATGTCCTGGGTAAAGCAATGTTACTTGGAACTCCAGTGAGTAAATAGCCTTGAACCTGTGGCATGGTTAGAAAGGACTACAAGGCTTTCCTGCTCCCAGCCTGCATTTTATAGCCAAAGGCAGTGAAGTGCAGTGGTTTGCATGACTTCCTCAAGGAAGTCACAAAGCCAGGACTAGAATCCAGTTCTCTTAATTTAGTTCATTGTTCATTCCTTTAGAAAGTCATTTTTGTATCTTACGTCTATTTCTGTTCATAAATTGTGGGGAAATACAATCACTTGTAAATAGACCAATCAACCTCAGAATAACATGAAAACAATATTATACTTGCTGTTTAGTAACCTTTCATGTGCCACACCTGACGCTACCCTTAGCCATAAAAATATGTTAAATTCACAATATACCCAGAATATGAAGAAGTCTAACAGCTATATGAAATAATATACCTCTGACAGTAGATTAGATTAAGGGGGATGGGGTAGGAAGAATGAAAGAAAGGAAAGAGGTGGTCTTTCAAGGACAACGCCACAGGGCTCCAACAAGGAGGTATAATGGCACCTCTACTCTGTATTATATACGGGGATAACCCCCTCCCAGTGCACCTTCCTGGGTCTGCCTGGTGATCCTAATCATCCTACCTGAAACCAGACCTTCAAGCCCTAACTCTTTCCATGCTCTGTTCAGCCTTCCCTGACCCTTATCCAGGTCACATAGACTTGAAAATAAAACTTAAAAATTTTAACAGCTGTTTGTAAGCTGCTATTCTCTCTATCCCAAACCCGTCCCCATCACAACCTAATCCTGCTTGTCCCAAAGATGAACTCATGCTAACTTTAACACTATTTTACAACTGTTGATTCCCTGGTTTGATTCTTAAGAACAATTGCCTCTTATTTTTTTTATTTCTTGTACCTTGAGTATAGTACCTGGTTTTAAACCAATCAAAAAATATTTCTTCATCACTTACTATATGCTGGGAGCTGTGCTAAACTCTGGTGATGTAATATTGAGCCTCTTTCCATGGGAGCTTCAACTCAGAGTGAAGGCAGATGAGGAATGTGGAGGGGATAAGCTAGGAAGAGGGAACACACAAAATAAACTTTGTGAATGTCCTATTAATGAATATAGGAGAGAATATAATGTCTTGGTCACATGCAACATACATTCTAATAGGGGAAAAAGATAAGTAAAGCAGAGTAAATGTGTGTGTGTTCCAATTTAAACAAATAAATACCAAAATGGGTCAAGAAGCAGTGAGAAGTCAGACAATGGGAAAGTGTCCCAAGTATGTGACTCTTAGCAGGACTACCCAGATGGACAAGTTGGGTCAGAGGGAACAGTCTGTACACGATCAAGGACTTAGGGGAGCAATCTTTAAGACAACCACAAATCAAACAATATGGCGGAAGGTCTGGAATGCACGGAAGAAACAATGGGAGATGAGAATTCAGACCCTAGGGGACTTAGTATCCAAGGCCAAGGAATGTAGATTTTACCATTTAGATGTTTTCCCATTTGTGTGGCACATATTAGTGGGTCATGAAATCAACTCAGTGGGTTGTAATCAACATTTTGAAAGAATAGAGTAGAATAGAAAATGTGAGTGCCTTTCCTGAAAAAAGGGTAAATTTGGGGGTGGTACCAGTTGTCTCAGTTTCATAACTCTCCATATTTATTATAAATGTATATGAGTACAGGGATTTCTTATGGTACATCGGTCTTGACCAAACAGATTTGAAAGTCACTTGTGCTGGTAATGGGGAATCACTGAACAATTTAAAGCAGAGATGAGATCAACCTTTGTGTTTAGAAAGATGCTGCGACTCCAATAAGAACAGATTTACGGGGCAAGGCCATTTGGGAAATGGCTTTCAGAATCCAGAAAAAGGATATAGACTTGAGAACTAAATGGTAGATAAATTTGATGATTCATCTCTCCTCTCCATTCGCACTGCTACTATTCTGGCTTGGCCCTCATCATTTCTTTTGTAACCAACTCCTGACTCATCTATCTCCTTGTGTTCTTGACCATCTCATAGCCATCCTTCACAATGAATTGAAGACACATCTCACAATCTGACTCTGGCTTACAACAACACTTCAGGGACCACTTTTTGCTCCACGCCCCAATCTTTTGTCCGGCTTCGGTTCCTGCTTCTCTTCTTTGGGCTCATTTTCTACACATTCTGTGCAGATCTTTGCCTCCATATTTTGGCTTCTGTCATTCTCTTTGCTGGAAATAGCTTTTCCATTTTCATTCACCTGGCTTCCTTGAACTCACCCTTCAAAACTCAGTTTAACCTTACTTCCTCCAGAGAGCCTTCCTTGATTTCTCCAAAGTGGACCAAATACGCCCTCTTTTTCCTCACGTTGCATTTTGTATAAACCTCTCTCATTACGTGGAGCCCTAACTATACAGCAAATATTAACCAAATGTTCACTGAGTGCTGGGAGGTGGGCTTACTTGTATCATTTCATTTTGTCTTTGCAAAACCTTGACAAGGTAGGTATTATGGCCCTGGGAAGGCACACCAATAGTTGTGGTGTTTTCAGCCAACCAGTGTTGTTCTAGAGCTCATACTTTCAATTGTTTTCTACATTATACACTTACTACATTATGATAAACCACAGGCTCTTGGGTAAGTCTCTGAAATGCCAGCACCCTCGCTCAAAGATCACACATGCAATTGCATTTTTCTGTGTCCCCACCACCCAGCCGAACACCCAGCAGCAGATAGGTGAGCTCGTGCTGAGACCGTTAGCTGCACAGTAGGCAAGCCCAGGAGGTCCTGAGAAGTGTCCATTGGATCTGGCCATGAGGTTATTGATGTCTTGGTGAAAACTTGTTTCAGTGGGGTGAGTCTCTTCATCATATTCTTCACTTTGGTCCCTGCAAATATCAGGTGGTCCATAAATACTGTTTATGGAATACACCGCAATGGGCTGGGGAGTCCTGTGAGGTGGCTTTCTTCCCAAAGTGTGGCTAAGAAGGAAAGGAGTTCAGGTGGTGGGGAGAGAGTTCCTGAAACAAGGAAGTCTGTGGGTAAAAAAGAGGGTGTTCTGTGTTTAGTTTGCTAGCTTTTTTAGAGATGTTGCAGAACAACGTGTTGAATGCACTAAAAGACAGTGGCCAAGAAAGGGAGAGGTAAAAAAATATTAGAAAAAGGGATTTCTTGGAGGAACCAGGAGGGGAAGTTTCCAAAACTCTGGTGAATGAGCTGTGGACAGGCTGCTCTTTCTTCCCCAGGGGTCAGCCTAGCATCACCATATTCCAAGCCTCAATTTTCATCCACAAGAGAAATAACAAATACCATCCATTATATATATTACCTGAAATAACTTTTTCCTGCTGCTGCTTTTTTTTTTTTTTATTTTCTAAATCCAGGGAAGAGCAATTCAAACCAAGAGGATCAGTCCATATCTTAAGGGACTGAGAAAAAGGCTACTTCTATTTCAAAAGGAAGCTTTCCATCACTGAATTCCTGAGCTTTTTCTATTTAAAACTTGATGGGGTAGCATCTGGTGAGTGCCTCAGTGGGGAGGAGGAAGAAGGGGATTTTATATTTGTGGAACTGGAAGTACAGGGCAGAGACCTTGTTTGGTGTTAAATTCTCTGAGAACTTGCTGGAGTGGGAGAGGGGCTGCTGACAACTGTATGAGGAAAGGGAGCCTGAGGTACTGCCCAGTTGAGCAGTGTTATGGAGAAGTATGTAGCTATGTGTGTCCTCTCTTTCCTTCCTCTTCTCCTAGTCCCCCTGGCCGCCCTCCCCCAGACCCAGCCTGGGGAAACACCAGGTTAGACACTGAAAATCTAGAACAGGATGTAAGTACATTGGTCAATGCTGAGAGGAGAGGACTGGGAAATCCCAAGGGCAAATGGCACGGGAGGATGGGGAATTCCAAAAGCCACTCTGTCTTCTCAGGGCGCCTGGCCTGGGGAGGTACTGCTGTGTGAGGGAAACAGTTACATAGAGCGTATTTATCACCTTGATAGAGGATGATAGCAAAGCACATTAACTATAAATGAGTATGCTTGTCAAAAATAAGCAAGCAATTCCTATTTTTATTGCCTACTATTTGTAAGACCATATGCCAGCCTCTGGAGAATTAAAAAAAACCTAGAAGCTGTTCTCACCCTTATAGTCCAGTTGGAAAGATGACATAGGCATCATAACCACCAGTGAGCATAAAAGTTCCAGGGTTTGGGGAGCCTGGGTAGCTCACTCGGTTAAGCTTCTGCCCTCTGCTCAAGTCATGACCCTGGGGTCCTGGAATTGAGCCCTGCAACAGGCTCCCTGCTCAACAGGGAGTCCGCTTCTCCCTCTGCCCTCCCATTCTCTCTCCCTCTCTCTCCCCTGTTCTCTCTCTCTCTCTCTCCTGTTCTTTCTCTCCCTCAAATAAATAAAATCTTTAAAAAAAAGTTCTAAGGTTTCTTGTAAGTAAATAATAAACACTACAGATATTCAGAGGAAAGAAAACTATGTGATGACCCACATAGCTAGGGTGAATAAATCAGATTACTACCACTGACCTTTTATTATATCACTGTTATATTTTAAGAGCACCACTGTGTGAGAGGGATTTGCTTCCAGGAGCCTTCTCGTGAGTTACATTAATGTCATAACCAACCCACCAGCAGACACCTTCTGAAAAAGGAGGAGGTGTGGAGATCCCTTTTTATAACCAATTGAATTATCCAAATAATTCCCCCGAGAAAACTCGATTGCCTGTATCTGAATTGAAAGTAATTGTGGCATCATATAAACAAACTCAGTTTTCTCTAATAAAAACACATGCCCCCTAGAAATTGCAGAGTTGTGTCCAATGTTAAGGTCACTTGGATTTTAAGGGAAAAAGCACAGCTCTTCACTCCCAGAAAACAAAAGGAATGATGAGACAAGCATCATTATGAGTTCACAAAGAAGTACCTAGACACACTGTAAGTTTTCTGCATTGGTTGATATCATAATCAGCTAAACCATTTTAAATTAAGAGTAATATCTGTTTACTATTACGTAAGAGAAAAAAAAACACAAGTGGAAAATCCCAGAAGCTGGCCAATCTATTTAATCACATCTGGCAATTTTCTAGTCCGAGGGATTATTGCTTTTGGATATCATTTTTTTTTTCAAATAAAGAAATTAATAAAACCAGGGCAGACTGGATTTAACAAAGAAATTGGATTAAGATTTTATGTAAACCCTGTTCAGTAAGAGTAGCCCTATGGTTAAATGGCAGTAATGGCTTCTGATAAAACGTCGGATGCAGTTGGGAGAACAGGCTCCTATAAAGCCCGAGTGAGGGAATTGTGGATTTGTTCAGGGTAAGGAGGATGTCTCACCCTGGCCTGTGTTTGTTTACAAGGCTCTCCACCAACGGTTGCTGCGTAGCTCGGAATAAAACCAGGGCCCAGATGGCCGAGGAGCCGGGGCAGCGACGTCCGGGCATTCACTTCTCTCTCACACACAAACACACAGCTGCCTCGGAGCCATTGTGACTGGTCTCTGAGGAGCTCCCAGAGCCACTCGCAGGCAGCTACTCCCTGCGGCAGAGCCTGAGGGGACACAATAGGCCAGTTGTAGCTCCAACCCTCTCAGGGGCAGAGGCAGTGGTGCTCCACTCAGCGGTTTTGGAGGGCACCTTGCCGGATGCCAAGGCCTGAGGGGGAGCCCGGCGCGTTCACTCACCACCCAGCCACTCTCTGGAGGTGGAGTAAACATCATAAACCGAGTCCTTAATCTTGCCTGTGAAAACCACTTGGGAGGCTACAAAGTCAACAAAATGTGTAGAGGGGTAGGGGGGGAAGGGACTTGTTGAAGTCAGAGTAAGGACCCAGCCGAAGGAGATAAAGCATTTCAAGGTCTATAGCAGGTCATGAATACCTGCAACAATCTCACAAAATGGACCACTGTACCTGTTTTTGGAACACCTTTCTCCCTGGTGCTTCTGGAAATATGGAATATTTCTAAATTTCCCTTGTCACATTCTCTGTGGAGAGAGAGAGGGAGTGACGCCTTTCTGTGTCCTTAAGGCTCAGAATGGGTTAATTTGTTGAAGATTATTCAGAACCCTGGGCCTTTCTAATGAAATATCACCCCCACTCACACCTTGCCCTCCTGGGATGTGTGAAGGTACAAAATACATACCTACGCTTAGAAGACTTGAGTAAATCATATATTTCAGTAAGTTTAAGTGGAATATAATAGATTCTAATAATCAGAGACCCTTATCTTACAGAAATATTAGCTTAATACCTAGATCCAGACAAGTCATTGGGTTTTTTCCCCCCAAAAGACATCAGCAGAATATGGTTGTTTGTTTCAAGTCTCCAATTCTTGTTTGCAGCTTAACTCTTTCCTCTGAAAGTCAGACTTGATGGTCCAGGTGCCTATTTGATAGCTCACTTTGATGTCCTAGAGCCTATCAGCTCTGGAGTCTTTACTGAAAGACTGCCTGCCTTCTCAAGGAGGCCTTCCAATCTCATATAATGACAGTAGAGCCCTCCCATCCCCAATGATCCTGATCAATCTTCTCTGCTTTATTTACCCTCTTACATATTATAATTCACTTATTCATTTTATGAATCTTTATGAATGAAATGAAATGAAATCTTTAAAAAAAAAAAGAATGAGGAATGAATGAATGAAAGTTAAAATGTTGAGAGCATTGGATCGTTTTTTGTAAAAGTTAGAAGATGGGGCTCCTGGGTGGCTCAGTCGGTTAAGCATCTGTCTTTGGCTCGGGTCATGTTCCCAGGGTCCTGGGATCAAGCCCCATGTAGGGTTCCCTGCTCAGCAGTGAGTCTGCTTTTCCCCCTCCCTCTGCCCCTCCCCCTTCTGTCTCTCTCTCTCTCTCTCAAATAAATAAAGTCTTAAAAGAAAAGAAAAAGAAGATATTGAATCATTTTATTTCTACTTCATGGAATTCTACTTCATAGTTAATTCTATCTGGTAGAATAACTTCGAGAGGTGGAGCCTTGGTGGCTCAGTTGTTTGAACATCCAACTCTTGACTGCAGCTTGAGTCTTGGTCTCTCAGTTGTGGGATGGAGCCCAGCATTGGGCTTGGTGCTCAGCACAGGAGTCTGCTTAAGATTTTCTCTCTCCCTCTGCCTCTGTCCCTACCCCAGCTCACACACTCTTGCACTCTCTCTCTCCCTCAAAATAAACAAAATATTTAAAAAAAAAAAAAGGAATAACTTCAGGAGTCCAGTGGTGACCCTTAAAGGTATGAGGTCTATTTGACTAGGGTCTTGTTTGACAGCCTTGTTTATTTGTTTGCTTGGGGCTTTTTGGTTTATTTGTTTTGTTTTTAAATTTAATTGCACTCCCAGTTTGCCATAGTCCCTACCACTCCTTATGTTCATATGTTGGTCCTAGGGCTTTACACATTTCCTATTCTTGCCAGCCTCTGGAGGCATTGAGTTTGCCAGCTTCTACCTTGGTAGAAATTGGTCCAATGGATTGCTTAAATCATTAGGTATAGTTTTGACCAAATAATAATTTACAGAGTGTCTCTGGGCAAATTACTAATATCTTTGGGTCTCTTCCAACTCTGAAATTTTGTAAAGACATTTATTGGTTATATGACAGCATATGCTCAGGTCATATGAACTCTTTTGGGTAATTCTTAGCTAGGCATCAAATGAAATGACAATTCTCTATGTGATTCTTTGTCCTAATGATTTCTAATATACAACAGATCACTTACGTTTATAAATCAATATATACTTTGAATTGAGATATAATGTTTCGAAATTCTCATCCTTTGATAAAACCAGTTTGTTTTTTCTATAACATAATGAAAGCTTAGATTCAGGCACATGGACATTCTTCCATTATGAATTGAATAATTGTAAGACAGTATTGCATAAGATTTACTCTAAATAAAGTGTTCCATAAATTTAAGATTTACATTTCAGTATACCAAAATTCTTAATCAGGCCATATAATTTCTTTTGGAGATAAATCTCCTTAAAAATTTTTTTAAAGATTTTATTTATTTATTTGACAGAGAGATAGAGAGCACAAGTAGGTAAAGCAGCAGGCAGAGGGAGAGGGAGAAACAAGCTCCCTGCTGAGCAAGGAGCCTGATGTGGGGCTCGATCCTAGGACCCTGAGGACCATGACCTGAGCTGAAGACAGGTGCTTAACTGACTGAGCCACCCAGGCACCCCTAAATATCCTTAAAATTCTATTCATAGAAACCCCAAAGTTAAATCTACTTGGAAAAAGAGACATTGAAAGTAAGCCAGAATAAAAGATTGAATTTAAAATACAAGGTTGGCAACTTATCAAGAACCGTCACCAGACTTCAAGCTCAAAACCCTCTGAATAAGAGTAATAAAAACCGTGTTCCATCTCTAATGAAATTTAGTACTTTTTAGATTGATGAAAAACACATTTAGTCCTAAAATCAGGAAGAGAGATTCTATCGTAGTCTCCAACTTTTAGAGTTTCATTTAGACTTTCATTAATGAATCAAATAAACACTTTGAATATACCTACTAATATGCTAATGGTACACTGGAGAGCAAGAAAGATACCTCTCAAATATTAACATTAGGATGGTAAACTCAAAAAGATATTTTAAATGGCTACTAAAAAGAGTACATAAAAATAAAGCAATTAAAAGACACATATGTTACCAAAGAAAGAAATATGAGGATTTTAACTGTTTGAGATTCTTATAAACTTTAAAAGAAATTACTTTTTGAAAAATTACACTATAAAAAGAAGGAAAACTAAAACACCCATAATTAATGCATATAACAATGAATATAACAGTTTTTATTTTGCCTGTTACTTTCTTGTTTTGTCTGTAGGTAGTACATATATTCTTACATTTGTAATTATAGTTATTGAACAATTCTGTATTTGGCCTTTTTTTCCCATATAATTATTTTCTAAGCATTTTCCATATTGCTAGAGTCTTTATATTTACTTTTAGTGATAGCATAATATTCCATCAAATTGCTTAATTCTTCCTTTGCTATTGAAATTTTAGTTTCTTCTCAGTCTATCCTTAAAATATTGAATTGTAACATTACTAACTATAATTCAATACTGTCATTTCATTTCTTTGTTCTTTGGTATATGCTTATTTCACTAATTGGGTTAAATCCTTAGGAGTTTCAAAGATCATGGAAGACACATATTAAATCAAGATACATTTCAAGCATTCAGTGACCACAAGTCTTATAGTGCTGTAATGCTTGCTAAAATTCTGTTCTCATAAAGGAATAGATTCTGGATTCAAGGTGACTTTGCTCGATACCAGCATTGTGTCTTGGGGAAATTTGCTTCAGCTCTCTGTGCCTTTGTTTTCCCACCTGTAAAATGGGATTTGTAATAGTAAAATTGTTCTGAGGATTAAACAAGACAACAAATGTCAAACATTTACAACAATGCTTTTTATATTTAAAGTGCTATAGAAATAATATCCCTTTTCATATTACAAAAGCTTTATACATTCTTTGTGCCTTATAGGAATTCTACATGTAAAGAAGACAAGTGGTGAGTTTTCAAATTTTAAAAACAACTGTGAGATAATTTCTTAACCAGAAGCAGCTTCTTTTATAATCAAGTTTTTGCTGTAGTGGGATATATGTCAATTCATTTAGCTGCAATTGGGTCTTAAGCTAGCAGTCATAGGTTAGTGTTTTCTCCAGTAAGAATAGCTAGCAATTCCTCTAAGACATTTGTGAATCATTCTGTCAGCATAATCATAATAGTAAGAGTCAAAGTAAAATGGTCCCCATCTATGGAACACTATGTGCCAGGCAAAACAATTGGACATTTAAAAACATCGTAAAATCTTCATGACAACCTGGGAGGAAATATTATTATCCCAATCATCCCCAGATGGGGAGACAGACTCAGTGAGATGAAATGACCAGCCAAAACCCACACATGCCTAAGAAGTGATTGATCCAAATTCAGATTGTATTAAGGCTTGAAAGATGAAGGAGTCATGAGACTGAACTCTCCTTTCATGAGTATCCCTCCACGTAATTTCCCACTGGAGTCCCATTAAACCTCACAGGAAGTAAAATGCATTTTTTTCTTTTGTGTGTTGTAGGTACGAAGATGGATCAAGAGCCCAATGGTCAGTGTGGACAAGCATCAGAGTCCCAGCCTGAAGTACACAGGCCCCTCAGTCATGCACATCCCTCCAGGGGACGCAGATTTTGAGTCTGCCTTGTGTCCGACATGCCTAGGAGACCATGCTTTCCAAAGAGGTGTTCTCCCTCAGGAGAAAGAGTCATGTTCATGGGAAACTCAATCCGGGTGTGAAGTAAGTTCATTTTTGCTCTGGATCCATTATCCTGAAAGGATTCTAGGCCTTTGTTTTTCTTGTATTCATACCACAGTACAAAACAAAAACAAAAACACAACATATTTAATACACATGTATGGAGCTTCTGAGGAAGATACAGAATGTGACGTTTGCTAGCCCATTGTACTAAATTTGGGGAGGGGAAGAGGGAGAACCTCAGGCAGGATCCACATCCAGCATGGAGCTCTATTTGGGGCTTGATCCCATGACCTTGAGATCATGACTGGAGCTGAAATCAAGAGTCAGACGCTCAACTGATGGGGCCACCCAGCCACCCCAGTACTATTTTTTAATAGCCTTTATTTATTAGAAAAGTTTTAGCTCCACAGCAAAATCGAATGGAAGATAATAGAGATTTCCCATGTACTCCCTGCCCCACACAAGTGCAGCCTCCTCCACGCCAACATCCCTCACCAGAGTGGCTTATTTGTTCCAATTAATGAACCTATGTCAACACATCATCAGCCAAAGACCATAGTTTCCATTAGGGTTTGCTGTTGGTGTTAAGTTTGGACAAATTTATAATGACATGTATCCATTATTAGAGTATCATATAGAGCAGTTTCACTACCCTAGAAATCCTCTGTACTCCTCCTGTTCATCCTTCCCCTCTCCCACACCCTGGCAACCATTGATCTTTTTACTCTTCACAGTTTTGCTTTTCCAGAGTTGGAATATAGTTGGAATCATATAGTGTGCTGCACTAACTTTAATGCTGTTCCAAGACTGATACAACCACATTTTGGTCAATGAGAAATCCTTCATAAGTTGTGTGATCACACAGAGATTAATTCTTACATAAAGCAAAAAATATATCATAACTGTCTTTGATGGGTTTATAGCTTTCACTGAAATATTTATCTCAATATGATTTGACCCACAGGAGAGCACCATATCAACCCATATTTCACTATTTTTCCCATGTGTGAAACTCATGTTTTTTATATATACTCATATTTTTCAGTAAGACTTATTTTTTCCTACTCCACCAAGAGGTTTGTTTTTTGTTTTTCAATTTTGTTTATCTAAGAAAGCCAGATAATTGACTTACCTTGCAGGTTCTAAGATTTCAAAAAATTTAAGATTGTATTTTTCACTTATAGCTCAGCTAGGCTTGTATTTATTTTGACTTTTTATTTTTTTAAAGGATTTTATTTATTTATTTGAGACAGATACAGAAAGAGAAAGCAAGAGCAGGGAGAGAGCCAGAAGGAGAGGGAGAAGCAGACTCCCTGCTGAGCCAGGAACCTGATGTGGGGCTTGATCCCAGGACGCTGGGGTCATGACCTGAGCCGAAAGCAGATGCTTAACCATCTGAGCCACCCAAGTGCCCCATATTTTGACTTTTTAAACCCTTATATTAAATGGTTATGTTATCTTTACTATCATCTTATTGACATAAAACCACAAATTAGGAAGACAGAACATGTTATGACAAAGTACAATTAATTGCAAATCATCTACCAATACATTATTTTAGAACAGTGCATTATAAGATGATAAATGTTAATAACTCCTTCCTGCTTTTTTTTTTCATGAAGGAAATGTTTTCCAGAGATAAAAGAATCATTTTAGCTGCTAAAAATGCTTGTGTCCGAGTTCAACTCTAGGATATGTGATGTCTCAGAGTCTTTTTCCTGCCTATTTTCTAAGGTTATTGGAAAGATCAAATGAGATAACACATATAAACTATTTCATAACTTAGAAAGTGCCATGCAAATAGAAATCATTATTACTTACACTTGCTGATTTACATAGTAGCTAAGCCTATGCATCTGTAACACTAAATTAGACTTCCATGACTAGGTTAGCACTTTGCTGATCCATGAACATTTGCCATGGCACATTTGTCGTTTAGCTAGACACTGGCCCAATTCCAGGTTGACCATAAAAGGCAATAAATAGATTCTAAATGAAAGGATTGGCAAACTTTTTCTGCAAAGAGCCAGATAGTAAATGTCTTAGTCTTTGCAGGACATTCAGTCGCAGTCATTTCTGTTCGGCTCTCCCCTGTAGGGAAAGCAGCCATAGATAATATACAAATGAATGGGCCCAACTGTGTTCAAATAAAAGTTTTTATTTACAAAAACATGTGGCTGGTCCACCAGCCTTAGTTTTCAGACTCTTAGACTCTTAGAGTCTAAAAGAATTTGCCAACTCCTCAGAGTCTAAAGAACTATTCATAACTTAGAGGTAGAAAGAGGGCTCTAGAAATCCTACACAGAGCACAAAGGCCTAGTACTAACTGTTTACTTGAGGGCCTGGTATATGCCCCATTTGTTAGGAACCAGGGATAGATTAATGAATAATTGGAATTCCATATAAGAGGAAACAATAAACAAAGAGCTGGAAGGAATTTAAGGCAACACTGTGATTCATCCTTTTACTTTATCTGGAATAATAGGTGAATCATTCACCGATTTACAATGGATAACTGGCTCTGCCTTTGCTGAGTTTTTTTCTTAAGGTCACCACAAATCAAGAAGACATTTAATATGTTAACAACTTAACAATGAACTTATATTTTGTGTTCCCATCGGAATGAAACCATGAGATAGTTCCTGGAGAAGGCACCTCTGTCCTTTTAGGAAGTGGTCTGGTGTGATGAGAAGAGGGACAGTCCTCGTAGTAAAGACATAGTAAAGTTTTTCCTCTGACAACTCCTGATGTGGATAATTTTAAGCAAGTCATTAATTCATCCTTCCCTTTCAGCATTCCCTCCTATGAAAATCGAGATAATTCACGCTTGCCATCTGGTCGTTACTGGGGTTTTTTAGTCATTTGAGGATGAGGGAATTTTAGAATATTTTGTGAGGGTAAACTTATGTATAAATAGTGTGCCGGAGGCAGGCAACCCACATTCCGGTGCCAGCTCTGCCATAAAGTCAGTATATGAACTTGAGCAAGTCACAAAACCTCTCAAACATATGATGAGCCTAATCCAATTAACTCTAAAGCTCTTTTTAGTCTGAAATCCTACGGTTGGAATGCGATGATCTGTAAATGAAAATAAACTCTGTACCTGGCATGAAAACATAGAAAATGAAGTAAGAATGTTTTAAATAAAATAGGAGAGCAAATAGAGTGCTAGTCCTCTAAGAATATGGGGGAGGGGGTGGGTTCTGACTTTAAAAATAGTACATTCTAGGGGTACCTGGGTGGCTAAGTCGCTTAAGCAGTTAAGCATCTGACTCCTGATTTTGGCTCAGGTCATACGCTCAGGGTTGTGGGATCGAGCCCCACATGGGGCTCCGCACTGAGTGTGGAGTCTGCTTACAATTCTCTTCCTCTCTCTCTCTGCCCCTCCCCCTACTCATATGTGTGTGCGTGTGTGTGCACACACGCACGTGCACTCTCAAAAATAATAATGATTCAAAAAATAGTGCATTCTAAATACAACTTTTAATGTCCAAAACTTGGTAAGAGTTATATTGCAGTTAGCTTATGCTAGGCTTTGCCAATAGCCTAGTTAGTGGCCTTTTTTTTTTTTAATTTTTTATTAACATATAATGTATTATTTGCCCCAGGGTACATGTCTGTGAATCATCAGGCTTACACATTTCACAGCATTTGCCATAGCACATACCCTCCCCCATGTCCACATCCCTGCCCCCCCACCTCCCAGCAACCCCTAGTTTGTTTCGTGAGTTTAGGAGTCTCTTATGGTTTGTCTCCTTCCCCATCCCATCTTGTTTCATTTCTCTTCCCCGCCCCCCACGACCCCTTGCCCTGTCTCTCAAATTCTTCATATCAGAGAGATCATGTGATAATTGTCTTTCTCTGACTGACTTATTTCGCTTAGCATGATACCCTCTAGTTCCATCCACATCATTGCAAATGGCAAGATTTCATTTCTCTTGATGGCTGCATAGTATTCCATTGTATATATATACCACATCTTCTTTATCCATTCATCTGTTGATGGACATCTAGGTTCTTTCCATAGTTTGGCTATTGTGGACATTGCTGCTATAAACATTCGGGTGCATGTGACCATTTGGATCACTACATTTGTATCTTGAGGGTAAATAGGTAGTTAGTGGGCTTTAAATGAATAGTTTGTGGAAGAAACTAGGATATATGTATTGCTGATAAATCACCTAAACTCATAGCAATATTGTGATGTCACTAGTAGTGCTGTCTAAAATGGGCTGTTTACAGACCCAAATTAAACAGACCCTTATGGAAATGAGATGGAGAGATGATAACACTGAACTATGGAACTATTACTGAGTAATACATACTAGTGGAACTTAAGTTGTAGCATTTCAGTCTGAAATCAACTTTTGGGCCATAAAGAAATGGAAACTAAAGTAGCTTTTCAATGGGTGCATGTTGACTAAGCATATTTACAGACTTTGTTCTGTACCATCTGTCACAGCACTTTCAACATCGAGATCAACCAAGCTGAAAGGAAAGGGAAGGACTGTTTTAGAGTAGGGATAGGGAAGGAAATCTAGAATGAAGGAAAGCATAGGATTGGTTTAAGATGGCAACCCGAGCATATAATATCCTCCCTCCTTCCTGCCCTAAATGACAGGAAAACACACACCACGCAAACATTTTAATTTACAATAGTGCTAGAAAACAAGGTATGTCGTTGTATAAATAAGAGACAATGAGGAATCTCTGAAAAACAGAAGGCAGATAAGATTATGAAGTCCATGAGGAAACCATAGTCCAAAAGGATCACATCAAAGAACCACTCCAACAGATACTAACACTGCAAGCCTACATATTGGAAAGGACTCAGTAAGTTGGAAAATAAAGATGTTCTGGGCAAGGTCTAATAAAAGCAATGTAGTTTTAACAATATAAATTTCAGACAAAATACAATCTAAGACAAAAAAAATTTCAAAAAAACGAAGAGGAATATTGCACACTGATGAAAGATATCTGCCAAGAAGATAAAATATTCAGAAACCTGGGGCACCTGGATTGCTCAGTTAGTTAAATGTCTGACTCTTGATTTAGGCTCAGGTTATGATCTCAGGCTTGTGAGATTTTGCTCCATGTCAGGCTCTGTTCTTAATGGGGAGTCTGCTTGAGACTCTTTCTCCCTCAGCCCTCCCCCTACCCTGTGCATGCTTTCTCTCCCTCTCAAATAATAAATAAATCTTTAAAAAAAAATTATGAAACTCTTTGTACTTAATAACACAACATGGAGGTCTCTAAAACAATCACTCATAGAAATACAAAGAAAAATTAGTTGATTCATGTCATAGAGGGAAGTTTTTGTTGTGCTTCTGAAGTCTTTTGAGAAGACTAAAAATATGTAAGGGTAGAGGATTTTAATAAAACAACTAACCAAATATGATTTATGTAGAAATTTGTATCTAATAAACAAAGAAAACATTATTTTAAGCATACATGGGACAATTGCAGAAACTGACCAAGAATTAGATCATGAAGCATATCTCATCAAATTCCAAAAAGCAGAAATCACACAGGCCACATGAGCGGATTACAATTTGGGAAAATTAGAAACTAACAGCGACATGAGAGCCAACTGCCATCTCTGGCCAATTCTTTCACCTAGAATCCACAAACACCCTACTATTAACTCTGGGTTTACTTAGAAAATGAAAAAAAGGAAATTAAAAACTTTTAGGTGCTTATTCCATCACCAGGAAAGTGCAAAAATGAAACAATGAGACAGTATTTGCTTTTATTCCATCAGATTGTCAAAGAGTTGAAAAGATTGATAATGTCATATTGGTAAAAATATGGGCCAAAATACTTCTGGTGGAAGTTTTTTGGCAATATTCCTCTATTAACAATTTTTAAGGTCTCATACCTTTTAATTTAGCAAATCTATGTGTCCACATCTACCCTCAATACAGCCTTGCTTATGTAATAGTGGGTATAGGCACAATGATAACCATTGTGATCTTGGAGATGGTGAAAAAAAAAAACTAAGGGGGTTGGGGGAGCCTCTGCAGGCTGTAATAAGACTGTAAACTCCGAGAATTGTTGATTCCGGCATCTCCATATTGTGGAACAGTATGCAGCAGTTAAAAATGATGTCCATATATACTGATGTATCCCAAGTTTAAGGTGAATATATATATATATATATATATATATATATACACACACATATGTATTATATAGACACATATATATATATAGCATTAGCATTGTCACATTTATTTTTTTAAACTTCATGTTTTTCTCTCAATGTGTATGTATGTGTGTATCTATGAATGTGTGCACAAATGTTTGTATGTCTGTGTGTAAAAATGCAAGTAGAAAGATCTGGAAGTATGCTCACCATACTGAACTGGTAATTACCCCCTTCTGGGGATTAGAATCGAGAAGTAATGAGCTGGGGAAAAGTAGTCAAGAAGGACTTTGGCTTTGTCTCTACTGGTTGAGTTTTTCAAGATCATAGTAATATATTATTCGTGGGTTTGGGGAAAATGCCATGCCCACCAATAGACTCACTTGTACAAAGTAACTAGTTACAACTCAGTCCTATTGGGTGAAAGTCAGGCACCATCAGGAAGATAGTTTCCTGTCGTAAGACCATTCCATCACTACAGAGAAAGGCTCCTGGAGGAAAATGTACAGTGCGTGATCTTTACGCTTCCACGGCACCTTGCTTATACTTCTGTTTTCAATTTCACTGCCCTGCCCTGTGCGGTGTCTATATTGTGTTCATTTATTCTCTACGCTCCCCACAGTCATCGGATCTAACATTTGTTCACATCCCTGTCTCCTCCAGACCTGTGTACATGCTGTAAGGTTGATGTGTTCTTTTTTTTTTCCTCTTTGCCTTTATTAGCTGAAATTGAAATTCTGTTCACGAAAGATTCTTGAACGTGAAAAGGAGAGACTAAGGCCGCAAACTCTACAGCCCATGCTGGCTGGAAATCCTGTGCATTCCAGAGGCACTGCATGGCCAGGGCTCACGGCTGATTCTCATTAAGCTTGCCCTCTCATATGGGATAGATTTGGCAGAGGGAGGATTTCCTCAGACTCCTCTGCCTTCCAACAGAAGGCTGCTGGAGAGGTGCTTAGTCAGCGACCATCAGCTGAAGCCGGGGCACCATGCACTGTTTTCCAGGCCCTAGTGAAGTCAGCCTTCCGGAAGGAGCCATCCGACTTGGAGAAGTTATTAACACATTACCACAGACAAAAGAATTAACACTGAGTCTTTGCTGTGATGAAATATAAGGTCACTGCCTCCTCTTCCTCCTTAGAGACCCACCAAAGACAATAATAGAAGGCACTTCTAATGAAGCAGACTTTACACAGTTCTGGGAGCGAGTCAGCCCCAAGAGGCTTATTCAGTGTTCGAGACACCTTACCTCCATCTGTTGGGCTACCACAGCCCAAGGAGGTGCACTGTTACCATTTTATTTCCTCTCAAAATTGTTGAGCTGCTTCTTTGAAGCCCAGGAAGCTTGGCACAAAGTGGTCAGCTAAGCAATAGTTTCCAGACTGACTTACTTTCATATCGCCTTGAGTTTTTCTGATCCTTCTTAAGAGGAGGCTATAAAAAATATACTTAAATTATCCAGATGGCTTTATAGATTTCTGGTTTCTTTCAATTTACATAGTAAAAATGTGTTTTTTTTTTAATGAAGGCTTATAGGGAATAAAATAATAGTGCTTCTATTGCCCCCTTCCCCCAATTTTCTGCTCTTGGCATGATATATTATGGTCTCTGAAGGATGTATGGTGACTTCTAGGCTTATGGCTCATACTGGTCCTTGTTCTGCACCAAATTTTATGACATGTAATGCTTGGGAAAGCACTCATCACATAAAACAAAAGCTGAGACTGCTAAGGGGGTGGGGGGAGGCAAGAAAAAGCGCCCCCCTTTGTTGCTCTGTATATTTAGAATAAAGTGGAGTAGATGACATTCTATCCAAAATCCTGGGTTCTACATCCAGCTCTGCCTCTGGCAGGTCACATGACTGTAGCCATGTTTGCAAGGTACTCGGTTGTCGTTGAGTTTCTCCTCCAGGCCCTGAAGAAGAAAACGGTCCCGCCCATCACAGGACTGATGAGAGGATGGGGAACAACTGAGCTCTTAAGAAAAACAAAACAAAAACAAAAACAAAAACCATAAGCAGGAACACCTGGGTGTCCAGATGTTTAAATGCTCGACTCTTGGTTTCTGCTAAGGTTGAAACTTGAGGTCCTGAGATCGAGTCCCATGTGGGGCTCTGCTCTCAGCGGGGAATCTGCTTGAGATTCTCTCTCTTTCTACCTCTGCCCCTCCCACTTGTGCACTCTCAGCATCTCCCCAAATAAACAAATAAATCTTTAGGGGAAAAAAAACATAAACAGCATTTGAAATATTATTAGTTGACAAACACACCTAAATGTAATAAAAGCTGAAAAGACTTTAAAAACAAGTAAATCAGTCTTAGGCAAAACATTCATCACATTTCCACGCTTTCCTCATTAAAATACTACTACTACTAATAAAAGAATACTACCTGGAAAATAATATGTCTTCGGAAACATTAAAAATGACTCAGTAAGTTGCCTTCTTAGGATAATGAAAATCCCTATAATTACTATTGCCATTATATATCTGAAATTATTATTCTAATACTGAGGCAGAATTAGAAGAAAGATAGTTTTACCAGCCCCCCCCCCCAAAAAGCCTTGGAATTCTTTTCACAAAAAGGTAGCAATTTAAAAAATGTTTATTTCAGGCAGGAGTATATAAAATAGAGGAAACTCTATTGGCTTCTCTTTGAAGTTTTCAATATTTTTTCCTTTTTTCTACAGTAATTTGAAATGTCCTAAGTGACTTCTAATTCAAGCAATTCTCTTTGGCCCAGAGCCAGGGGCAAGATTGCCTTGTCATCCTGTAGCTTCTGCTAAGAGTGGTTGGTCGGCTGAAATATCCATTTTAGGTTTTATGTCTTTTAATATCAGTCCACCTCTTTTATAACTTTTCTGCATGATTTTCAAAATTCAGGTAAGAATTATTATAGCAGCTTTATTGCGACGTTTAAAAATAATTCTATTTTCTTTATATACCAGCTATGTCTTGGTGTGTGTTCTCCCTCAGTTCCCCACCCATCCACCGCCCGTGTACTTATCTTGTACCTGGTTGTTGTCAGAGTGAATATGTGATAGCGAAGCTGCCTTTTTCTCACTTAGCACTCATTGGAAATATGTATATGTTGTCACATAAGTTTAATAACTATCATTATGGTTAACATCACATCAAGTTGATATCATTCTATGTAACCATCTACCTACTGTTAGTACTTTCATGTTATTAATTTTTTTCATTTTGATAAGGCTGCAAGTGATTTTTTTCCCCTCAATTTGAATAACCTTGGGATAAATCGAACCTTGGTATAAATCCCCTGTAATAGAGTTTGAAGATAATTACTGTGCTTGTCAAAGTACTACTGAGACCAATTTAGAAAGAATTGAGTCAATCCAGCATTACATGAACAAAGCTACTCCACTAGCACACTCTCCTTTAAAGGTAGTGGCATGTTTTAATTTTTTTTTTTTACTTTAATTAAATGATACTTCAGTGATGGGATATGGAGTTACCAAAAAAATTAAGGAATTTTTCCATTTTAAAATTTATAACTTGTAATTCATCATGGGAGTGATTTCATTCCACTGTTGCCTCTTTCTCTGTTGCAATTTTGTGTTCGTTTTCATCGAGTTAAATGAATCCTTTCTATGTAGATTTAAATTCTCTTTTAATCCTATCTGTGGCAGATTTTTTTTCCCCAGTCTGAGTCTTGATTATTACATTCTCAAAAAATGAACCAGGTCTGCTTTTTGGACCATGAGAGGAAATGTCTATGTTCGCTTCAAACTAAAATGGGCACACCCTCTTCCTTCAGAAAAGGTACTGAGCAGGGCCCTGCTGCCAACAGAAGGGTTCCATGGGAAAGAATGCCAGGTCCGAGGTGAGTATGGCTTTCTGCCTGTGCCATGTGTACATTTCGTATCCGGCCAGACAGCTCGATAACCAGGAAGCCGTCTTCTCATTGTCCAACAGTCCTTCTGTGTTTCCAGTCCATGTTTCCAGGGTTGTTAGAGCCAGGAGGCTACCTCCATCCAATTCAGTGCTGTCTTTCTCTCCCAGAGACAAAGTTGGGACTCTGGAGGAGAATTCTTCCAGGATCCAGGACATAAGAGGAGGCAGCGTGGACTCTCCACTTCTCCCACACTCCCCTCTAGGCACCCACCAAAGGACTGTTTACCCACAACTTGGCACACACTTCTGCTGTGTTTAAAGACATGATTCAAGGCACAGAAGTTAAATTTGAGAGATGAAACTTTCGGGTAAAATAAGTTTATGCCTGCACTCATAGCTCACTTCATTTTTATGACCCACATTCTCCTATGAGTTACATCCTACTAGTATGCCTCCTTCCCAGGTGATAAGTCTGGAAAGGGATAAGGGAATCCATCTAGGCTATTTAGGACATAAAATATTCCAGGAAAGATCCCCCCAGCCCGCTCCTAGAAATCTTTAGCCAGTGCTTACACTTACCCTTGGGTTCGAGCATATTTTGTTGGCTCTTGTTATATGTAATGAAATCTTTCCTACTTCTAATTACACTTATTCCTTTCAGTATAGTCCTTCCCAGAAACCATATGGTTATTTTCCACTAAAATAATATCCCTTCTTAGTAGTTTTGAGACTTCGAAAATTTTAAAAGAAGACTTTTTATAAACTACTAGAAGTCTACAAGCAAGGGCAAAATTTAAGGAAATAAAGCAAAGTTTAATGGTATGCCATTTGATTTTTTGCCATTATTTCTTTTTTTTCTTAAGATTTATGCTATATTTTCCCTGGATTACTTATTGAAATGATAGAATTCAATCTATTAAGTAGAATCCCTGTAGTGTAAACTACTCCATAAAGAATAAATTAAACAAGAAATAAACAATTTGAGGGAAAGATTTAATGATAATTTCTTAAAACAGTGAAACAATTCTAAAAATTACCTGGGGGAACCTGAAAAGACCCTTCTTATAAACCTTTTAAAGAAAAAAGGAAGTAAAAGTGATTAATATCACCGTGATATGTCTTATTCATAAAAAGTGAATTGCACCTCACTTATCCTGCTGACAGAGAACTTCGGACAAATACTTATGTGCCGAGACATGCATTGGCCCATGGTGTTCAGGATAAATAAATCATTTTATTTGGACTTGTCACTAATGTTAGAGCCCCTTGTCTTTCTGAGCTAGTAAGTAAATCAATCTATTTCTAGGCAAGACTCTAGCAAAGCTCAATTTGAGTGACATCATCTCTTGAGAGAATCATCACAACCAGCTGAGTACACCAATATTATGTAAGTGACTCAGCTCTATTCCATAAGAAGATTAAACTTTTCTTATCGACCTTGAGTAGCAGACACTGGCATAAGACCATATTAAAACTCCCTTTGAAGTCAGGCCAAACTCCACAGCTTGCTATCTATAATTTTAGCTTATTTTTCCAGTGTCCACCAGCCTTGACAACTGTAAATACATAATTCTATTCTCCAATCACTCTTCTCTCTTACTCTGGTAGGTGGTTTCCCTTTGACTTGATTATAAAATAACCATTTTGGGAGACTGACCTAGATTTCTATTTGAGGGAAAATGCAAGAATTCAACTTCTCTGGATGAGTTAGATAAGTAGCAGACAGGTGGCTCCCTAGTTAAGTAATAGGGAGCAGGGGATATAAGTCTTTATAGTATAGAAAATGCTAAATGCATTAACTTGGTGGTACCAAAAAAAGAAAAGAAGTTAATGACCCTTAGAGTTCTCTTTTTGGCTTAAAATTGCATGTGTCAGCAACACTGGGTTATTTTTAAAGCAATCAATCTGATACCAGTATGAAGACAGACCTTTCAGCTAATAACCACCTGTGCAAAATGGTGACAGGGACACGAGAATGCCAAATCCCCTCCCAGCCCATGACAGAGTCTTGGTTTGTTCTCTCAACTAGTGTTTGTTGAGAATTTCTATTATAGTCCAGACAATTAAAGTATCCCATGCAGTGCTTTCAGGAGAGGAGGGAAGTACTGACAAGTAACCAGGCATTCATAATCATTGGATGCCTGCTACCATAGGGGAAGGTAGGGACTGCACATGAGAGGGTCCCATAGCTGACTACATGGGGATCAATAAAGGCTTCCCAGCGGCAGAGTAATTTCGCCTAAGAGGTGAAGGAAGAGTAAATTATTGAGGTAGGGAAGGATGAGGATAAGAAGCCTGGGCAGATGAGACAAATATCTAGAGGACTGACATAGCCTAGTAAAATAAAAGCAAGGAAAATAAAACTGAACTGGAAAACAAGAACTCAGGTCATTAAAACTTTTCACAAGGCATTTAAAATAACTTATATGCTATCCTTGGGAAACAAAGGTCCATTTAAATGTTTCAATCACAACAGTGTTATCATTAGGCATAAAGAATGGATAGGAAAGAATCAGATTCCAGAAATTCTTCCTTTGGAGATTTATGGCCTAAGATTAAGGTTTATGGTTCTGACCCTGTTAAGGATAAATGGGCTTGAGATTTAATACAATAATCTTGGTTCTTGTTTTGTAAAGAGAAACAAGGATTTCAGATTGGGGAAAGGGTGACATTAACCAAAAGGTTCTCATTACCGAAATGGGAGGGGGGCATGATTTAAAAAGAGGGTCAGAACCCATGAACAAACTTTGTTGTTCACTACAGTTGTCATTATTTAGTGACTAAAGAGAAAAGGTGAAATTAGGATGTAGAATTGAAAAGCTTCAAAGAGGATGGCAGCTGGGGGGGAGGGGGGAATGCAGAGAGAGAGGAAACATTTGGGTGTGATACTAATGATCACAGGCTACATACTCCATTTGGTGTTTGACTTCAGAAATCCCACAGCCTCTTGGAGAGGCAGAGCCTATGGAGGTCAGAGTCAGGGAGCTCTGTCTGGTAAGATTGCTTGTCCATGAATAAGCAAAAAGCTGTAACTAGTTGAAGAGAACCAGTATCCCCAAGGTGTGTCTGCATAAGTGACACCAGTTTTTGTATGGGGGAGATGACATTATTGGCCTTGTATCAATGTTGAGAGTGGTCTGAGCTACATTTTGTAGCATTAAAGATTGGATTTGTACTGATCTGTTTATATTATCTCATATAATCTCACCATACACTAATAGAACAAATTTTCGATAGACTTGGAGGGTTAGTCCAACTGACCTCCCCTGGGCTTAAACAAGGGGCCTTGGCCTTTAGCACAATGCTTTCATCAACTATACTAATCAGACCCATGGCTTTGGATAGAAGCAAGGGAGAAAAAAAAATAACAGAATTTGAAGAAATGCTTTTTTGAGTGATTTCTAGCCCTTGAAGAATGCAAAAGTTCCAATTTTCTTCATAATTGAAATCCTAACAGCTGTAAGAACTCGACTGTTTATCAAAGACGCAAGCAGAAGTCATAAGACTTTATTTCATGGATTAAGTCTAAAAGCTATATGCACTTTCACGAAGGCTCATAATGGATTGGTAATGGTTATTATGGATGATAATATTTATTTAGACAAGTTAGAAATACCAGTTCAAAAGATGTTTAAAGCAAAAATGGCATAGACCATTTCACAAATGCACAGACTGAAATTATCTATAATTTCGGTGAATGGCATAAATTGTATGCCATAGAGTTGGCTGTGGCTTTCATTTTCATAGTAAGGACAGCTTAAAATCAGTGACATGACTCATGGGTCTCAAGGATGGTGCATCAATCTAGCACCTGCTGTCCCAATCCGTCATGTTACATTTCATATCCAAACACAAATAACCATATTATTAACCTCAGTCATCAAAATTAATCTCTCAGTATGGAAAGGATGTGAATGTTTAAGCTAATAAGGTTCACTTCCTCCTTGTGGTATATCCCATGCACTTAATTCATAAAAACAGTGACATTTCTCTTTGTTGAACATCTCAGAGGTCAATGCTATTTTGGGTTCTGTGTTTGTGGCTTCGTGTGGGCCATATATAGGTAAATTCTACAGAGGGCCACAGCAGGTGTGACTTTGAACTAAGTCCATGACAAGCAAGAACATGCTGCCTAACCTCACTTTGGGGAAATCCAAGCTTCGAAGTGGCCACACAGGATGTTTCATCAAAAGAGGGATTTTCCCCTCCGCCCTGGGATGCATTGCTTCCTTCCTCTTCCTTAACTCTGCAGTACAAAAAATATTCTCAGAGCAGCTAACAATTTGCCCTGTCATGGGTGACTGCTTTGGAGGAGGGGGTGGGTGGGGATAGAGAATGGGGAGTAGTTCAAGCTCTGGGGTCTGAAAGGGACAGTAAGAACAAACTACACTGGTCAGCCCATCGTTTCTCTGGGCTTGCTACTCGATATTACCCAACTACTTGCTACTCGATATTACCAACACTAAAGAAAAAAGCAATGATCACTGGCCTGCATATGCATCTAGCATTATTTCGGAGTTAGATCTCCATTGAAGGGGTGCTTAGGTGGCTCTGTCATTAAGCATCTGCCTTCAGCTCAGCTCGTGATCCCAGGTCCTGGGATCAAGCCCCACATCGGGCTCCCTGCTCAGCAGGAGGCCTATTCTCCCTCTCTCACTCCCCCTGCTTGGGTTCCCTCTCTTGCTGTCTCTCTCTCTCTCTGTGTCAAATAAATAAATAAAATCTTAAAAAAAAAAAAAAGATCTCTGGTGAAAGCCTAGCTCTAACACTATCTGTGTCTTAAAGTTTCCCGGTCTATAAAATGGATAAAAATACAAACTAAACAGGTTTGCTGTGAGGTTTCAGTGAAAGAAGATACAGACATTTACTTCATTTCTCTCTGCTTCCATCCTCCTCCAAACCCCATCTTAGTTTCCCAAGCCTAAAAGAAATCAAACAGGCCCACACAGTGAAATTATATGATTCCAAATTACATGTAATGTGCCAATCTACTACTTTTATTCACCTTATAACTTGTATCCCTTGGATACTAGCATTATTAATCATAAGTTTATGTCCTATGCCTTTTTGTTCAGCAAAAAGACAATTAAAAGAGGAAGTAGAGATCACAAAGCAAGTACAGGATTGAATGAAATTGTGTCAGTGTAACTTCTCAAGAACAAGTGAGCCTTTTATTAGACAAGGTATTAGGTCAACTTATTTCCAGTCTCAGTTGCTATGTCTGCTTTCCAAATCTCTTGAGCTGTAACTAGCGAGAAAACTGGAGGAAATATCTTCCACGGTGCCCTTTCTCTGGGCCAAAATTTTTAGGATTCCCACCCCCAATTCTGAGGGTTATATCTTCGCTAAAGACGTATTATTGACAGAATCACACAGATTATTTGCCCGATCCACACTGTGACCTGAAAGGTTCTCATGGAAAAATAATTCTGTTGACATTTTATCCCATGGAACTGCAGCCCCCCTACCCCTGGAAGGGCAGATCTCTGTAGAATCTCAGAAGGCGTCTCAAGCAGGTGTGTCCTTATCTTTAATTGTAGGAGATAATTGCTGCCCAGAAGACAAAACTGTTATGGCCTGAAACATAAATAAAACCACAGTTCCTAGAGTTTTATATTGTTGTCTAGAATTTTCTCAAATTTGGTTTTATTATTTTAAACCTTATTCTCATTGAGACAGTTTTTTTCACCTATAAAGATAAAAATGGAATTGAGTATGGAAAACATAAATCAAAATTATCTCTACATTGACGAGCAACATCTTAAGCTTTCTGAGAACACACCAGATACTACAATTCCTCTATGCAGCATCAGTAAATAACATAGATAAAAAAAAAATCACTAGCGATAGGGTTTCTTCAAGGACTGTACTTTAAAACTGTAAATTACCATAAAAATAACAAGGCTGTAAATTGGTGTGTAATGAATTGCCCCAGTTATACTTTTATAATTTACTTTCAATATGCCTCCATTCAGGCAATTTAGAAGTAAAGCTTAATCATTAGTGTATTAAAGATGGCATAGATTCTTGAGTATTCTCAGATTAATTCATTAGAATCAATTCTGTGTTTCCGATGTTAGGAGGCAGAAGTCTTCTTTCTAACTAGGGAAATGTATTGATGACAATGCTTTTAAGTATTTTTTATTTGGAAGGCATAAGAATCTTTTTGAGGTTTTTCCTCACTAGTTGAAATATCTGTTCCAACTTCCACTGTATAATCTAGATTACTGTTTTGAACATACAAAAAAGTCTAAAGGTTTGAAGGGTACATTTCACATGTTTGAAACAGCCCCACCACTGCCCAGAGCACCTATTTCCCTCACTCTTCTCCCTTTATTGTGAAATCTCATTTCAATATCAACAATCCATCCAGTTGCCACCACATTCCTCAAATGGTACTCCTGCTCCAACTCTGGGAGTCCCGAGTACAAGCACTGGGCAGTCATGGCCACTTAGTCAGGCCCTTCTTTGGTTTCTCCTTTTTCTCACCCACCACCGCCATGAGCCCCCTGGCTTCCCCATTCTATAGCAACCTCTGGGACTGCTGTCAGTAAACTCCACTAAATCATTGAACTTTTCCTCAGAAGCCTCCTTCTGCCCTCTCCTCTTATTCTGGAAGACCAGGATATGTGCCACATATTAAATAGTGTTTGAGGGCCAAGTGTGTTTTGAAAAAGCCAGGTGATGTGTCTCAGAGACATTCATTTGGGCCATGTACTCTGAATCCCCAGGAGGGACGAGTCTGAGGTTCCCCACATAATACATTGGATCAAAAACCATTCTTGAAGAAACATCATCAGGAAAATGCTGCCTTGGTTGAAATTCAGCTTTGTACTAAAGGTGACACATCTTCTCCGAGACCCTCAAGCATGAACGCCTTCTTCTCCAGCTCCCCCTGTCCGTAGGCCAAGAGCTTGTTGGGCGCTCTCTAACTTAGCCTTCAAGAACTTCAGCAGCTCTACTTAGCCACGCCCTGGAAGCTCATCACCCACCAACCTCCAAGATGCTTCTTTCTCTTCTTTAATCACTTTGATGCCTGATGTAACAATTTTCCTCCCACCCTTTCAGTCATTCTGGGCAAATCCAATATTCACACAAGTCAGCTAACAGTACCAACAACAATGACGCTAATGATCACTAATATGTCATTTTTGAATATCTACTATGAACTAAATATCTTAACGCTTGACATGCAGGATCTAGTTTAATCTCTGCAGTCATCTCCTCCCTGGCTGATGCTGCTGTGCCCTACTCCTTCATCATGCCCTTCCATGCATTGCCTTGCGTGGCTGTTCCTTGTCATGCAGATATCGTAATTCTCTACTGAAGCTGCCAGTCTGCTGGACATTCCTACAGTGTGCTTACTGCAGGGTGGACCCCACAAGCTGGCCATAGTTTGTATGAAGCTTAGAGCAAGGGTGACATTGGCCGAATTTGCTAGCACATTTATAAAACACATTTATAACCATTTGAGAGGTCATCTTTGGATGCAGCGTTCTTCCCAACAATCCGAGGCCATCGAGCAAATGACCTCTCTCCTAGAGGCAGCTTCAAATGTTTGCTGTCATTTCTTGCTTCTCAGTAGTCTTTTCTCTGTGTGCCCAGAATATATTCTGTAAAGTCACAAGCTGATGCGATGTTAAGATCATAAGGGGACATAAAATTCATATGTCCCCTGCCCCCCCCATCATACAGATAAAGAACTGAGGTCTGGAGAAGCACATAAACTGACATTATCCTCAGAAATTGCTGAAAGATTAGATAAAGACAACAGAATTTGCTTATTCCTTTTCAAAAAGGGATTTATTTTTGTTGACTATGTCTTTGACGACTTCTTATCTGCCAGGTTGTCATAGTTTTAGATCCAAATCTGTTAGTAAACACCCTGTGCACAAATATTTCTCTTGATCATTCACTAATTGAGAAACTGATGTGTTGTCAGAGGGAAGTAGGGCCGCCTGCTTTCCATAGCAGCACAGTGAGGTTCTCTCTGTTGGGTGGGACATTTGGTTCAGATTTTCTTTGCACCAGATGGTTGTCCCCCCAAAGGCCCCAAAGCTCCCGGGATCATTAGGTTCCAGATGTGCTTGCTACTGTTGATCTGGGGTGATGTGACCGCACTTTCCTCCTGCCAAGTATGTATTCAGCTGTTAGACTGAATTCAGAAATGTTGGTTGGCATGCTTCTAATATAGTTGATAGTTTTCATTTTTAATTTTGATCCTCCAAATAGGCATTATCTGGGAAAGATATTTAGGGTATAGAGATAGAGTAGTTAAAAACCTTGCCATGTGAAGAGTGTGTTCTAGAACCATATTGGTGAACATCTGAGACCATCTAAATCCCAGGCCCCAGAGTTCTAAGGCGTCTCCTTTCTTAATGCATTGAACTTGCTCTGAATCCAATTATACTCTTTCCATTTTGCAAAATAACTCATTTCATGTATTCAACAGTAGAATGTACTTTGATATTGGGGGGAAAAAGTGCTTTTACTTTAATGTGCTCCAGATTGGAGACCCTTATTAAGACTGGTCTGCCTTATTTCCCAAATGTGCTAATTAAAAGCACTAATTATTTCCATGTCAGTATCTCAGAACCATCTTTTGATGCATAAAGGTTTGAAGGAATTAAAAAAAACTGACTGATTTTGGGAATCATGTGAGAAAATTAATATTCTTTAGTTCCAATTTTTTTTTTTAAAAAAAAAAGTTTTTATGTTAGTTCATTTGACTTTGGTTCTTACTTCTTTAGTTTCAGATCTGTTCTGAATTTCTGCCATGTGGCAAGTAGTTGCCAGAAAACCCTTTCTTAATATAGCAGTTAGTGTAATTAATGCTGAAAGGGGACTTGCCTCACTCCTGATGTTAATATGCTTCTCAAAAGCAGTTTTCATATCTAATTCTTGTCATTTATGAAGGAACTAATAAACCAGATTCCCAGGATCCTCCCTGCCATCTAAAGTTAGTGATTCTCTAAGATCTTATCATCACTTTCTTAGTTCATATATGAACCCATTTCTTACTCTCATGAGAAATAATCCTGGTGTACTTGGGCAGGAAGTAAGTTATTTACTTTTCTATGCAGAAGGTGGGAGAATGGAAGAAAGATTATCTTTCCAGCTGGAAGGCAATCCTTTCCCAGAGATACAGATGATCTCTTTGAAAAGTTTCTAGACTCCAGAACAATTAAACTCTAAAAAAGGATTATTAGGTCACATAAATTGAAGGAACCATTACACTGAGAAATAAGATTTCTATTCACATTTTTACTGGTGTAAAATTTCAAGTTGTGTGAATTATTTGCAGTATATTTTTCCCCGTGACAAGTTTATTCTGATTTAAATCCTCTGTGACTGCAAACACATAACTTATTTACTCCCTTCAATGTACCTTGTGTACCTTCAGTGTACCTTCAGTTCTCCAGTCTTTGAACATGGACTCCCAGAGTTCAGAACAATCTAAATTGGGATTATCCAACAGATCCTCAATCCTTAGCTTGAGAGAAGAGATTATTTGGTGGCAAGCTGTTTCAGTGGAGTCAGACTATGTAATAGGATAGAAAAAAGCAAAAAGCTAGGAGAAAACAAAACAGTACAGAAGCTCCTTCTGAAACAAAATCTAAATAAAAGAAACTGAGTTTATTTTTGTAAAATAAGGCCAATGAAAATGTTGGTGGGCCTCGTAAGAAAGCTAAAAATAGCCACAGGACCTTCAGAGTTAATTGCCTTCTGAATTGGGGGTTAGGGGGGACATTATAACTTAGCAGTTAGTAGACCATTCCATTCTGCAATTAGTGTAATCATCTCAAAAACCTTGAACATCAATGCTTAAAACAAGTCTATTTCAGATATTTGAGTTGCTGGCAAACTACCCCCAAAATAGTAATTTCTTGATGATTTTTTAAGATCACTTCTCTTAGGCTACGAATGAAAACAACAAACTCTGGGGATGAAACATAGAAGCAATTATAGGAAGAGAAAGTACCTAATAGTATGCAAATGTGCGAGAACTGAGTCATATGTAAAATTTTTTAACTTCTTTACTCTTAAATTGTGATTCCTGGAATCCCTTCTTCGTAACTGACTCACAATCTATTTTGGAACAAACCTGGCAGTACTACACCCCTTTCACAATAGATTAAAATTCATACCAAGAAGTCAGAGACTGATGGAATAATCAGGTAATACTGATTGGGGAGCCTCACACCCACACAGCCTTGTGTGAAACACTAAACTTTCAGGTTGAGGCTGACCTAAACTCTCCATGTTTTGTTTCCTAATGTTGTGCTTGGAAAAATGAACCTATTAGAAATACCTAGGTCATAGTTCAGGTGAGATGCTTGATCTTGTTCTTTATTTAAAATATCTATTTTTTCCACTTCTAAGACTTCTCTAGATTTTTTATTTATTTTTTTTTAAGATTTTATTTATTTATTTGACGAGAGAGAGAGGGAGAGAGCACAGGCAGGAGGAGCAGCAGGCAGATGGAGAGGGAGAAGCAGGCTACTCGATTAGCAGGGAACCCTATGTGGGACTCGATTTCTGGACCCGGGGACCATGACTTGAGCTAAAGGCAGATACTTAACTGACTAAGCCAACCAGAGCCCCTTCTCTAAATTTTTTTTATAACGAATTTCATCATTTTTCAGTAATTCTTTTGTGATCTTTTTTCTTAAAAGAGTTTGGAGCTAATATTTTCATCTTGATTTTATTTGCTTCTCCTCCTTTTGTTTACAATATTTAGCTCATCTTGTTTCAGAGTTTACATTCACTTCTTAACTTTAGAAAGATTCTTTCCAGGGACACCTGGGTGGCTAAGTCGGTTAAGCGGCTGCCTTCAGCCCAGGTCATGATCCCAGAGTCCTGGGATCGAGTCCCACATTGGGCTCCTTGCTCAGTGGGGAGCCTGCTTCTCTCTCTGGCTCTGTCTGACACTCTGCCTGCTTGTGCGCTCTCTTTCTGACAAATAAATAAATAAAATCTTAAAAAAAAAAAAAAGATTCTTTCCAGACGCCTCAATCATAGGCCTAGAAGGGACATGAATATGTCCTTCACCTTTAGGCAGAGTCCCCCCAAAGGCAATGCTACCCAAAGATTATTTCTCATAGCTCTAGAGAAGATCGCACAATGTCCCCCTGCATATCATCTTGACATTTAAATACTTCTGCTCTGCCTAACCAAAGCCTTCACACTTCAAATCCAGCCTGTCTGCCTTGTTTTGTACTCAATGCAGACAGCTGACCATTTACTTATAAAAAGCCCTCTCCTACCTTCAAAGAATATATTCAATTGCCATCTGGTTTTTCTTCAAGAAAATGAGTGACAGCCCCATTTACCTCTCTTCATTGGTTTTATTTTCCAACACTTGAATCATTTTGCCATCTTTGTGGTTGTTTTCTAAATAATTTCCAAGTTCGGGCGCCTGGGTGGCTCAGTGGGTTAAGCCTCTGCCTTCAGCTCAGGTCATGGACTCGGGGTCCTGGGATCGAGCCCCGCATGGGGTCTTCTGCTCAGCAGGGAGCTTGCTTCCACCCCCTCCCATGCCCCCGCCTGCCTCTCTGCCTACTTGTGATCTCTCTCTGTCAAATAAATAAATAAAATCTTTTAAATAAATAAATAAATAAATAAATAAATAAATAAATATTTTCCAAGTTCTCCAGTCTTTGAACATGGACTCCCAGAGTTCGGAACAATCTAAGTTGGGATTATCTGACAGATTCTCCACATCATTCTCTCATTCTCATAAAAATATATTTATTTTTATATTGGTCTTCTTAAGTATCTTCTTATTAAAAACAGTTTTTTGGCCTAGATTTAGATTTGTTTTTAATGTAATTGATTTAGTAGACATTTTATAGAGGAGACATTGTATACAGTCTCTATGAGGTAGACATTTTAATGCAACGCTGATGCATAAGTAAGATTTCTCTAAGAGACATTTATAGAAATTGAAACCACAGCTAAAAAAAATTTTATTGTATTTCTACTTAATTTTTTTCTAATATTTTTCCTCTACTCAATCTTGGATTTTCCAATTCTATATTTTTCCAGCAAGTTTCTAGCCAAAGAAGCAAAAAAGAGAAAGAGAATCAGAAATTAGCTGCATAATACCAGTACAATAACTATGCCAATTTAGTTTGGCATCAGTGTGATTATGAACAAATTTAGAAGCTTTAGAAATATTTTGGGCTATTTCTGCATGAATTATATTTGAATCTCAGGTCTGTTGTTTTTCTTTGTTTTCTTTTCTTTTCTTTTTTTTTCTTTTTTTGGAAAGCAGCCTAAAAATGATTACTATATATGCAAGTATGCAATTTGTAGGTCATTAATTTGATTAATACCTCTGAAAGTTTAGGCCTCCTGAAATGTCTGACATATTCGATATTGGTCTTTGGGAAGTTTAACAAAGTACTGCCCTGGCATGTGTATTTTCATTTACCCTGGGAGAGAACCAACTCCGCAGAGAAACTAGACAATGGACATAATGATTGAGGCCCATAGGACTTAAAGGAAATCTTCATGGGGGAGCCTTGACAGTCTCTGTTTCTTGTTTCCCAATAACATAAAATGAACCTGTCATGGATTAATATTAGAGAGTATTATTTCTGCACATGTCCAGAGAAACTCAAGAACACTAAACTAGAACTGAGAACTAGAGGGGGATATACATGCATTCAAGATCATCAATAATTCTATGCTGAAAGGTGCATGAGACTATAGCCTCAAAATGCATATATATATGTGTGTATATATATATTTTTTATAGTAACACTTTACAATAAAATATCAAAGGCCTTTTCCAATCATTAGAACATTCATACTTCCATTTCTTAGATATGGACAAAACTGTTCTGTTTGCATTAAGATAGATAGATTTATAGATATTGATGTTAGATAATTTTTACATTATGAAGATAATATAAAAATATTAAAATTTTAGGAGATAGGAAAAAAAGGAAAGCACCTATAATCCCACTACAGTAAAATAATAAGCATTGCTTCATGTATTGACTGTAAGTCCTTCTGTACACATTTGAAGTACAATTTGATACCGTGATTTCTTTTCTTTAACATAACAACAGGTAACATTTCTCCATACCATGAAAAATACTTAAAGGTCACCATGTGCACAGTGGTTATGCTGTTCTTTACTTAATCATTAAGTTAGTTAGGTTGCTTCCAGTGAGCTGTAATTATGGATACCGTTAGGACTGCGTTGTGCACACAAATTTATGAATTATTTATTAGGATAAATGATCTAAAATGAGATAAATGAGATAAAAGTATTGGGCATCTTAAAACTGTTAAAATATAACAGCTTTCAGAAAACATTTAAAAGTTAAAATAAAGGGAGCAGTATATGAGAATACTAATTTTACAAAACCCTTGCCAGCACTGACTATTGTCATCTAAAAAAATTAGTTCTGTTTATTATTATGAATATCATTTTCTCTTAAAACATAAATATTCTAATCAGACACCATTATTGATAATCCTATCCCTTTCCATGGGGAAAAGAGAACTACGTATCATTTAAAATATATTGGTAAGGCATTTTCCACTTAGGTTTTCAAAGAACAGCTTGGATTACTTAAGGGTTGTGGTGATAAACCAGCACACTGTCTTCAGTTATAACCCGCCCCAGTAACCTTTGAGGCATATTTTCCATAGCATCAAGGGCTAAAGTCTAACTCATTTGGAGGAGAGTTATATAAACAGTTGTGTTCCGAGCCATCATCCTCCAGCCTTACTCAGCATCTGTACTGTAAGGTCAAGTCCTGTTAATTATCACATCAAACCCGTAAGGCCTTCTGCACATAGGCTGTTTAGTGGTTTTAACTGGGGAACAAGGCATTGATAAAAGAAGTGTTGAGCTCAGGAAAGAAAGGACAAAATTTCTAAGTAAGCCTTTTCTTTGTCTTTTTAATTGACTTCTCCATTCTTGGCCTTGAGGCCTCATCCTTGCTATTCACCACAGAGACAAAGTCCAGAGGTGTGTAAGAGCACGTGCACACACAGACACACACACACACACGAAGAAGAAATTGTTGCAGATATATATTTGGGTATGTATGCATGGCAATTTCCTGGAAGAACCCACCAGAAACGGTTGGTGGCAGTTCCTGGAGACTGTTGGTGATGGTTGTGGAACTAGGGACAGATTTTCCTTCTTCTTCTCAAAGATTAATTTAGTTAAAAAATAATTACGCCTGTCAATGTTCTGAAAAGATAGTCTTCTGTTTTCTTTAAGAAACGAAGCATATGTGACCAATATAAATGGAACTGGCACTTTTGTATGGCTGTAGAGTAAATAGTAACAGGATGGAGTGACTTGAGCAGATGTGTAAGTAGTGGACTGCTCAGATTCATTTTCCTTTATGCACTTGGGTGCTTCATGCTTAACTCTAGTTAGGTTAAAATACTCCGTGAAAAACAGACGGGAGGTTTAGGAACCAAGTGGAGGCATGAACAAGCGTAGCATACGTAAGATGAAGCCTCGCCATCAAACTCCGCATCCCCACGTCCCCAGCCGGTCTCTCTCTTCTGCAGCACCAATGATTTGTAGCAATCGGCCACAGCAGGTGCAAGACCTGAATTTTCATTCTCTTTATAAATATCATTTAGAACCCCCATGGGGGACCTTGGGATACACTGAAAATAAAGGGACATAAGCAATGACCAGTCTGTGTTTACTTTAGGACATGCTTCTGGTTTTGAGCAGAACTGAGTAGTAAGATATCTACATGTAAACGTAAAACCACAGTTCATCATCCATTCTTTTAATAAGTATCTATTGTCACTTGGCTGTGTAACTACTACTATGCCTGGACTAGTATGCTAGTATGCTAAGGCACTGAAATTTGGTGAATAACTCAAGACACAGTCCCTTTTGCTACAGTGCTTACGGTGTAGGAATATCTAAATTATAAATAACGAGCAATAGAAAGGCTTCGTTTTTCCAGGAAGTACGTATTTGTGTACCTTTTCTGCTCCCTCCCTTTTTGTAAATTTCTATTCCCTTGAAATGGAGATTTTTTTTTCTCCCAAGTAACTTTTAATTGTTGCTTTGTGAAAAAAAGTATCCTTTTATCATCTTTATTTTCCCACAACAAATACTTAAAAACAGCAATATATTTTATACCGTCTGGGAAGAAAGTGAACAGTGATGGTATCAAGAATGAATTCCATTCTTTTTTCCAAACAGGTTAATAAGGGAGAAATAAACCCTCAAATTAAGAAGAATAAATCTTGAATGAAATTTTCAAATCAGATTTTATTAATAACTTATGTATAGTATTTATAACCTAAGTCATTTGACTTTAAGTACGTAGGCATTCTGGTTTAGTGATTCAAGTACGTAGGTTTTCTGGTTTAGTGACTTTAAGTATGGAGGCATTCTGGTTTAGTGATTAAAAGCCTGGGCTTGCTAGCTGCGTTTTCCTTTTCCAAGTTACCTTATTTTGACATCTGTAAAATGGGCATAATGACACCTTTCTCATAGGGATGTTGTGAGTATAAAGTGAGTTAGTTAATGCGAAACACTAGAACCTCTTGGCTCAAGGTGTAGTCTTTTGCCCTAGAAGGTTACACTTGTATTTTGCCCTCTGAAGTTTTCCAGCACTTGCTTGTCTGGCTGGCCGAGTGATGGGTCCCTTGCAGCAGTCCTTCGTTGCTCCCAGACAGGTTCCTGCTCCAGGACCAGGGACCGGGAATGAGGGAGTCAGTGAGAGGGCTGACTCTTCAAGCCTGCCACTGAGCTGGGGAGAGGTTGCAGTGAGGGCAAGTAAACGCAAAACTTACCTACCATTTTTTGGTTGCCCACCGCCCTTTTTTAATTCAACCTTCCTTTGGTCGCAATAAGTCTTTATTTTCCAGAGTTCTAACAAATTTGGTTCTGAGGCTCCCGCTTGCTTTCTGATGCTTCTGCCCAAAGACAGGCGCTTGGTGGTGCCAACTCTGCCATTTTGCTGATGTCCCTTCCCTGGATAAGACTTCAAAGGATAATGTGTCCATACTTCTCCCTCCTCCCAAGAACGGACAGCAAGAGTACCCAGAGGTCGTTCAGAGGCTTCACTGAGTAATGAGATAGTAAATCTGCTGACCCATTGTAAACGCTCCATAAAAATATGATTAGTAATTCTTTGCTGAAATAGAGTAGTGACTTTAAATTCCAGCTCTAGGGACAACTTCAATACCAGATTGCAGTGGCATTTGCTTGCTTTTTTAGGACAGCTAAAGGTAGCATCATTCAGTCCTCAGTAACAGTCCTGTAAGCCTTTAAAGATCTGGGACATCTGTTTGATCCTTGACCAAGCTCTGGATCCACAATTATGCTTCATGAATATTTTGTGCTCCCCACACGGAATGATAAAATACAAACTCAAGCCACTTCGGGATTTTCTAGAGCCCACTGAAAATATAAGTAAAAAAAAGTATAGAGACAGAAAGAAAAGACAAAAGTCAACTGCATGTGGAAAATACCTGCCCGGGGAAGCAGCTAATGCAGGATCTTCTTGGAACACTCCCAGGCTCACATTGTTATTCCGTTTACTTCCCAGAAGTTACTTCCCTCAAGTATTCTGGCTGGGATCAGAACCTACACCTCTTAAAGCTGAAACTCAGTACTTAGTAAAAACTATCCACTTCTCCACATGTTATATAGATGTTTTTCATTCCCTGGACATTTTCCCACTTAGTTCTCCATGGGCCTAATGACCTACCCACTGAATACCAAAGACATGTTGGATAAAGGATCATTGTCAAGTTGTATGATTAACTTGGCTAAATGCTAACACAGTTTCGCAATGAAAACCTTCCATCCTGCCATTCAAATCTTCGTAAAAGATGTATTTATTCGTGCTGTTTTTGCTCACGCAAAAAATACATTTCATAATTGTCAGGTATTGTTTTTAACATGTGTTTCATATCAGATATGAGAAAAGGTCAAATGAGATCTTAAGAAAAAGAAATGTTGGCTAGATCTGCTAGAAGTGAGTCTTCCAGCACATCTGGGAACCTCTGTAAAAAATTAACTCAACATTCTGGACTCTTGGGATGGCCAGATTATTAACTGGTTTTGCAGAAGCACTCTGTGAAAGCCAAGGCATATAAGAAATATTTTTAGACCTGTAGACCATTAAATACTGTATAGTTAGCCCACTGCATGAGAAAAACAGCAGGTAGTTAAACAGAGGTGTCTAGTTCCATTCGCAGAGGGAAAAAGAAACCACGCATTTATTGGCAATTGCATTTGACAATTTAGACTCTAGCTAAAGTGTTATTGGAAGATTGAATATCAGACTTTTTTATTAAAAGAAAATTAAACATCAAGAATTATAGCAAAGAGCAAATTATAATCACATTGGCCTTGAATCTGACATAGCTTCCGTATAGAAAAGCAGTAGGAACATTTTATCCTAGGACCTCCCATAAAATCCAGATCCAGATTTTTATTTCTTCCCCCTTCTTGTCAAATACCTTTGTGGAGGTCAGAAAATATACTAAGAAGAAAAATACTAAGGAAAGTTGTCATTTGCCCTGAATGATACTCTAAAAATTTCTCTTTTTCTCCTAATGCCTAGGATTAGGTGTTTGTTCATCATTTAACTTGGGCCTGGAAGTCATTTCTTTTGTTATCCTTGTATGGTAGTGTGACCCTGAAATCACCATACTTAGTTTCTTCCCTGTACCCAGTGGACAGGTACAACTTAATCCATGTTACTTCTGTTTGGCAGAAGTTGATTTAAGCATGACAGAGGTTTCTGAGGAGTTTACAGTTATGCTGGTACTCCCTCCCTTCTCCCCTCACTTGGGGTCCTGGCACTAGTATTTATTTTTTAAGTTTCTCATTGCAATGTGTAGCCTTGATTGAGAACCACTGGAAAGCAATGTGTTGCAAGAAAGGGAAAGAAGAATCTAGCTGTGGACTAGACATGGACTCATCATGGACTAATCCAAATGATATATTGAATTGAGCCTGAATCTATACACAGTTTTGAAGATTATTCTTCCCAGCCACCTATGGTGTTATTGTCATAGATAATAGTCTGAAAGATGAATAGAGCCAATCACTAATAACTTTTTCCAGTGAATGTATTTGGTAGCACAGTATAGCCTAAACAATTTTCTACATCTTTATGCAGAGAAAAAGAAATGATTTGGATGAAATGTCAGGAGCTAAACATCAGGCCAGGTCCTGGCCCTACTGTGAGGCAGGCCTGCAGTTCCTTCTACTGCTATGTATTTCTGGAAGCATCAACTACTGAGTTAACCCCACTCTCAACCACTTCAGGACTCCAACACCAGGAATTAAGGAGGGTTTGAACCTAGAAGAAATAAAGACATGTGTTAAACCATGACATTTGGCATAATGATTATCTCCTCGAATTTCTAGTACTTAAATTGAAGGGCACTTACAGACTTCATTTTTAATTGTTTAGAGATTAATAATTCAATCATTTAGCAAATGTTTACTGAATGCCTACTGTGTGCAAGCAACCCTCAGGAGTCATGAAATTTATAAGAGGCCATAAAAAATGAATGAAACAATGATATATTAAGTGCCTCAGAAAAATAAAAAACAGAAAGGGAAAGACTTTTCCAAAACAGGGTGCCAGGAAGGGCTTCACTGAGAGGATGACATGGGAGCAAATACCTGGAGGAGGTGAGAATTATGCAGATATCGGAGCAAAGAAATTTCTAGTTGGAGTGCTCAGCGAGCACAATGCCAGGAAAGAAGTCTTTTTTATTTTTGGCTGGTAGTATCGGTATATAGATAATTCAATTAACAGAGTAAATGTTTTCTATCAAAAGATTCTACCCCTTCTAGCCTCCAATCTGTCATGATTCTCCTGTTAACATGTTTGATTGCATGACCATGACTATTAACTCCTATCAATTATTGAGCCCTACAGGGATCTAAGCTTAAGCCTAACCCTAAACCTAACTTTAGCTTTGCCAATTTTTCCAATAAGGAGACTAAGGCTAAAAGATACTATGTAACTTTTCCAGGATCACACACTGAGCCAAGTCTGGGGCTGCCATATTTTATCACAGGTCTATCTGACTTGAAAGCCCATGCTCTAAATACTCATATCTAGTTATTTCTACCACCTTTGATCTAAAATAAATGCAAAGAAGCATCTCTTAATCACAGTGGAGGAACTGCAAACAACATGAATAACTTCTGGCTATCTGTGTGACCTTCTGTAAGTCACTTTACCCCTTTCAGAATTTGTTTCCCCATCCATTAAATAAGGAGACTAAACTAAGTCATGCGTTAAATCCATTCTACCCACAAAATACTATTATTCTGTGATACATTAACTAACACTGGCCTCTGTACCATCTTTTGAATCCTACCAAACCAATGACAGAGTCAGTGAACATGCAGTGATTGCCTTTTCTAAGCCAGGCACAAGCTACAAATACCATTCCCCCAAATGATTTCTATCTAAGAATTTAGTTACATGCTTTGGTGCAGATTATATAAAGGTTTGACCTGGATTCCAGTCAAACCAACTCTATATGTCTTCTTCGTTTTGTGTTTTAACTTACAAATGAAGATGTGTGATTGTTGGTTCTGATGCTATTACTGAAAAATTCGTGAGAAGATGGGGTCCCTTAAAGCTTCTAAAATGACCACATATTGGGGCGCCTGGGTAGTTCAGTCAGTTAAGTGTCCAGCTCTTGATTTCGGCTCAGGTTATGATCTCAGGGTCGTGGGATCAAACCTCACATGGGGCTTGGCACTCAGTGGGGAGTCTGCTTGAGACTCTCTCCCTCTCCCTTTGTCCCTCACCGCTGCACATGCGCTCTCTCTCTCTCTCTCTCAATAATAAATAAATCTTTAAAAAATAAAAATAAAAAAATAAAGTGACCACCTAACTCCCTACTCCTGTCATCCTATTTATTGCTTGCATAGTGCTCTTCTCAACAGCCGGCTTAGAAAACAAGTTCCATGAGGTCAGGGACACATCCATCTGGTTCCTGGCTATTCCACTCAGCATTGTCCCTACCATTCAATATGTTTTCTACAAATATTCATTTGATTAAATGTATAATTTAATTAATCTCAAAATTGAGGAGAAATCCAAGTTTTAAGAAACCAATATCGGTTCTCAACAGACATCTTGAAATGTCAAGACTTGGACTCTATCCTCCATCAGTCATTCACTTACGCTATGTTCCCTGCTAGTCCTCAGTATCCTCATCTATGAAGCAAGAAGGAAGGTGACAAAAGATCTCTTGCAGCTCCCCAAATCTCTGATCCTTTCAACTCTACTAATGTCTGATTTAATAGAAGTTTAACCTGGACATCTTGATTTTATGCAGACCAGAGGTTGAAACTGAAACACTTGTTGGGCCGGCAGGAAACATAAAAAAGCAAAGTGGGCTGGATGGTAAATTGTCTTAAGCAATTCACAGACACAAAGGCCAAACCAAAAAATATAAAAAACCAACAAGAATGCAAGTGAAATAAAGCCTCCAAAAGAAGAACATTTGTCTACTTGCTTGGAATCACAATCTCCTCGAGGGCCAAAATTACTCCCTATGTTCCATGTCATATGGATGTAATTAATGTTAAGCAACTGAATAATGATAAATCATTAGTTCACCCAGAACTATAAGACTTAGGATCTCTGTTGAGATTCTTTGACAAATCTCTTGACCAAGATTCCTGCTGTCCTTGTGTATACTGTCAGGTTAGTGATACCAGATACACAGACTGTGGGATGTTTGTTGTAGTGAAATAGTTTGGATGGATTCTCATCCTGCCATGAGCAATGTGGAGGATTAGCCCAGAAGTAGAGGCTTGAGAACTCACCCCCACCCCCCTACTCACCCCCACCCATCCCTGCCCACAGCTGTGTAAGCGTCTCTGCCAAGCACCCAAAGATGATATGGTCTGGGTAGTTCAGAGATGAAGCAAGTGCTACCAGAAGGACTGTAGGTACAGCACATGAACCAGGGCCTACATGTGCTCCACAAGCCTGCCATGTTATCTGAGGCACAAAGTAGAGTGATTTCTTTGCTGCCGGGAACTGTGGACAGTCGTGACCACAGTTGACCATTCTTCCTGGCCCCCAAGTTCCAAAGATCTGAAATATTTAGATTTATTCCTCCATCTTCCCTCATTTTCAGTCATCCCTCAAATCTTATAAAATCATTACAGCTGCCCTTCACAGCCAGCCTTTTCTTTCCATTATCACAGTGCCCTTGCTCATTGTGCTCTTCGTCAGTGTTTCTCTGACAGTATAGCAGCTTCCTAATCTCCTTGGCTTTGGTCCTTTGTGACTCTGGTCTTTCCTACAAACTGCCAAGTTTCTTTAATTCCCTCAGAATGAAGAATTCATTGACATTTGAAGCCTTTCACCATCTGGCATCTACCTAGTTTCCAGTCATTTCTCCCATGAGCCTTCTATTCCCATGAGGTTGTTCCACCAAGAGTTGCCTAACCATGCCTTATTAAGTTTTGCTCCCACACCTTTGTTTGTATTGCCCCTCCCACACTGGATGCTTTTCTACTGCCTGTCCACCAATCCAAATGTTTCCAGTATTTTCCAAGCCTGCTCAAGTCCTCCCTGTTCCTTAAAACCTTGCTCGACATAGACTTGCCCACACTATTGATTCCTTTTTAAAAAGTGGACAAAACTTGATAGCTATACAACATTCTTCATCTTGGATGAAGTCAATGTCTATGTCCTATTCTCAAAATCATAAAGTAGGGACTTAGTGATCAATGCATTTCCATTGTGCCCTTACAACAATCAGGATAGTCCTTTGGCCTTAAACAAAAGCTTAATAAGTACTTGTTGGATATGATAAAGCCATCCAAGAGAAAAAAATCAAGGAAAACTTTTCTTCCCCTGGATACACAGAACCGAATTTAAATTTAATATTTGCAGAATGACTTTACATCCTGTGTTAGTATCTAGAGGACATTTTCTAAAGCCTCACTAAAGCAGTTTAAGAAGCAAAATCTTATTTCCCTAGATATAAAGTGTTCTTGCTTACTTTTGAACATCATGTAATCTGAAATGGGAGAAATCAATTTCCCTGGTTAAGAAGGAATGAGCATGTTGAAAGTTCCTATTGTATTTTAGGGAGAACTAATGACTTTAGCAGTAAAGTATACTGAATACTTTAGTAACATACTGCTAAAGTCATAAAAAGTCATACACAAATTATAAATAAGTTAAAAGTAAATCAGGGACAAATCCATGTGTTCTGATTAATTTTTCTTATATCATCACCACAGGTGATTTTTAAATTATTCATATATGCATGTATATGTATTTATTGTGGAGCAATGCTCTTTAAATCAGGATAAGATGGAATGAGGAAAGGTAACCATAATTGTTTCCTTTCTGGCAACCCTACAAATATCATAACTTCTCATTAATTGAAGGCATTTTGTAGAATTACAATTTGGCTCATTTCTCATGTCAGTGGAATCTCTAATGATTTATTCACAGGTTCATTTCCCAGAGCTTGTCCAAAATTTCTGAACATCTGACATCTCCTTAGATGCATTATTCTGAAGTACCCTGCCTTCTAATATTAAACTACTTCTATCCTTCTTCAAATGTCCTTATCTTTCTAATGTTCTAATGTTACAGTAACTTAGGAAAGTACTTCTAGATCTCAAAACTCTAGGAAATAAGCACTCAGCAATGACCTTCTAAAAGTAATCCTCTTTCTGTCACCTTCACACTCCAAAACTTTCAATTCTATTAGGCAAGGAGATTTTCCCTCCTTTCCTTCCAGGGACATATTAGAAACAAGTTGAAAGACAGTACCACTCTTATTAGAAAAATATTTTTTTGACAACCTCTCCCCAAAACCTGTAAGGATTTAAATAAGTGAGACTAAGTTCCACTGACTTTGTTGAATTCACAATCTTAAAGGATCTCTTTCTGAATCATCAGTTCCAAATTGCTCTGTATGCAAAACAGTGCAAGGGCTCATTCTGTTTTTCAGAATGTTTATGCTGTCATTTATTAAATAAACTTTAACAGCCTTCATTAAACTTTAATAAATCTAATTATGGTTTGAATTGTTGGTTGTGGTAATGGCATGTGGTTATGGAAAAAAAAAAGTCATTACCTAAAAACATTCTAAAGAAATTACAACTGAAGTGTCATGATGTCTGGTATTTGCTTCATAATATTCCAGCCTAAAAAAGAGGGGAATAGATGAACTAAGATTGATAAAATGATAAAGTGTTGAAAACTGTTAAAAGCTGGATGATGGGTACATAAATGTTTATTATACTGTCTATTTTTGCGTGTGCTTGAAATTTTTACCTCAGTAAAGAGATTCAAAACCATTTCATGAGGAACAGAGGAAAATAAGAGGCTTGACAACCTGGGAAAGGAAGGCCCAGGTGAGACAGAATAGCTATTCTCAGATATTTGAGGAATCATTTCTCAAGGAGAGTAGATGATCTATGCAGCTCCAGAGTGAGCTAGAACCAGTGAGCAAAGTTTTAAGGGTCTGGATTTCAATTCAACTTGTTAAGAACTTTCCAACAATTGGAGCAGTATTTTAGTGGAATATGTCATCCCTTTGAAGGAATTTATATTGAGGCTGCTTAGTGAAGTTGGAGGGATTTTTGCATTGCTGCTCAAAATGTCATGTGGTCCACACATTCTTTTTATTTTTCGTTGAGATTTACATTTTCATGATTTTTTTACCACGTATTTAACTTCTGAAATCATGTTTCCTATCAACTAAAAACACATGACACTACCAGACAATTCTATTAATAAAATGTAGACTCCTTCCATTTTTATTTATCAATTTTATGTACCTATCTGATATATTCACAGATAGAGGAGGGTGACCAATCCCTAGATTTTTGTGTGTGTAGAAAGAACAACTACCATGAAATCTTCCCTATTAATTGATCTTTTCAATGTACATTACAGTAATATCAACTTTAGGCACAATGCTGTTCAGCAGATCTCTAGAAATTAATCATCTACTGTAACTGAAACTTTATACCCACTTCTTCCACTTCCTACTTCCCCAGCCCTTGGAAAGCACCATTCTACTCTCTGATTTCATGTGTTTGACTACTTTAGATAACTCTTATAAGTAGTATCATGCAGCATTTGTTCCTCTCTGTTTGGCTTATTTCCCTGGGCATAAGTTTATTCACCTTGTTGCAAATGGTGAGATTTCCTTCTTTTTAAAGACAGAATAATATTTCATTGTGCGTATATACCATATTTTCTTGGGCCATTCATCTGTCTAGGGACATATGGGTTGTTTTTATCTCCTGGTTGTTGTGAATAATGCTGCAGAGAACATAAGCATGCAAGTAACTTTCCAAGATCCTGATTTCTACACATTCTTTGGTAATAGTTCCCAACTAGAAAAAAAGCTTGTGCCAGGTTGCAAATTGATTCACCGCTTCTTTCATCAGTAAAGACCTGCTCTGGAAAGAAAAGGTCAGCAAAACTAAACAAAGTATTAAGCAACATTCTTGAGTATTTTGATTGTTGCTGCAATGGAAGGAATTTATTCATTAAATAATCATAGGGACTTTTCACAGTAACCAAATTATAGATACAAATATATCCTCTATATACAATAATATAAAATCTATAATAAGTATAGAAAATAGTATAAACATCTATTGATACAAAAGACATACTCTAAATGGAATTTCTTTCTTAACCCTAAAATTTGTATTTCCCCAATTGAAACTATTTTTGAAAGCCACACATCACATGAGTATAAAATTGCCCTCAAAAAAAGGGTTATTGCTGTTCCCTAGAAATTGTTGTGAAGAATCTATTATTTGGATGTGCCCTAGGCAGAGAGGTAAGGTGGAAAGTGATAGATAGATAGATAGATAGATAGATAATAGATAGATAGATAGATAGATAGATAGATAGATAGATAGATAGATATGTAGTATATGTGTAAGTGCTACTATTTTAAAACTACAGATTCTGTATGATTATAAAATAAGAACTCATTTTATTTCTTTGTTTCAAGTTTTTATTTAAGTTCTCATTAAAGGCATTGGTTGCCCTAGTACTGTGGTACATACAGTGTGGTGTTAGTTTCAGGAGAATTTATTTTAAAGTGCCATGAATTAAAAATTGCTCTCCCTTATTATGTATTTTCCCAAGCATATATACTAAAAAGTACCTTCCCTATTGTGTAGAAGTCCAAAACACGTTTCATGTGATAAGGCTTCTTACATTAATATATTGCTAATCCTACAAGGCCTCTGTATACAGCTGTATAGTTTGCACCCTTCAAAAAGCAGGGTAAGGGGTAAGGGAGCTAACGGAAGCTGAGCTCCGACCCCCACGTGCTTATCCAGACATGACTCCTGGTGGTGAAACTGTGTCAGGTCAAGGGTCACCCACAATCCCAATTTTCCCAGGACTGCCATATGTACTAGCTTCAGCCTTGGAATCTTGCCTATAGAACTATAGGTTGCAAACAGCTGAAACAGTGGATCCATTTTCACATCACTTCTTTTCTCCTTATGTTTTCAAGGCGAAAGAGCCATGTAATCATGCCAGCATCCTGACCAAGCCTGACCCAAGAACCTTCTGGACTAATGATGATTCAGGTATTATTGGAAAAATACACTCTGGCCCTGTGATGTACAGGAAGCATTCTGTAGTAAAGCCCTACACAAAGGCAAGATTTGGGAAAATTGTGTTTTGCTTGTTTGTTTATACCTAGTCCAACACTTGACTATACTTCACAATCAATTATATATATATATATATATATATATATATATATATATATACATATGTCCCTTTATTTTATCTTATTTTTTAGTATCTAAAGCATATATATGATCAGACATAGCTCTATGGAGTGTGAAATATCTTCAAGTACTAGGGGCAACAGAGAAATGAGTCTCTTTCCTGGAGTGGAGGACAGAGGGTAAAGGATAAGGTGGGCAAATACACTGGCCCAAGTCTCTCTTCCAGAGGAAGAAGTGGATTAAAAAACCCAGGGGAGGGCAGGCATGACTTCTATCCAGGGGTATAAACCTAGTCAGAATTAGAGGAATGTCACTTTCTGAGATCAGAGAGAATATGCTTTAGGTTGTGTAATTAAAAATCACCCTCAGAAAAAGAGTATGGTATGGGAATGGAAAATTTTTTTTTTCCTTTTTTCGCAGTTGAGACACAAGGCCTAATTGTGTGAGGTAAAGCCCCACTAGAAATAAAAAGGGAAGGTTGAGCCAAAGGAGCTAAAATACCTAAGAGTTACTAGAGCTTTCACATTTTCTAATTAAATAGGATCTAATTCAATAGAGAGCAGTAGTAGAGTAGGAGAGACAATACCTCACATTTGTATCAGGCCTCACAGCTTTATAAAACTCATTCACAAGAATTCATGTGTTTTCAGCAATCCTGTGAAACAAGAAGGGCAGCCTATCCACACTGTCCCTGTGTGAGAGATAGAATCAGACCCTGAAAGAGGCTGGCTGACAGATCTTACGCTTATACCAGAAAATACCAGAGCTGGGAGTAAGTCGGAGAGCCTGCTGACCCAGTTCTGTAACGTGCTTCCTCAGAAGAAGAAGCTGTCTTGTGAGAACCAACATGGGCTAAGTCCCTGCTTTAATCTTTCCTTTATAAAAGAGAGTCAGAGAGTATGCCCATCAGCAGAAGCTGGAGGGGGCCCTGAGGAGGGAAGTACAAAACCCTCTCGTGCCTTTTTTTCCCAAAGACCAGGCTTATAGTGTAAACTTACTAGCAATTTCCTCTGTCAAAAAAAAAAAAAAAATGATTGTCTTGTTTTCTGCCTTTTGAACAGAGATGAAAAGCATGAAAGTGAATTGGCCTATTTATGCCCTCATTTTGGACCATTAGTAGTATAACCACAGGAGAAACAAGCCATCCACTGGCTAATATTACTAGTAAGACCCACCACACATGTGTTGTGAAGAAGCTATGTAGAACAAAACATCATAATTAAAAGATAAAAAACATTCCTAAAGTTAGGTAGAGGCTGGAATGGGAAGGAAATCTGTACAGAAAATAGTGTTCAGGCATTTTCTAGAGCTGGAAAAATTATGTTACAAGAAAAACTAATGCAGGGGATGGCTCAGTCAGGGTGGCTCAGTCGGTTAAGCTTCTGCCTTTGGCTCAAGTCATGATCTCAGGGTCCTGGGATTAAGTCCCACATAGGGCTCCTTGCTCAGCAGGAAGTCTGCTTCTCCCTTTCCTTCTGCCCCTCCTCCCTCACTTGTGCTCTCTCTCTCTCTTCTCTCAAATAAATAAATAAAATCTTTAAAAAAAGAAAAAAAACTAATGTAGAACACGTAAAGAAATAGCAATAGAAATACTTCAATTTACACATTTAAAAAACTTTTTTTTAAATTATTTTTGTGTCATCAGTGGGGTTACAAAGATACGATGTCCCCTCCGTGGTGGCTCGTCTAGCAAAGAGCTTCCCCAGTAACCAATTCCAAGACTAGGGTCTATGTCTAGTGATTTTGTTTTTTTGTTGTTGTTGTTGTTGTTGTTTTATATTTTTTTTAAGATTTTATTTATTTATTTGACAGAGAGAGTGAGATCACAAGTAGGCAGAGAGGCAGGCAGAGAGAGAGGGAGAAGCAGGCTCCCCGGTGAGCAGAGAGCCCAATGTGGGGCTCGATCCCAGGACCCTGAGATCATGACCTGAGCCGAAGGCAGAGGCTTTAACCCACTGAGCCACCCAGGCGCCCCATATGTCTAGTGATTTTGGAGGGAAGGGAGAGGGGTTCATTGCTCAGTCAATTCCTGACACATTCTCTGTCTATGGGGTGGAATTATCTTTGACTTCTTTTAATTCAGTCAATTGTTGTCTCATATATTTCAAAGCTCTGATATCAAGCCATAGATTTGTATAAGTTATAGTTTTCTGATGAATTGATCATGTCCCACTTTATCTCTGATAAAAGGCTTTGTTTGAAGTCTGTTTTTTTTCCCTGATATTAATATAGCCTAGCGAGCCTTCTCATGCCTAATCTTCACATGGTATATCTTTTTTATCCATCTACTTTCAACTTTATCTGTCTGTATCTTACGGTTAAAGTGCTTCTCATATAGACTTCTCATAGTTAGGTTTTCCTTTTAAATCCTATCTGAAAATCTGTGGTTTTTTTATTATTTGGAATGTTTATATCTATATCTCTGTACAGATATATAATGGGATATTATTCAGTCATAAAAAAGTATATGTATACCACATCCTTTTCATCCATCCATCTATGGATAGACAGGTTGCTTCCTTATCTTGGTTATCATAAACAATGCTGCAATAAACATAAGAGTGCATATATGTTTTTGAGTTAGTGTTTGTGTTTTCTTTGGGTAAATATCCAGTAGTGGAATTACTGACTCAAATGGTATTTCTATTTTTAATTTTTTGAGGAATCTTCATACTATTTTCCAGAGTGGCTGCACCAGTTTGCATTCCCACCAACAGTGCAAAAGGGTTCTTTTTTCTCCACATCCTCGCCAACACTCATTATTTCTTATGTTTTGATTTTAGCCACCCTGACAAGTGTAAGGTGATTGTGGTTTTGATTTGCATTTTCACATGATGATTAGTGATGTGGAATACCTTTTCACGGGTCTGTTGGTGATCTCTAGGTCTTCTCTGGAAAAATGTCTATTCAAGTTCTCTGCCCATTTTTAAATCAGATCATTTGTGTTTTTTGGTGTGGAGTTGTGTAAGTCCTCTATATATTTTGGATACTAACCTTTTATCAGATGTCATTTCAAATATCTTCTCCCACTTAGTAGTTTGCCTTTTTGTTGTGTTGATGGCTTCCTATGCTAGGCAAAAGCTTTTTATTTTGGTGTAGTCCTAATAGTTTGTTTTTGTTTTTGGGAGACATAGACAGACAATGTTGCTAAGGCTGATGTCCAAGAGATTCTGCCTATGTTTTCTTTAAGGAGTTTTATGGTTTCAGGTCTCACATTTAGCTTTCATAGGTTTCATACAAATTTTAGGATTAATTGTTCTAGTTCTATGAAAAATACTATTGCTATTTTGACAGGAACTGAATTGGATCTATAGATTGCTTGGTGTAAGATGGGCATTCTGATGATATTAATTCTTCTAATCCATAAGTTCAAAATATCTGAATATAATATGTCATCTTCCATTGGCTGCTTTAGTTTTTTTAATCTTTGGTTTTTGTCAGTTGACTATGATGTGTCTTAACTAGAATCTGTGTTCTTTAAGATGTAGACCCCTCAGTTTAGGAACTTAAACATCCTTCTAGTCTATTAGTAGTTCTCTTAGAATTTGAATCTGAAGGATACAATTATTTCTGCTGTGGTTTCTATACCGCCCTGTGTCCTTTGTTCTTCAGCATATCAGCACTCCAACTAAAACTTTTTCCAAATGCCTTCAATTCTATTAAGCGTAAAAACCATCTAAAGCAGCTTTACAGTCATCCTTCGGCAACACGCAAACGTGTGAGCCTATAAACGGGTCCTTTACAAAGACAACGTTCTAGTCACAGTATGAATTTTGTTATGGGAACTTGTACCAACTCCTGAAATAATTGTGATGAAATTATTCCATCATTTCCTACAACAAATGTATTTCAGTGAATGGCATATTTCCATTCAAAGCTAGCTATCATCAAACTATTTTACTCATTTGACCCAATGTATAGCCCCCTGATATACAGTTTAAGTAGAGTTAAATATTAGGGGTAATTAGACCACATTAATAGAAAGAGATGCCAAATTTTAAAATTATTTCGTTTTGAGATAAAGGCTTGCTGAGGGTCAGCGCACCCTGAAATCTGGTGGGATTGTCTAGATATTTCTTTTTGCGTGACTGTCAGAAGGCAGGACGCACTCGCTCAGTTGCCATGCACAGATACGGTAGCTGGAGAAACAAAAGGAATTAAAAAAAAATTTTTTTAACATAATATAGAAGTAGCATTTCATCATAGGAAAGAAATGGAAAATAGAGAAAGGAAGAAAATTAATCACCCATAATCTTCCCACCCACACTTGTTTTCATTGGACTGGACTCTTCGCGCATTCCCAGCATTTGTCCTGACAATAGGCAAACAGGCTACACAAGTTTAGGCTCTTTCTTATTTTCTTTGTTTTTAGGCTTTGAAACTTGAGTTGTTTGTTTTTGCACACCTTTGTTTCTCAATTGCTGGTCCTACAGTGGCCTGTAACATTCTCTTAAATCAGAATTTCAAGGTGAGATGAGTTTCTCCACACTTTCAAAATGTGCATTTTTCCCAGTCCTCGTCCTGGCTACATAGATAATGCTCTTTACTTAGAGGAAGTCGGATAATGAAGTGGTAAATAATAAGGTTTCTTTTGCAAAGGCCGTGATTTTAACTGGGCACTTGATTTGCCAGGTGGGAAAATGGAACCCTCTGATATTCTCTCTGCGCTTTGATTTAAAGTCATCTTTTTACAAGAAAATGTAATTCTACCCTTGGGATTTTCAAAATGTCTATATTTCATTCAAACTAAAAATTAAAGAGCAAGAAATCATTATTGTGCAATTTTTTTTTCCCCGAGGGAAGAAGAAATGAATTTTTTCATGTTTTCCAGGATTGTTGTTTCTTTATATTTTCTAATGAGTCATCACATTTTAAAATTCAGCCCAAATTTCTGGGGATGTAGAAACCACTATAAAGTGGTAGATTCATATGTATTCAGGAGCACTAATAGTTTATGTACCAAATGTAGAAACAAAATGATTCATAGTTTAAAAACATATGGACTACAGAAATATTTCATATTTCAGAGAATATGTAAAATTAGATCATTGAATTAATATAAGGAGAGGGAGGACTTCATTATATAGATTTTTTAAAATGAAGAAATATAATTTCTAGACTTTTTTTCTTAAAAAGCAAAATGGTCTCATATTTATATCTAGAAAACAGTTGCTTCACCCCTCAAACTATGGCATTATCTAACAAAAAAGAAAAATGTGATACAAATTAAACAGGATCTGCTTACATGGAAACTTTCCATCTGATACACGCTGGCCAGTGTGGACTTTGCCTCTTGCCATTAAAGATAAACCATTTAGTAAAAATCTATGGATACATGAAGATCTTGTAAGTGGACTAACCCCATTTAATCAGATTCTAACCACAGGAAGGTAGCTATCTCAGCAGTAAGGTTGTCTTACCCAGAGTGAGGAATCCCAGAGTTCACCTAATGCCACCAATGGCGCCAGCAGCAGAGCTAGGGTTTGGAAGGACCAAGAACACAATGATAAGGACTCTGCACTCTATGCCCTTTGGACTGCCCCTATTTCTCCAACTCAAATGTTTCAAAATCAGACTCGGTTTTAATTTCCTCCATCATAGATCGGGTAGCCATAATCATCCTCAGTTTCCTGAACCACATCTCTTTCAGTCAACTAGACCCACTTACGTGAGAGCTGACCAGCAAGCCCTTTGGCCAGGCTTGCCAGTGAGCATGTGCAGAGCAGCAGGAAATGGCTCAGCAGTTCACCTTCCGCTGTGGTTGGTGCTGTGACCTCCTGGGAAGGGCCGCCAGAGTTGGCCACCAACTTCAGGGCTTGTTGCCCATGTGACCTGGACAAACGGTTTCACCCTTCTGTACTTCCCCTTCTTTCACCTGCACAAATGGAATATTTATAGTAGATCACAGAGTGTTGTGACGGTTAAAGGAAATAATGCAGGTAAATATATTCAGAACTATGGCCAGCGTATAGCTTGCAGTCAACTTATGTTAGCTCTTCTTACTTGTAGAAAGAATTCTGTCATTTATACAAATCTGAACACAGATACCCCTGTTCTATTTAGGGCTTACAAACTATGGATTGAAAGAATACATTTTATTTTGTCATTGCTGTTACTGTCTCTTACTTCACTGGACTTATAGCTTGTTTTTTTTCTCCCTGAACCACGAAGCACATTATTCACTGTCGACTGTTATCTGGTTCCCCAGACACAAGACTGATAAGTTTCCTGAAAATAGACATATGGCTGTACATAAAATCCTCAAGCTGGAAAGAACCTTAGACATGGCCTAGTCATTTAGATAAAATATCACCTTCTTCAGCAAGGATCTGTAAGGAAAAGACACTTAATTTTTACATGACTTTAACCTTTTACAATGGTTTAGAGGGCTCCAAGTTCAAGGACGCGTTATTTATTCCAGTGAATAGCAGAGTATCGTTCCAGAACTCCTCTGTTTAAAGATAGAGCCTGCTCATCTAGCATTTAAGTGATGTTTGACAGCAAAAGTTTGTCAAATCCAAGCTTCCCGATTGTCGTGCTTCCAAGTGTGTGCATATTTGACTGCAGACCTTGCTCAGCTCAGCACGGAAAAGCCCCCTCCCTCCCTCTCTCTCGGACTGGGGAAATTATGAGTTGAGCTTTCTGAAGCTTTAGGATTGGAGCAAAATCTGTTTCTGCCTTTGTTGAACTCACAATTGTCTCTTCCTCTGTGTGATCACCAAAATTACTTGTTATTGCTACTGTTTTACCCAAGGCTGAACTAACAGTGTTTCACTGTTAACAGTGTTTCACCGATTTTTCTCTTTTTAAATGTTTTCACACAGTACTTCCTTGTGCCCATTTTATCCAGATCATTCATTTCATGTCTAAGATCTTTGATTTTCATGTTACTATTTTATTAAGGGCATTTTATTATGGCTAAAATAGTACCAAAAATTTTCTCCCTTAAATAATGCAAGGAAAGTACATTAAATTCAACTTTATAGTTTTCGCAGTTATTTTTCTCTCATCTTGATGGACATTTTGTTTTATTAGTTTGTGTCAGACTAATTAGACAGATTTTTAAAATGTAGTAGATTTTGGTTGCAGCTGATATGAAAATGTCCTGATGTATTTTATTATTTTAAATATGATGAAATAGTCTGCCTCTGATCACTTTGTTTTTGCCTAAGAAGAGGCATAATACATGAGACAATATTTCAGGAAGTTATATGTCTATCATAGGAAAAACCAATGAAAAAAGGGCTGGGGATTGTTGTCTTGATAACAGAAGCATTTTATTTAGTCAAACATAAACAGTTTCAAAATCTGAAGAAAAATTACTTTTCAAATTTACAATTGTACCTTATAAAGAGAACAGGTCAGTGACTGATAACGCAAACAAGCTATCCCGGGGATGAAATGGCCCATGGAAAGGTATAGAAAGGGAGGTATTGGAACCGGAGGGGTGGGATGCTTGGTGGCAAGAAGGGCACGTGGTTATGGGGAAGTATATATACCCAAGATGCTCAAAGTGAAAACAGAATTAGAATTTAGGGAAGGGAGCCTCCATAAGGTCCATCTGTAAAGTGGAGAGATAATGGAAATAAATCAACTCTAAGATTCTTTCTTATTCAGAAATTCTTATTTGATGAAGACTCAAATTGATAGTAATAAAGAAGTGAAAATGAGCTCAGAAAAAAAAATAGCTCAGTGTGAGCTGGGGTCTTTGGCACAGACTTTAATGAGCAGTGTAGCTCGGGGGGCCCACCTTTCCCTACTCCGAAATAACGTGGCACTGAGTGTTGCATGTAAGTGACGAATCACTGAATTCTACTCCTGAAACCAATATTGTGCTGTATGTTAACTAAAATTTAAATTAAAAAAAAAAAGGAAAGAAATATGTGGTGATCAGCTCTTCTGCTGATTAAAATTTTGGCTCTTAGAGGAAAATTTTATATGAATTTTTGTGGGTATTCATGTGGGTATTACATTACATAAAACACTTGCATTTTCAAATTTCTTCCCATACCTCACCTCATTCGATCTTTCCAATTGCCCTGTGGGATTAACAAAATGGGTGTTAACCCAGAGGATACTTGAAGTACTTAAGTGTTTTGCCCAGAGCTAATTATTGAGTCATAAATACCAAAATAGAGAATGGAAATCAGATCTGGAAACTCCTCCAGCTCTCCTACTACAATTTCACGAAGGTAAGAAGGGAACTTTGCAATGCAAGTCGCTTGAATGTGGACACAAATGTTTGGGAAAGGATAGAAAGTCAAGAATGAGATTCAGACTGAGACGTGGCCTCACCAAGGGGCTGGGGGAGTTGAAGAAAGGGAGAAATTAAAGTCAATGCAGGCTCTGTTTTACACCAGGGAGGTATAAGGTATCCCTTTCTGCCCAGCACTCTGCTGGGTTCTGTGGGGGGGAAAGGAGCAATGGGTTTCCCCCTTGAAAGTTCAGGTAGGTAAAGCAGAAAGACACTGGTAGGCTATGGACAAAATAACGTAAATCCAAGTTAAAACAATTACAGCTGGCTAGAGATGTGAAGGACTGTCATTTGGAGCAGACAGGAAGGCAGATTATTTCATTGGTGAAAAGCAGATCTTTCAGTGTCAAAAAACCTGCATTTGCATTCTGATTTTACCACTTCTAGTTATGTTGCCTCACACAACCAATGCTTACCCATTTAAGCCTCAGGTCTTAAGAATTTATGGGGGATAGTAAGTTCTTCATATGTTTCTTATGAGGATCAAATGAGAAATTGCATAAAAAACACTCAAACATAGTCCTGCCACTCAGAATAGTCATTCCATGTTAGCTTTTGTAATAGATGTACTGTAGGACTTACAGAGAGGAACGCTTTCATTTCCGCTTATCCACCTGCCCCTGGCAACACCAGGTGTGCTGGTGCTGGGATGAGTGAAGGGGCTCGTCCTCAAAAAAAAACCTCCATGAGGATATTTGAACATGGTTTACGGAATAACTTTATTAATTGATGCCAGTGGACAACGGTAGAGCTCGCCTTGGAAGTAGAGGTGCTTCCAGTGGAAAAGGTAAAGAAACAAGAAACAAGCTCGAGAAATGGGTTAGTAGGAATATTGAAAGGAGGTTCACAGTTCCTAAGGGCCTTTTCACACTGATTGAATCTGTTCACGATTCTATGAGGACCAGGAAATGAGAACAGCGGTGCTGGTCAAATAAAAGCTCTAAGTTTCCCATCTATACCATAGTTTCGAACATTAAAACAAAGAGAAAAAGAGAATTTAGTGAGCGGGCCATGAATGGTCCTCCAAGCACGGGAGCGCATGAATACAGCAGAGGTAAGGTGAGTCGCGGTTGGGTTATTTTTAGAACTGGCAGGGCGTCTGCAATGATCCAGCTGCTTGTCTTCATCCCATCTCTTTGTGAGACAAATGATCCGAAAGCAGCCAAAATCAGAAAGGGTGGCTTTCTGTGAAGAAAATAATTGGAAGAAAAGAAAAGAAGAAAAATAATTGGCTTACGTGGGACAGATCAGATGTGAGATCCCCAGTTCATGTTCTAACAAGGCTCCCTGTGTTGGATAGTTTTATTTCTGGAAGTAATCTACCTAGGCCTAGTGTGTGTGTTCTTCTTTGTATCTGGATGTAAGTGCATTTTTAAACATTTTCAAAATATTAAAATTTTAATATTTTTGTAATGTGAATGTCATACACAATGTAGAATCTGTGACGTATAAATACACATAACATATTGTGTGTAATAATTCTAATCCTCTGTAACTGTTTTTATTGTTTTTTTTTAAGATTTTATTTGTTTATTTGACAGAGAGAGAGATCACAAGTAGGCAGAGAGGCAGGGAAGCAGGCTCCCTGCTGAGCAGAGAGCCCGATGTGGGGCTCGATCCCAGGACCCTGAGATCATGACCTGAACCAAAGGCAGAGGCTTTAACCCACTGAGCCACCCAGGCACCCCCTCCCTGTAACTGTTTTAAGAAAAGATATGGGGAAAAAATTGCAGTCCTGACAGGCCTTATAAGGTGACCTTTAACCTTACAGAAACTGATAATCCTGAAGAAAATGAAAATCCTGAGAAAAGTACATGGGAAGTGGGAAGAAATAAGAAGGAGGCAGAGGAGGTGGCAGCTGGGGCTTCAACAAGAACTGTGTGTGTTGGGCTCATTTCTGCCCTTTGGTTATTTGTTCCCGTGGTAAAAGGAAAAGTTGGAAGGTGGTGGTCATTTGTGATGCTTCCGAGGGCAGCTTGGGGACTAGAGGCACAGTATTTACAATGTGGTAAAGAAGAAAAAAACATGCTTTTGCTCTTTAAAGGTAAACTCAAGGCTTATGAAACAGAACTTGCCAAACTAGATTTATGTTGGTATATAAAAAGGTATATAAACAACACAGTTTGAAGAAGGAATTCCAAACAAGTCTATCACGATGATCTATGACTGTGTTCTAAGACTAGATTTTTAAGCAATATTTTATGAATTGTAAAACAGAACCATTGTAGATACTGACAGTATTAATCTTGCCTCTTTGGAATAGTCATTTGCTCTAAATGAGGGTAGAGTAGAGTAGAATTTTAAACATAAAAAGCTTTATAAGCAAATAACATTACAGCAACTTCTCTAAGTGACCTTATTGATTTAGAAAGTGAGGCATTCTTCATGATTCCTATTGTTTGCTCATATCTGTTTAATTTCTTCTCTGTGATTTTCCTGCAGTCTATACAAAGCTTATTTTCATTTTTTTAAGATTTTATTTATATCTTTTGTGCAGTCATGATTATGAAACAAGCTTGGTGTTATCTACATACACACACACACCCACACACACAAATAACAGAAGTAGTTAATATATCTGAAACTCTTAACCAAACCATCAAATCGTTCTTTCGGGAAAACCAATCTTATTTGTTAAAATGATTCTGTAATCACATCTCAAAAACAAATAGTACTAGCAAAAGTGCCTGACGGTATAACCATATGCTCTTAGAAAATTTGGCAATAACAGCTAATCATAGTTCTGATCCAGGATATAATAATAAAAAACAAAAATAAATATACTCCCATTAACTCGTCTAAAATAAACATCTCCCATTGCAATGTGTCACCTGAGCAAAGAATTGTGGCTTTTAATGTGCTCCTAGGGTTTTAAAGAGGAATAGTAAGTAGGAGAAATCATGGTGGGCCCAGCAGAGAGACTTACTCATTAAATATGTCCAACCTTTACAGTACATTGATAATTGCAAGGCATCTGTTAGGAAATGAGGAAAGACAAGTGCACTAAATAATCCACTTTTTCCATGTCTGCAATTACTAGAAAGGTACAGACATGTGTACAGATCCCTACCATCCCTGCTCGGCTGAGGGGGTCACTGCTAGTGGGGATGAGACCATGAGGTTATTGGTGGTCTTCAGGGTTGGGGACAAGCTTCAGAACTTCACAATAAGCTCTGTGGAAAATGAAGGCCTGCTCTATCTCCCGACATTCTAGGAATAACCAATCATGGAGGCATAATGGATGTCTCCCTAAGTAAGGGAGATCAAGAAGTAACCTTTTCTTGGGGCTTTTAGAGGCATAAGAAGGACTAAGGTGCCATTTTCTGGCACCTGGAGTGTTTAGCAATCTCAAATTGCCAAGTTGTGGTGCTGCTGTGTAAAACATAAAATATGCTTGGGACACCTCGGTGGCTCAGTGGGTTAAGCCTCTGCCTTTGACCCATGATCTCAGGGTCCTGCAATCGAGTCCCATATCGGGCTCCTTGCTCAGCGGAGAGCCTGCTTCTCACTCTGCCTGCTTGTGCTTTGTCTCTCTTTCTCTGACAAATAAATAAATAAAATCTTCAAAAAAAAAACCATAAAATATGCTTTAGGTGACCCTCTGAATTTTCCACAAAAATTGTCCAGTGCTAAGATAATGCCTTCCATTCTTTGACTCAATATTTCTCAAATACATTAAGTGGGTGGTTAAATAGTATAGTTAGGGCATCACTAATATTTCTTTGAATTTTTGCTTAGTAAGCTGATGCAGTGCCTAATTTTCACAGGGTTACAAAGAATATTGTAAATTATTAGCTAAATGAAGAGTGGGAGGACAAGAAAGACAACAAAACCCAAATATCAAAGCTAGCCAGGAATGTTTTAAAAAATAGTGAATGTACTCAAATCTACTAAGCACTAAGAAAGCGGCAAATGATGTAGAATCCTCAGGAAATAAAAACCCAAGTGTTTAGTATCAAGTCAATGGGTTAGTGCGTTTCCAAATCTCTGTGCGAGATGAAGCTTGCGTGTGAGCCCTTCAGGTTATAAATGACACCACTGAGATACGGACACCTCTAAACACAATCATGGAAGTGGATAGCTGCAATCTTCATTCCCTTCTGGGACACTGCTGAAGGACGATGGTGAAGGAAGTCCTCTCAGTGGCCAGAACTGAATAGCAGTTCACTCGGTTGCTCATTTTGCTTGGAAGGAGAACTGGCCAGACATGTGATTAGATATCCATTCATGGGAGGTGGCTAATGATTTGACTGGATGGTCAGGCAATAAAAATGGGTGACAAGGAAGTCTGGAGAAGAGAAATGTAGATAAACTTCCCTGAATAGGCAAAAAAGTGAAGATACTCGTGTTCCTTGTGAATGACTTCCAAAGGGTGACCTCAGCAGAGAAAGATTTCAATAATCAAGTGGACAGGGTGATCCATTCTGTGGATATCAGTCAGCCTCTTTCCCAGCCACCCCCATCATCGCTGAATGGGCTAGTGAACAGAGTGGCCATGGTGGCCAAAATGGAGGTTGTATGTGGGCTCAGCAACAAGGACTTCCACTCACGGAGGCCAACCCAACTACAGCCGTGGCTGAGTGCCCAATCTGCCAGCAGCAGAGACCAATCCTGAGCCTCTGATGTCACACCATTCCCCGGGGTGATCAGCCAACCGTCTGGCGGGCAGATTACATCCAACCCTCCCGTCATGGGAGGGACAGCCTCTTGTTCTTACCCGAATATACACTTACTCTAGATGCAGATTTGCCCTTCCTGCACACAATGCTTCTACCAAAACAATCATCCACGGACTTAACAGAATGCCTTATCCATCATCATGGTATTCTATGCAGCATTGCTTCTGATGGAAGAACTAACTTCATGGCAAATGAAGTATGGCTATGGGCCCTATGTTCATGAAACTCACTAGTCTTATCATATTCCCCAATACCCTGAGGCAACTGGCTTGATAGAATAGTGGAATGATTTTTGAAGACTCAGTTCCGGTTCCAGCTAATGGTAATACTTTGCAGGGCTGGAGCAAGGTTTTCCAGGAGGCTAAAATGTTCTGAATGAGCATCCAGTACCTGTGCTGCTTCTCCCATAGCTGTGATTCACAGATCCAGAAATCAAGGAGTGGAAATGGGAGTGACACCACTCACTATTAGCCCTAGTGACTACTAGCAATATTTTTGCTTCTTGTCTTCCCAACTTTATGCTCTACTGGCCTAAAATCTTGGTTCCAAAGGGGGGAATGCTTCCACTGGGAGACACAGTAATGATTTCATTGAACTGGAAGTTAAGACTACCATTCAGCTACTTTGGGCTCTTTATGCCCCTAAATCAGCAGGCAAAGAAGGGAGGTACTATGCTGGCTGGGACAATTGGTCCTGATGACCAAGGAGAAATTGCATTGCTACTCCATAATGAAGGTAAGAAAGACTATGTCTGGAATATAGGAGATCCTTCTAGGAGTATCTTACTGTTACCATGCCCTTTGATTAAATTCAGTGGAAAACTATAACAACACAATCCAGACAGGACTACTAATGGCTCAGATCCTGTCGGGAAGGAAGGTTTGCATCACCCTATTAGGTAAAGAACCACAACCAGTTGAGGCACTTGCTAAAGACAAATAAGTAGTGGAATAAAATGGTTATAAATACCAGTTGTGACCCCATGACGAATTACAGAAACAAGGACTGTGATTGTCATGAATATTTCTTCCTTATTTGTTATGAATATGTTTGTGTTTGTTTGTGTATGTAGATCTCTTTGTTTTCTTCCCTCTCTTATCCCCTTGTCATGTAACATAAGATGCATTGACTATATATCACAGTATTTTAGAATTATGAACTTTATATCACAGTATTTAAGTTATAGGATATCAAGAACAATAAACATCCCAAGAACTTCACATCCACTTCTGGAGAAAAGGTTACTAGGTTTTCAGTTATATGCAGGATAGTTGTGTCATATTAGGTGAAAGTATTGACCTTATTATTGTCTTTGCATAGAGATTAAATATAATTTAAGAAGATGCGTTTGAGTGCCAAATTCACAGAAGGTGAGTGAGCTTGTGATAGTTAATTTTGTGCATCTACTTAGCCAGGCTTAGATATTTGGTGAAACATTATCTTAGATGTTTCTACAAGAGTATTTTCTGTGTGAGGTTAACATTTAAATCAGTGAGCTTTGAGTAAAGCAGATTGTCCTCCATGATGTGGGTGAGCTTTATCCCAAAAGCTGAAGAGTGGAAGACCTTAACTGGACAAAAACTGACCTCCCTTGAGCAAGAAGGAATTCTATCAGCAGATGGCCTTCAGACTTGAGCTGCAATGTTATGTCTTTCTTAAGTCTGCAGCCAACCAGCCCACCCTGTAGATTTTGGACTTGACAGTCTCCACAGTCACATGAGCCAATTTTTAAAAAATAAAAAATCTCTCTCCATGTATCTCTCTGTACACACACACACACACACACACGTAATAGTACATACATATATTTATGTACATGTATATACATATGTACACACACACAGTATTAGCTCTACTTTTCTGGGGTACCCTGACTAACGTTCGTGAAGCCATGTAATCACAGAGACCTGAGAACGGAGTTGCTTCCCAACCTGCTCCTTGTACATGCACCTGGCCACTTCTGACAACCTAATGGTCATTCTGCTATGACTTTCAAATGACGCACTAGGAGTGCCTGGGTTATGCACTAGAGTGCCTAGGTGGCTCAGTCAGTTATGATCCTTCATAACTGCCTTCAGCTCAGGTTATGATCCCAGTGTCCTGAGATCGAGTCCTGCAACGAGTTCTCTGCTCAGCAGGGAGCTTGCTTCTCCCTCCCCTCCCCGCTCATGCTGTCTCTTGCTATCTCTTTCTCTCTCTCAAATAAATAAATTTTAAAAATAAAAATAAATAAAATAAAATGACATATTAGGTGCTGCATGACAAGGACCCTTTTATCAAGGCCCTACCATTGTGTAGCGAAGGATATTTTAAAAAGAAAATAAAGTAGGAGTGTTTTGTAATAAATGTTCATTCAGGCTTTTGGGCGATATGAAAGTTATGGAAGGTCTTTGCAATTGCAAGATGGGAAACCCTCTGTGAGGTGACCATGTTATCCTGCATGTCTTCAGGCTCTTGGGGAAATGTTGGCTGAATGACGGAAATCAAAGAGGTTATGACAGCATGCTTTTCTATAAACCAAATTCATATGGTGTCATTAATGAGGAGGGTTTTCCCTCCCTTTATTCCTGTGTATCTACAAATACAGTGGGACATCTTGCTACCATCATCTACTGAGGGCACATCTGCTTTCACAGATTCTGCAGGGCAGTCTTCAAAAGCTGGGCAAAGACTTTGAGAATGCCAACTGCACCACTCTGGGAAAGCTAGTTTGCTATTTCTTTAAACTTTAAAAAAGCACATTTCTCCTTAGTCAACTACCAACGCCTCATGAATGTGATCATTGCACACCTGCAAAACTGGGGAGGTTCATAAAGGGAACAGGTCAGCGGGCCTTCAGCAGAAAGCAGAAGTATCATGGAACCTAATGGATTCTCACTTTAAAATTCTATCTTAATAGCGAAGAATGGGATGGGGGGGGCGATGGAAAATTTAGGGAGCAAGTTTAAAAAGGGAGAAAAAAGAAGATACGTTTTTCAGACTTGTTGGAAGATTATCTGTGGTTCCTGGAATAAGAGTCTAAATTGGCATTTTACCAAGTTGGGCAGACGAAAGCCTAGATAGCTACCCTCCCAATGATTTGATTCTCTGAACTTGACAAAGTATCCATTGAATGTTGTCTGTAAAAAAGAGTATCTATTACAGTTTTTTTGAAAAATGGTTATTCAGTGATTGTTCAGTGACCTCATTAGACAAAAAGAACAGCCTTGATTTCAAAATCTTCATTATACATCATTTATAAAATTTAGTGCCTCAGTTTTCTAAAGTTGAGTAGCATAACATGTAATACATAACAAAATACCTGAACTCAGAGTTTTTTGTTTGGTTTGATTTTGTCTTGCTTTTCATAGTGAGTTGTAAAGAGATTGTTAAGAAAACATACCCTTGATTATTAGGTAAAGGGAGGAAAACAAAATTTAGTTGAGAATCTATTATGTGCCCAGCAATATATAAGGGGCATATTATTAAGTAATTTCATTTATTAAGCACCTCTGGGCTTCCTCTGGGCCACACACTCTTCTGGCACCAGAGATACTATAGAGAATAAAACAAATAGTCCTGTCTTACAGAGATGGCTTTCTAGTGCAAGGAGACAGACAATGAACCCACAAAAAATGTCAGATCATAAAACTAATATGCAGATAATTGAAATAAGGTGAATGACAAATGATGGCCATCTGGTTAGTTTAGGTCCACTGTGTAAGTGATATTTACTCTGAGATCTAAAGGGCAAGAAGGATCCAGCCATATGAGCACCAGAAGGAAATCATCCAACGTGGAAGGCGTGGCATAGATAAAGTCCCAAAGACAGACACAAGGTTGGCTTTGCAAAAGAAACAGAGCCAAGATGGTGCCAGCCTGGAGCACAAAGGGAAGAGTGGGAAGAGGGAAGCAGAGTAGGGCCTGATTAAAGAATGTTAGTCAGGCAAGAAACATGAATCTTGCTCATGTGGTCTCATCTTCAAAGAACTCAACAAGAGTCCAGAGAGGCACTTGAGATGTAAATAACTAAGCCACAAAATCCCTAACTAAGGCTACAGTGGGGGGTGGTGGGTAGAGAAGGGGAGGTTCCAAAGGATTAACCATATGAGGTGGTTCTGGGCATCCAAGAATTTCCTTTTAGATTTATCTTTCCCCAGACAATATTACAGCTACAGGTAGTACTTCCAGCTTAGTCCTCACTTGAAAAAGTTAAGTATTCCAGATGGTTAAATTTGCCCAAGGCTATATTTTAATGGCATTTAGGCATAGATGGGCCTTAGAGAAAGTAGAAGTATTTGTAAGCTTACCTCTGCTTTTGGAAAAGCACTATCCAATTTAGCCAAATACATATGGACCATGCCCTCCTTGAGTGTGGCAATGCTGCCCATCTTGAGTATCTTTCTTAGACCCAGAACTAAGCACACTGCCTGGCACAAAACAGTGCTCTCTTAGTGGTCTGAATGACTAAAGCTAACAGGCCCTGTACAGTCAGTTGGAGCTGGTTCTTCTTTCCCTGAGGACAAGCTAAATAATGGAGGAAAAACATCTTATCTTATGTGCTAGCTAGCCTTCTCCGACCTGCTTTCAATGACCGCCCCCCCTCAGTAGGCCCAAATGTATTTTCTATTGTTTCCCATCCACTCTAAACAATAAGAAACTCCTTTGAGTTAGCTTTTAGCTTAGTCCCTCCTTTTTCTACTTAAACTTTAGCCTTACTTGATAAATAAGTACTTATTCCCTTATCATGGCATTGAGTTCTTTGATAGAACCCATTCTGAAGCATTGTCCGTGGGGAGATCAAAAGAGAAGGGGGACATCTGAAAAACAAAATCGATTGTCTTTTCGGGCTTTTGAGGGAAGTCCCATCATTCTGGCCTATCCTTGGCCTAGCAGATTAAGTGGCCCATATGGTTCATGTGCTTAAAGCACAGTCCATAACCATTATTTTTGAGTTGTGGGAGCCATTTGTGTTGTAAGTTATGTTCTGTTTGTAGTTGTGATGTGTGTAGGGTGGGGGGAAGGAGCATAGACATGTCATAGGTCCTGCGTGAGATTCCAACTTGAGTGAGGCACTTACTAAATTCTCTATTTCAGTTATTTTTTGTAACTTGTATTAAGTTAGCCCCCGCATTATACAGATCATCAAGGCTTAGCGAATCCTTTGTCTAGGATCTCACAGGTAATGAGCCTTAAGTGTAGCTGACTAACAGGGCCACAAGGAGCCCCACCTTCCGCAAGCTGCTGACACTCTGGAGCTTGCTGAGAGAGGTGACATAAAGGTATATGTAGCTTCCATTCAGGGTTGAAATTAAAAGGAAATTGGCTAAACTGCTTTACATTCAAATGTTCTGTCAACCTTCCACCAGCCACCCTATCCCTGGTTTTCCCATGTTGATCACCGTTACATTTATCTTATTGTTGCTACAATTTGTAGGCAGGGTTTACAGGAAACAATCCTTGGCTAGGACGAGCTTCTGTTGCTGCTTGTAGATAAATTATAGGGTCATAAATGGGAGAGATTTAGAGAGAGATTTATTCTGGGCAAATTAAAGCTTTCAGGTTTCCCTTCAGTCTGGCCAAAACTGTCTGCAAAAATCCAGGTTCCTTATTTACTCTTGGCACTTGGGAAATAGAGTGGGGGTGAAAGAGAGCCCTTTATACTGGTCTCCATGTAGGTTACAACTTTACTATGTTTGTCTCAAGAAAGACTAAGCCTGCAAAGACATTTCAAGCCCCGGCTTCCTGGAATTTTTAGGGTGGGTGGGGGACTCACAAGGGAAGGGAGTGCAGGTGTGTTTTCACCAGGGACAGAGTGAAGGAAGAGGCTCTGAAGGCCAAATCTCACTGGATTTCCTTGCCTCAGTGCCTGGGATTTTGTCATTACAAATCAATATTTTTGAATTAACAGAGGCCTTTTGAAATACAAATGCCTGGGGCACTTGGGTGGCTCAGTAGTTTAAGGGGTTAAGTGGCTGCCTTCAGTTCAGGTCAAGATGGGGGTGGGGGCAGGGAGTCCTGGGATCTAGTCAAGTCTGGTTCCCTGCTTAGAGGGGATCCTGCTTCTCCCCATCCCGCCCCCTGCTCATGTTCTATCTCTCTCTCTTTCTCTCTCCTTTAAAAAAAAAAAAAAAATGGGGATAAGGTGGTTTTCAGCTTGTCCTAGACCCCTTGGTTTGTCGCTAGCTAGATTACCATTCCTCTCCTGTTGAGAGCTACCACCAGCCTCCTGTATAAAAAACTGACTACCAGACCATGCCCCTATTCCCCACCAGCTTTCCTGTGGCAGGACTTTCTAGAAGAGATGGGTATAGAACATTGGTGTTAAATTCCTTGCCTCTGTGAGATGACTAAACCCTGTGCCAGATTACAGCTACGCTTGTCTAAACGCTCATCCATCTCCCAGCTATGTGAATTCCCATTCCAACTTCCAACTTCTTCCTTATATGTGTGTGTAAATTTGTTCATTTTTAATGAGCTGGGGGTATTTTTTAAAAAGCAAATATCCTTTGGAGGAGTAATAGTTGATTTATCAATCACACATTGGTTTGAATGAACTTTCCAAAACACACTGGAATGTGTCACCTTAAAAGCCTTGGTGGGAAAACAAAAATAATAAAAAAGTAACAAGTAAAAGCATTGGTGGGATAATTTTCCTTGTAGCTTTTAATCCCTTCTCAGTAAGGCTCAGTGTACCTTTTTAGGTGACTCCTCACTTGTCCCCTCCCCAGGTGAGCTTGTGTGCATCATCATACCTCCTGCATCTAGCAATGTCTGAAGCATAGTTCTGGAAGAATCTGTAGATGGATGGATGCACTCCAGCCGTGCCTAGAGCTGTACCGGAAACAGAGATACCTGTGCCGGAAACAGAGATACCTGTGCCAGCTAATACTGGCAGTCCTTTAAATGAACACATTTTTAAGAATTGTTAATTCCATAGATATTGGGGTTGGAGAAGGAGAGAGGTCTTGAGAGGGACAAACAGATTTATGCCACCAGGATCTTTTTTTTTTTTTTTTTTTCATTTGAAAGTGCTGTGTGGGGCGCCTGGATGGCTCAGTCCGGTAAGCGTCTGCCTTCGGCTCAGGTCATGATCTCAGGGTCCTGGGATCAAGCCCCACTTTCAGGATCCTTGCTCAACGGGGAGGTTGCTTCTCCCTCTGCCCACCTCTCCCCCTGTTTGTGTTCCCTCTCTCTGTTAAATTAATAAAGTTTAAAAAAAAAAGTGCTGTTTTGCCATTGCAGCAGTAGCAACGGCCTTGTGCATTTTGTTTCGGTGAGAGGTTCAAGTAAGGGCCATATTTCCAAATCATTCCTGAGATGCTACGTAGCACCTCAGAGTTTGGTACTCATGCTCTTTCTTCTGCCTAGAATGGCATTCCTCTTTGGTCCCCAGCTGACCTTTCCAGGATCAGCCAAATATTACACCTTTGTAGGAGCCTTTCCTCAACAACTACATGTCTGCTGCTTCTCCCCAGTATAAAATTCCTCTGTTCTTTTAAGTTAGATGGCTGGGACCTCTGTTTTAACACTCATCACATCCTCTCATAATTTATGCATGTGCTCCCTCCTCAGAATGACAGCTCCTGTGAATCTCAAATAACGGGATTAGTCATATTTGTGTCCTTTGAGCTTAATATTCATACTTACTTAATAAATGCTTGTTAAATGCTGCACGAACAAGTGGAAGGGAGGGAAGAAGAAAGAGAGGGAGGAAGGGAGGGAGAGAGGGACGGAAGGAGGGAAGGAGGGAGGGAGGAAAGCAAGGAAGAGAGGGAAGGAGAATCAGGTCAATACCTCCTGGGGCAATTAGCTGAGAGAAGAGCAGCTGGCATTAGCAGGGAAGAGGGCAGAAGGCAATATTTCACAGTCTTCAGGATCACAGATCACACAAGGGCTGTGGGTGGGAAGCAAGAGAGGCACAGCAGCTCACTTCAGTGACAGAGACGGGTTACAGGGAGGAGATAAATCTGGTTTCAAAAGCATGCTTTGCTACTTCGCAATTTTGCCTATCATCTGCTCAACTCAGAAGAAAAATAACAATGGCCAAATCCTCAATAGCTAAACCTTGCTGTTAGAGAGAACAGCCCAAGGCCTCTCTACTAGACAGCCACGTGTACGTTGCGTAGCAAAACCCTATTCCAAGGTTCTTCCAGTGGCGAGTCTTGCTTTACGCAAAACCACAGTCTTGGGAAAGAAATAAGGCCTGCATAAATAAAGCATGTAGTTTTGTGAGTTTTTAATAACATCGAACACTGCTATTCCAAAGTAATGTGTTCTTCTCGTAGTTATCTCTTCAATCGCATCCTTACCTTCTTTATGCCTGTCACTTTTGATAATTAAGAGTACAGAACGTAGTAATCACTATAGAACCTGTGGTCTGTAGAATTATTTAACCACCATTGCTGATTGCTTACCTATAATCACCCTTGTGAATAAACTCATTTGCTGTCCTCTTTTTCTATTTGATGAATACTATAAAAAAAGGGGGGACGTGCACTTGATGATAACCTTCAACAAAAACTGATCAATTTAATTGCCCTCTAGAGTAATTACTATGATTTTTGGTGTTTCTCTGTACTTTTTTTGGTGATGGTCCAGGAAGAGGATTCCATAAGCATCAATGAATGAATCGATAAACATGGGGACCCAGACTGTGCACATAATTCTTCTAGAATTTTTGGCCCTTTGGGCAATACAAAACAATTATATTGCCATTATCAATGGAAAGTATTGTAACCAGGGAATGAAGACGCTACAGAGCTGACACACTTAAGAAGTAGTCGAAGTCCTTGTACAAATATTTTTGGGGATACCTGGTGACTCAGTCGGTTAAGCGTCTGACTCTTGGTTTCTGGTCCGGTCATTTTCTCAGGGTCATGGGATGGAGCCCACCTTTGGGCTCCCAGCTCAGAAGTGAGTTGTGGGCCTGAGGTTCTCTCTCCCTCTCCGTCTGCCCCTACCTGTCCCCCTGCTTGCTCCCTCTCTCTCTAAAATAAATCTTTTAAAAAATCTTTAAAAAAATTTTTTTTCAAAATATTTGCTTTCACATGTTGAGCAATATCAGGATTTGTTTTCTGATCCTGCAATTTAAAAAATGAAGAGTCCTATCTTTGTAAAGCTTTCAGATTTCAGTATTTACAGTCCCTCCTTAAGGAAAATTAAAGTAGAAGAACTAAATGATTTTCTGAAGCATTAAAATATGCATGCACTGGAAAATGATTTGTTTCAGTGCAAACTTTATATCTTGGTGAATCATTTCCATTTGAGTGTTTTGATTGCAGTTTCCCCACTATGAGGCATAAATGAGATTACCGGCTTGGGGGAGTGGGGAGCTAATTAGTTTACCTCCTATCAAGCCATCTGTATTTTCTGTGACTGCACAAGGTGTTGTAGAGAAATTACCTGGAACTGATTAAACCTCAAGAGAAGTGGGGGAAATTCTGCATTCCAAAGTGGTTCTGCCGGAGAACACGATCGCCCTCTGGGTTGCATTTCCAAGCGCTATTTGGTGACGCAACTCTGGCCACTGCGCTACCGGGGAGTAAGAGGAAAGGGGCCGGATTCCTCCGGTAGGAAGACTATCGGGACCGAAGAAAGAGGCTGGCGACGGGAAGGAAGACCAGATCAAGCCTTTGAATAGCGGCCACAGGGCAACCCAAAGCCTGTACAGAGTTAACAGGCGCGCGGCACACACCGTCCCCCCTTTCCCCACCCCCACCTCCTCTACCCTATCCACCGGCCGCTGTGTGTCACCTTCCTGTTCGGAAGTCTTAGTAGGTTGCTGGGACAGAACAGGGGGCGCCTGCTCCACCCTTCAGGTATCCGGTTGGAAGAAAAACCAGTCTCAACAACTTGAGTCTCTATGTTAAATGATAAGTTTAGCAGACCGTCCGTCTCCAATGGCTGAACATTAGGGTAGGGGGAGGAAGGAGAACATTAGACGTTCCTTTTCTGTTCCAACCACAAATCATACGGTTGTGCTTCTTCTTTATTCCACTTAGAGCCCTCTAACTTGAATTCCACGTTCCTCCTGGAATGCATGTGGCAGAGCATCTTTGAAAATATGAAGGCTCTGCATGTGTTTTGAATTTTTTCTGGACTGATTTGTGATGATAATCAGTCAAGTTACATTTCTTGTGTGTCTTGCTGGGGGTGTAATAAACTCAGGACGCTGATGACTGTAATTTTCTGAGCGATGTTGCAATGGAGAGAATAAATGGCCCAGTGTTGAACTTTGCAGCTTGCTCCCTTCCTGTATGTAAATTGCCTTTATATAAAGTGGGGTGCATAACGGCAGGACAGCTGCCTCTGACTCCTCTGCTCCCTGTCCTCTCAGCTTCCAGCTTTATCGGGCACATAGCAGGGAGGCTATTCCAACCATAACTGAGCTGTACCTCCAACCTCCAGAAAGTAATCCCCAACCTTCATATCCTAGGCAACCTGAGGAATGAAAGAGGAAGCTCTAAAATCCCCTTTGAAAGGTTTGTGTACTTTTATTACTATAATTCGGAGGGAATGGGTAAAACGAAGATGATTTAGAGGATCCGAGGTTCCTTGGCCTGGGGAAGGCACAGAAGGTGGGGATGCAGGGCAGGATGTCTGATGGAAGCTTTCTCAGTTTCACGTTTTAAGAACAAACAAGCAGAAATCTTGGGGCAGGTTGGTGTTTCTGTGCAGTCTTTGCTACATTTGCGCTGTCTCTCTCTCTTCTTTTTACTAAGTGCAATAAGCCAACAGATAAGTACATCATTAGGTTTTGATGTAGTGATCAATGATTCATGGGTTGCAGTGCAAATTTGCTCTCTTAAAAGGGGGCTGCCTGGTGTAGGCGCAGGGACCCGCTGAGCTAGTTGAAATGGAACACGGAGTATGGGGGGCATTGGCAGTAACAAAGTTGTATTATATGAAGAATCCATGGAAGAGGAAGTAGAAACGGGCCAGTTACTGCCATTTGGAGTTTCCTAAACCTTGCCTGAGGTTGGAGCGTCAATTTCAGGCACCGAGAGGTGCTTTTCAAGAGTGGGTGCTGAGCATCATTTCCCAGCCACTCTCCAGGAGAGATGATGTGTGTTCCCTTCTCCCAGTCTGGAGCTGTTGCAACTGAGCAAACCAAGAAGCAGCTGAGGCTACAGATCATATTAGGGCAAATGAGGTGGTTGTGCCTGCAAAACAAATCCCTGCCCAGGACGAAAGAAAACCCGCTTCACATGCTATTCTTGGTTTAAGAGCTAGTATTTCAGAGTGTGTCAGACTCAGTATGCAACTCAAAGATGGCAGGGCCCTTGACAGTCAGGGGTCACGGCAGGACAGCCACGGCAGACGGCACCGGCAAGCGCCGGGTACCGGCCCTGCAAACCTTGGTAACTTGCCACCGTCTCCGGCTCTGGCCCAGCCTCTGTGCCCCTGGCTTCCCCGGCCGGCGCTGGCCCGAGACCTCGCGCCGCGGTCAAACTGCAGCGCCCAGGCATCTCCCAGCGGCGGGGTCACTGGAAGGCACCTCTCCGCGGCTCCGCCGAGCCTCCCTCTCTCCTCCGCTTTCTGGAGCGCAGGCACCCGGCTAATCTTTCGCGAGGGCTGGAGTCCCAGTTTATCTGGGACTTGAGAGAAAGAGCAAGGGGTTAAACTGTAAGAAGACTCCCGGGTCAGTCCTGAAGTAAACTGGAGGAGGGCCAGGGAAGACGAGGACAAACTGAGGGTTTTTAAGACAATGTAACGCGACCTTGCAACGTTGTCAGGTGGGAGAGCGGGAGAGGGAATCGGGGAGTCGCCGGTGCCCGGGGTTACGCCAGGTCGGCGCCTTGCGCGGAGCCACCACTCCCCGAACTTGCCACTTCCTCACGTGTTCTTGGCGTGGCGGAGATTAAAGATGCAAGGGAAAAAAATTACATGCGGAACGGACAGAATGTTCTCAAAGATGGGGGGGGTAAAAAGTGAAATGCAGATTGTACTTTTTTTTTTCCTTTAGTGCAGAGACGAATTTTATTTCCGCCCCCTCCCCTACACATTCCTGACCTCTCCCTCCCCCTTCCCTCTTTCTTTCCTTCCTTCCTCCGCTTCCAAGTTCTGGGATTTTGGAGCCTTGCTTGGCTTTGGCCAAAAGCACAAAAAAGGCGTTTTCGGAAGCGGCTCGGCCGTGCACAAGGGCCATTTGTTTGTTTTGGGTCTCGGGGCAGGAAATCTTGCCCGGCCTGAGTCACGGCGGCTCCTTCAAGGAAACGTCAGTGTTCTCCTGTCGCCCTCGCCCGCTGCGCGCCCGGCCGCCGCTGCCCATGGGGGAGATGCAGGGCGCGCTGGCCAGGGCCCGGCTCGAGTCTCTGCTCCGGCCCCGCCACAAAAAGAGGGCCGAGGCGCAGAAACGCAGCGAGTCCTTCCTGCTGACTGGTCTGGGTAAGCGCCGCGGCCGCCACTGTCCCACTCCGCCGCTAGTCACTCGGCTCTGGCGAGTGGGACCGGGGGTGGGGGGTGCGCGTTCGCAGAGTGGAGGGACTGAGGCCGGGAGAGAGGGCGGCGGGAGCGGAGGACCCGCGGGGCGTCCCGGACCCACGGTGACCCCGCAGATGAGGGCGCGCGGGGCCACCCTCGCCCGACCGACACCCGGGGCTGGAGGTGCGCGGCCGCCCGGTGGGGGCTGATAAGGCTGCCGGGGGAGTTAGGGGAAAGGGCCGGCTCCGGGACCGGGAGGGAATCGGCAGTCAGGGTTTGACTAACCGGAGCGGGCACAGAGCCATCGGCTGGCGGAGCACCGGGAGGAAAGCGCCCCAGTGCCGCGACTCTGATTTCCTAGCTGGGCGGAATAAATGAGAAAGGTGGAAAATTACCCCGGACTCTCCCTCTCCCCGCCCCCTCCGCCTGCGGTTTCCCTCTCTCCGGCGGGGGAGCAGAGAGAGGCAGATAACCGTCCCGAGCCGGGCCTCCCGGGCAGTCCCCTAGCCCCCCGCCCCCGCCCCCGCCCCGGGCTCGCCCTCCGGCCGGGGGACAAACCGCCCGCCACCGCCCGCGAGGAAGAAGCCTGCCTAGCGACGCGGCCGCTGGAGGCGGGGCTTGGGGCGGGGCCTCTTCCGCATTGTCGCGTGGGCCCCGCCCCTGCGGCGGCTCAGGGCTTATAAAGCGGGCGGCGCGGCGCGCGGTTAGTGTTGGCTGAGCCGGTCTCCCGTCAGTAACGACTCGCTGCGCGCTCTCTGCGGAGATGACGGTGAAAACCGAGGCTGCTAGGGGCACCCTCACTTACTCCAGAATGAGGGGAATGGTAGCAATTCTCATCGGTGAGTGTAGGAATTAATACGGAACTTCTAGGATACGCGAATCGGACTTTTTTTTAAGGTCGCGCATCAGATTAGTGTGTGTGGCGTCGGACGTTATGAAGCCATCTAGACGTTTATTTATTTCTCCTCTCTTAATTCACAGCTTTCATGAAACAGAGGAGAATGGGACTGAACGACTTTATTCAGAAGATTGCCAATAACTCCTATGCATGCAAACAGTAAGTTTCGGGGAGGATTGGGAGAAATAAAAATAAGTAGTAGGGTTTCAGTTTACCAGCAGTAAAGACCCATTCGCATCAGAGGGTTGATCACAAAGCTGGAACCTTCCCCGAGGGTGGGAACCCGTTTCTCTTTTAAGTCCCAATTGAAAACATTTTAAACATTAAAACTAATGTGCTGATTTGGCCTATCCTAGAACTGTGAGATAAAATTTTCACGCTGGCCTAATTTACCTCCTGTTAACACGAAGAACCCTCACCCCTGTATTTAACTGAGTTTATTATTTTCTTTAACTGAGTTACTACTTCGGGTGTTTTTAGTCAAACACTGCTAACTGTCCATGGGGGTAAGGTTGAGCCAGAAACTTACTACTGGTGTTGGTATGCCCCCTTGCGTCCAGTTAATGAGATTCTAAGTTGTCCCTTTCTCTGCAGCCCTGAAGTTCAATCCATTTTGAAAATCTCCCAACCTCAGGAGCCTGAGCTTATGAATGCCAACCCTTCTCCTCCAGTAAGTATTCTCTCTTTGTGATGCTTCTGTACAGGAATCTTGTAAATGAGTCAGTTAGTATTCCTACATCGATTGGATTACAGTAGCATTTCTAGAAATTAGTATCAAGGCAGGAATGCCTCGTTAATGGCATAACAAGTGACATAAGCACTTACTTAACTATTGAGTCATTGAAGTATTTTAAAAGGCCTATTGCCTAAAGATTTTATCGGTTACAGCACGATTGTGTACAATTTCCATACTCCCATATGAAATATTAATGTATATGGATGAAAAGTAGTTTTGGTTGTGTCTAGGATGTGTGGTGGTGACTTGCCTCAGTCATTTGCAGATGTAGCTCTTTTACATTGCCTGTCCTTTATCGTTGTCTTCCTTTGAAGCAAGCATATTAAAAGAAAACATTTTCTTTTCCAGCCAAGTCCTTCTCAGCAAATCAACCTTGGCCCATCATCCAATCCTCATGCTAAACCATCTGACTTTCACTTCTTGAAAGTGATTGGGAAAGGCAGTTTTGGGAAGGTAATGTCAGATCTGAAGACCTCATGACTTATGGTCTTTCATGCATTCATTTTACATCCTCTCTGGGTGTAGACAGCAAAATGATCTTTTTTTAATTGAAATTCCAGGTTCTTCTAGCAAGACACAAAGCAGAAGAAGTGTTCTATGCAGTCAAAGTTTTACAGAAGAAAGCCATCCTGAAAAAGAAGGAGGTACGAAATGAGATAGACATTCACTGAATGGTTTTACCCTGGAATTTTGGTACCAAGTTGAAATTTGCCACTAAATCTTAATTGTCCTTTTTCTAGGAAAAACATATCATGTCGGAACGGAATGTTCTACTGAAGAATGTGAAACACCCTTTCCTGGTGGGCCTTCACTTCTCTTTTCAGACTGCTGACAAATTGTACTTCGTCCTGGACTACATCAACGGTGGAGAGGTGAGCGGCAGGAATACGAGCTAACCTCTGGGTGTCCGGGCATGGCATTCTTGGTTTTAGTTGGAGAGGAAAGTTTTCCAATGATAGAGGGGAAAAGTTACCAGAATTAGCCTTTCCTTCAACCTGAAGGTTGCAAATAGTTAACAGACTATTTAAGGCCACTTCCTGCGATTGTCCCCGTTAGCTGTATATGTCGAGACTAATTAAATGCATTGTTCTCAAGCCTTGGCAACCCAGCCTAACTTTGTTCTGTCTCCTGCAGCTGTTCTACCATCTCCAGAGGGAGCGTTGCTTCCTGGAACCGCGGGCTCGCTTCTATGCTGCTGAAATAGCCAGTGCCTTGGGTTACCTGCACTCTCTGAACATCGTTTATAGGTAAGCTGGAGAGCTCTCAAGGTTACCTTCCAGGGTAGAAAGGAGACCAAGCCCTAGCCTTTGGTGAAGCCTTCAAATAATTTGTGTTTCTGTATAGCTTGGTCACCTAAAACCGGATCCCCCGGCATGTGAGCCGCCTTGATTCCATGCCACCAGGGAACTAGCCAGCTAGGATTGTCCCTAATCCAGAATAGATTAGCAGAACAAGGACTCCCTTTTATTATTCACTATACAGCTACAGTGAATTGAAAATGTTTCTAATACCCCAAGCTATTCTCACAGAGGCTTTCTTATCAAGTGAAATTGACTTACACCACTACTATTTATTTATTTATTTATTTATTTATTTATTTATTTATTTATTTGCAGAGACTTAAAACCAGAGAATATTCTGCTGGATTCACAGGGACACATTGTCCTTACTGACTTTGGGCTCTGCAAGGAGAACATCGAACACAACGGCACGACATCCACCTTCTGTGGCACGCCTGAGGTAGGAGCGCTCTCCAATTGGTGGACCGTCTGCCCCCTCCTGGGAGAACCGAGTGCAAAAAATACTGAAACTGAAGGGTGGATTGTTCCCGGAGGTTTCTCAGTCCCATTGAGTGCAAGGAAAATACATTTGTTGTTTGATGCAGCACGGGAAGTCCCAAGGCCTTGTGTTGCTTTCATTAAGACCAGCTGTTTGCAAAAGCCACGTCATAAGAGGTGGTAAATTCCCAAGTAAGCGATCCGTTGGGTGCCCAGTCACTTCCTAAATAATCCGTATCTATACCTGGCCAGTCAGCCTCCCAAGTCGTGCAGTTTTATCGGGACGTGATGTAAAGAAATGTATCCTGCAAGTGGATCCAGGGTCTCAGCCCTTTCAAAGTGGATGCTTGGTCGTGGGATTGCCTGGTTTCACAGACTTCTAAATTCTGTCTTCCTGCTTTTGTGTTTCAGTATCTCGCACCCGAGGTGCTCCATAAGCAGCCTTACGACAGGACAGTGGACTGGTGGTGCCTGGGGGCCGTCTTGTATGAGATGCTCTATGGCCTGGTGAGTAGCTCACTGGGAGCTATTGAATCTTGCCCCTGGTTTCATAGCGCTCCCTAGAATGTCATAGTCTTCTATGTCCAGACTTCTCTGGGTGCACAAGCCCCATTGCAGATCTGGTCATTGTGTTTTGCCCCTTTATCAATAAGCTTATCATGCTGATAAAGAGAGGCCCATTGGTTATTTTTATAAGTGTTTTAGAGTAAGCTCTTAGTGATTTTCTCTTTTGTAAATTCACATTCGACTAGAGACCTACTCTTGATAAGGGTCCCGGAATAGTTTGAAAATCCAGGGCAAAGAAAACCTATTAAGGGAAAGGCTTTATCGGATCTAGCTTAATTGAGTTGAAGGCTTTTTCTCTGTTGGTGTGGTGTTTGCTGTACGAACCTTCCAACTGAGCATTAATTTCCCCCTTCTTTCAGCCTCCTTTCTACAGCAGGAACACCGCTGAGATGTACGACAACATTCTGAACAAGCCCCTCCAGCTGAAGCCAAATATTACCAACTCCGCCAGACACCTCCTGGAGGGCCTCCTGCAAAAGGACAGGACAAAGAGGCTGGGAGCCAAGGACGACTTTGTGAGTAACTTTTTCCTGTTCTCCTGCGCTCTCTGGGAAGCTCGCTGGACCCCAGTGCCCTTCCGGAATTCCACCTGTCTAAATTCATCTCTGTTTCTTCTCGACAGATGGAGATTAAGAATCATGTCTTCTTCTCCCTAATTAACTGGGATGATCTCATTAAGAAGAAGATTACTCCGCCTTTTAACCCAAATGTGGTGAGTGTCTCTTTCTTCTGAATCTAGGACGGCCCAAAGGGCACGTCTTGAAGTCAGGGATGGTGGTGGAGGAGGGGAGGGCCCTCGAGGAATACATTGACAGATCTTTCATTCACAAGCCATTATTTTACCTAGACAAAAAGTAGAATTTTTGTCCCACAAGCTAGCAGAACCTTTCTACACATTCCTCGATCAAAGTACCAAAGGATAAGAAGTGAACACCATCCTCGTCATGTAAACTTCATGTGGGTTTTGTGCCTGAAATGGAGGGTTATCATGGGAGTCTCCATGTAGGACCCCAAACACTTGAGCGCCAGTATTTAAAGCCCCCGAATGAGGATTTCCCTGTCCTGTCTGCACACGGGATTCTTGACAGAGTGTCTTTTTTTTCTTTTCCCCTTCCTTCCCACCACAGAGTGGACCTAGCGACCTGCGGCACTTCGATCCCGAGTTCACCGAAGAGCCAGTCCCCAACTCCATTGGCAGGTCCCCCGACAGCATCCTCCTCACAGCCAGCGTCCAGGAAGCGGCCGAGGCCTTCCTGGGCTTCTCCTACGCCCCTCCCGTGGACTCCTTCCTCTGAGCAGTCCTCGGGGCTGGTCTTGAAGGATGTTATGTGTGTCCGTAAGCGTTTTTAGTTAGCCTCGTGGCGGAGCTGCCGGCTGACAGGACATCTTACAAGAGAATTTGCACATCTCTGGAAGCTTGCACATCTTGGCAATCTTATTGCACACTGTTTGCTGGAAGCTTTTCGAAGAGCACATCCTCCTCTCAGTGAGCTCATGAGGTTTTCATTTTTATTCTTCCTTCCAACATGGTGCTATCTCTGAGCATTGCGTGCCGCCGCGGACAGATGGCAGTAGTCCTCCTGGGTGACGCGGTTCTGAGAAGGGTTTTCGGAAGGGTCTGTCTGGGCCGGGATAATGAATCTTATGAAATGTGCCTTTTCCGATGAGATCGCATTAGCTCCAAAGCTTTTCCTCTTGCAGAGTGTTTCAGTTCTTTTCTTTTTTCCTTGCGGGTTTCCTGTGCGAACTAGTGGTATGAGTGTGGTGTGCTCGATCCCGGACGGATCTCGTCCTAAGCATCAATGTGACACTTGCAGGACACTACAATGTGGGACATTGTTCGTTTCTTCCATATGTGGAAGATAAATTTACGTGTAGACCGTTTTGTTTGTTTTTGTTTTTGTTTTGTAAGATACAGTTAATAGCGAAAATTTATTGAAAATGGTCTTGCAATGACTTGTATCCAGATGCTTAAAGAAAGCATTGCTGCTACAAATATTTCTATTTTTAGAAAGGGTTTTTATGGACCAATGCCCCAGTTGTCGGTCAAAGCCTGGTATTTACATTGTTTAAAATGTCACCTGTAAAATGGGCATTATTTATGTTTTTCTTTTTCTTTCTTTTTTTTTTTTTGCATTCCTGATAATTGTATGTATTGTATAAAGAAAGTCTGTAAATTGGGTTATAACACTAGTATATTTAAACTTACAGGCTTATTTGTAATGTAAACCACCATTTTAATGTACTGTAATTAACATGGTTATAATATGTACAATTCCTCCCTCCCCCCTTCCCCACCACACAACTTTTTTTGTGTGTGATAAACCCACTTTGGTTTGCAATAAAACCTGGAAAAATATTTACATAAATTGTGTCATGTGTGTTATTTTGTATATCTCGGTTGGGATGGGGTAGGGTGGGCTGGGGAGGGGTCATCATGGGTCCCTTTAAAATTTACAAACCTGGGAAAGGCTGCTATACTTGGCGGCTTGGCGGTTGGCCTCTGATAGTAGCTGCTGCAGACTCCAGGGGGTGTGGAGTGGTCTTGAAGCCAGTTTATCTTCTGGGTCTTAGCAGTATTTTATGATGTCAGTCATTACGAATCCATCCAAACAACCCCTTTTCAATGTACCGATCCATCTCCCAGGATAGCCACGAAGCCGCGTTCCCCATATTTATCGCCTACCCTCTGAAGTTGGCTGTTTGTCCCAACATTTGGCTTGCCTAAAGTAACAGGTAATTCTTTCAACAACTGATCTGAGTGCCTCCTCTGGGCCAAGCCCTGCTCTGACTGCTGGGGATAGAGCAGTGGGCAAAGCAGACAGATCTCTGCCCCGAAGGAGCCCGATGGAAAAGGCAAACTTTTTCAAAAAAGTAGTGTGTGGAAATGGAAGTGAAGATAATACTCTGCCAGCAAGGTGCTGTGGAAGAGGGTGGGGGTCTCTGCCACAAAGGGAGCTGTTTCCCAGAAGCTGAGCTGGCGGGACCTGGGGTTTCTGAGGGCACCCAGAGCTGAACGAAGTCCAGGGCCAGCTCAGAGAAGGACCCCCGAGAAGCCAGTCCCTGGCTCGGACCAGAAACTTCTTGAGCCAGCCCCACTGCCCCCGGGTCTGCTGCGCAGAGTCTGCTCATGGGGCCCATCCCACGGGAATATCTACTGAGGGAGAAGGGAAGATGTTCAGGTATTAAGAGATCATTATTTTGAGCCCAAATTGTTAGTAGTTTTTTACATTTCCAGGCCTTTCATGGCTGCTGCCTTAACCTCTAAGACCTCTCGGTTTGCACGGGGATTCCCCTGGGAAAGTTGTGATCTTCTCCCCCTTTATCCTGGTGCTTCTCACTTCACACACACACCCTCCCCCAACATACCCCTCTTCCTCCCAAGGCTTCTAACGGCTGAACAGGTATTCAAAGATGACTTAGTTTTCCCCGATGGCAATCTACTGAAGGAAGGGGATCAAAGTGAGTCAATGACTTCTCGATGAAGGTGGGCCCCTCCTTTGCATTTGAGATGCTGTTGGACCTATAGGCGCTAGCTACACATTAAATCCCCTCCCAGACCCAGGTGTCAAAGCCAACTGCAGTGACAAAGAACCTAAAGCGTGCATTTTCCTAATAAAGATTGATACCAACTCTGACTGGGAGACTACCTGCATATCTTCCCCTCATTCTCATTATCAACAGTTACGAATTCTTTCTTGAACAAACAGTGGCTTAAGCCACATTTTTATCGAAACACCTGCTGTGCATCTCCAATCTAATCATAGATAAGTCAGAGGGGCTAGGTGTGGATGATAGAGCTTCTTACTTCTTTAGGGTAGAAATTTGGTTTATTGGGTTATAGTCCATCACTGTAGAAGATCTCATTGTGCTGCTTGGGGATTGATAAGAGCAGAGGAGTCCCAGGGGTTGTGACACAAATGGGAGGACATTAGATCAAACACAAGTGGGTGGGAAGGGAACAAGGCAAGAACAAGGAAGTCAAGAAAGAACAAGGGATCAATTTAAAAAAAGAACAAATATTTACTAAGTACTGTGATGTCAAGTCACATACATGCAGAAGTATCTTTTATCTACGAGAGTAAAGTACATCCCTGCTAGCATTTGAAACATTGGAGCGTGGTGGTTGCAAAGGGGGACAGTATCCTTTTCCATTGTTCTCCCCAAACAATGGGTTATTCTAATGTAATGCTCAGTGTATTATTGATGCTCAATGCTCAATACTCTATTGTATTGAGCTATGATCCCCACACGTTAAAATGGGGCTTTGGAACTACTGCTACCATGAAGACTAAGTCAATGACTTCACTTAGGGCATTTGCCATCTCCTTGGGGAGATATGGCACCTACTGATGGTGTCTGGCTGGTATTGAAGGGGGGATAAAGAGAACTTTAGAAGTCCCGAAGCTTCTGTGGGGTCAGCTCCCTGCAGCAGGCTTCACAGAGGGCCCACCAATGATTCTTACACCAACTGATTCTATTTGTAGGAACTCTAACTGGGTGCAGACCCTGAGCACTGGAGAACATTAACAGCTAAGACTGCTGAGCTCTTGCTATATGCCAGACATTCATTATTCTAAGCCCTGTCTAGTCTATTTAAATCTTTAGAACAGCTCTGCAATGTCAAAAGTGAACAGACTAGCACAGGCCGGTAACTTGCTGATTAGTAAGTGGTGAAGTGAGAAGGCAAATCACGATGGCCTGTCCCCAAAGCCTGTGTTTGTAATCATTACGCTACGCTACCTAACAGGTAACAACAGGCAGAGGAGCAAACGATTGTGTGTTTGTTAGCCATTCACTTATTATTTCATCTGACTTCTACTAAGATACCTGGCAGGTGTCATGCTACGCAGAGGGAGAAAGGGAGGTGGGATTTGCAATTATGATGTAGACACTCTTGGTTGTTGCTAAAGACGAAGCACAGCTGGAAATATACCAGACTTCGCCGTGGGAACAGAAATTAGCACAACCACTTGGGAAAACTTTTTGGCACTATTTGCTAAAGATGATCATACGCATAACTTATGACCTGCTAGTTCCACTCCATGATTTATACCCCATAGAATGTACATGTAGTCAATAAAAATTTTGCAGTAATTATTCATACTAGTACTATTCACATCAGCCCCAAATGGGAATGATTCAAAATGTCTACCAATAGTAAAATAAATTAGCATATGGAATGGAATATATATTGGAAAATATATAATGGAGTACTATACTACAATGAAAATGAATGAATAATCGCTACATACAACAAGGAATAAATCTCACAAACATAGAAACCAGACTTCATGATTTAACTCATATAAAATTTGAAAGCAGACAAACAAAATGAATCTCTGTAGAAGTCAGGATATGACCACCTTTGGGGAGGGGAGGCGAGTGGGGATATTGATTAAGAGGGTCCAGGAAAGGAGTGGTCTTCTGCCTGCTGGTAATTTCTTGATCTGGGTGGTGGTTTCAGGGAGTGGTTTTGTTTTTTGATATTTCATCAAGTTTTATGCTAATGCTATGTGCACTTGTCTCTGGGATGTATCAGTAAAAACGTTTATTAAAAAATAAGTAGTATAATAAAAACAGGATGTCACGGGAATACAGAGGAGGTGCACCTTACCTTTTGGGAGCCAGGGGCTAAGTTTTCAGACAATTTAGGCCAGAGATGCTTAGGGAAATCTGGAATGTTCAGATAAGCTGTGTTGGGAACTGAATCTTGGAAGTGAGGCAGAAAGAGGGGCATTGCGGGTGCTGGCTTGTAGAGGTCAGAGAGCGAGGGGACAGCTTGCGTAAGCACAGTGGATAGAATATTGGGAAAAGGAAGAGTGTCAGACAGACTTAGCTTTGATTCCCAGCTCTACTGCTCAGCTTCCCAACTTTTGACAAGTGGTAACTCTCTCCTAACCTACCTTTTCACAGTTATCTGTGAGACAAGACCAGAAGGAACTGGAATTCAAAGAATGCAAATTAATTTCTTCTTTCCCAACTCATTACATTTCTCATTTTCCCCTCCTCTTTACTGAAGAATAGGAGGAAAAGGATATTAAAAAAAAAAAAAAAAAAAACAGTGAGGAATCATTTTGAATAGACAGATGGACCTTGTCACTGCTATTCCTGAAAGTCTCACGGAGAAGTTCAGAATTCATAAAGTAGCAACAGGAAGCATTTGGAGGCTCTCTGCGAGGAAAGTGGAGTGATTGGAAGGAGCGCTCTGGTGACCCCTGCCAAGAGCTATGAGTGTGGGGAAGGCTTCACAATTTAAAGAAGAAGAAATAAGGAAGCCAAGTAGGAGACTTTTGACAGTCATCCCACTGGTGGTGCCAAGGAAAAGATAGAGAGATGTTTTGAAGACCCCCCAATCAATGGAGATTAACAAGTCACTGGGAATGGAGGAAGAAGGGTTAATCCAAAACCAGGCACATTTAACGCAGCTTGTTTCATTAAGGTAATTGACTTGACGTATTGAAGTGGTTGTCACAGCTGCAATAATAGCATCCACGACAAAGGCCACCCATCAGTTTCTTCAGTGTCCCCAAGACATAAAGAATCACATGATCAATCAGCGTAATTAACCAGGCAAGATGTTACACATTGTAGTCAATCTCTACCCTCTCCTGTTAAGAAATTTCTTGCCTCATCCATCAAAAAGGCTCTAAGGTCCTATTCCATATGCCCCCAGCCTTGTCTTAAGATCAAAATGATGTTAAAGTTGACCTGGTGTTAAGCAGAAAAACAATTCTATTAAGAAAAATATACTCATTTAAATTAATTAAGCCCAATTTGAGAAATTAAGTGGTTTCCTTATTTATTTATTTTTTTTGGTGCTGTTTTGGTACTTTTATTTTTTTATTTAAATTCATTTAATTAATACATAATATTGGTTTCAGAGGTAGAGATCAGTGATTCATCAATTATATGTAACACCTAGTGCTCATTACATCCCGTGCCTTCCTTAATGTCCATCACTCAGTTACCCAATCCCGCCCCCCCCCACCCCCAGCAACCCTCACTTTGTTTCCTGTGATTAACAGTGTCGCATGTTTTGTCTCCTTCTCTGGTTTCGTCTTTATTTTTCCCTCCCTTCCCCTATGCTCTTCTGTTTTGTATCTTAAAGTCACATATGAGTGAGATCATGTGATAACAGTCTTTCTCCAACTGACTTTAAATGTTTTCTTCTTGTTGCATGAAAACTGTCACCCAGTCACCAAAACCAACAGTTAGCGATTATTGCTTAGACTTCCCTTGTGCTTAAACGTGGTCTTTCCTGGCCCACTTTGGCCTTACATATCTATTATACAAGAACATGTTTCATTTATACATGTCTCTTTCTGCTTTCCACATCTTCTCTGTGAAAAACTGTGGCAGCAAGACTTGGGGTAATCCTTGATGTTTGTTGAGTGTTTACCTATAACACTATGTTCAGGCAGATAAGTTTGTGTATTTGGATACCTTGGAAACCATGGACACCAAAGGAGAGTGTTCTTGGTTTCTTCTTTTCCGTGTTGTCTGTTCGGTGCTCCACCTAGTATATCACAGCAAGCATGATGACGATGCTGGAACAACCATATACAAGGTACAGATTGTTTCCAAGAGAATATACATGCAGACAATCACTACCTGTGAACAGCAGGCCAAGGGTCAAGAGCATAAAAACATAGTGTCACCTTACATACACACATATAAAACACATGATTGGTAGCCAATTTGTTCATGATATGTAGATAATTCTAACACGCTCCTGTTCAGTCTTATTTTACTGCCAATTTGAATAGGCATATCCACTCTTAATGTAGCATTCCGAAGGCCAAAGTCATTGCCCTCCCCAACCAGACCTAAGCTGTTCGATTCCAAATGGGTTGCTGTGTTGCTAGCAAAGTGCAGTACAGGGCTATTTGTTTGGGCAATAATTAATTAAATTAGAAAGCTCATTTAATTAAATTGATTAAAGTTATGCTGGAAATGATTTGGGGTCCAAATGAAAAACAGTGATTATATTTTCCTCTGAAGGATCATGAGAAAGAAACATAAGGTGATCATCTGATCCTCTAATTAAGTTACATGATACCTAAAATAATGGACACTGTGGGATAAACTTAGAGAAAATATAATTTTTCAAATCAAATCTATAGGTGACAACTCTTAAAAACAGAACAAAATGGAGACACCTGGGTGGCTCAGTGGGTTAAAGCCTCTGCCTTCGGCTCAGGTCATGATCTCAGGGTCCTGGGATTGAGCCCCGCATCAGGCTCCCTGCTCAGGGAGCCTGCTTCCCCTTCTTTCTCTGCCTGCCTCTCTGCCTACTTGTGATCTCTCTCTCTCTCTCTCTGTCAAATAAATAAATAAAATCTAAAAAACAAAAAAACAAAACAAACAAAAAAAACCCCAGAATAAAATGAAGAAGAAATAATCCGGGAGGAGGAAAGAATGAATAAAATGATGTTTTCCTTTATTTATAAATGGATAACACGCTGATGGTACAATAAATAAATAAAAACATGATGGGTTGAAATGAGTAATAATTTCACAGTTGCCTCTCCCAGCCACTCCCACCCCAATTTCCTCTCAGTGGGAATAGCCAATAGTAAGCTTTTTGGTGTATCTTTTCAGAACTGTGGTATGCATATACAAGCATAAAGGCTTCCTTCCAATAACACAGAATTAGAATTTTAAAGGAGGAAGCAGAGGAGGTGTCTTGACTGCTGGTTGATATCTTTTTTTAAGTTATCGTAATCGTTCGTATTTTTTAAGAAGCTCAAAATCTCACCTGTGGGATTCTAGTGTCTAAAAAATTGTGGGTGCAGCAGAATGCTTAACACTGCATGGGGACTTTTTCATTTGGTGCTGAATGAAAACACAGCAGTCTGGTTTTGTGTTGCAGAAAAAAAACAGAGTGGTAGACTCACTGAGACATAAGACTTGGCTTTCAAGGTTGCCCTTTGCAACTCTGTACAATTTTTGCCTTGCCCTCAGTCTTTGGAACCTAACAGCTCAGCAAATTGGCTCTAGCTACACTTTCCAAAACAGCTGGAAACCATCTTGATTTTCCAGTCGCTTAAAGAGCTGTCTCATGCCTACGACATACCTGAATGTTTTCACAAACGTTATCTAATTAGGGGATAATACTCGCCCTTCCAACCATTCCCACATTTCTTTAAGTCATTCTCCCTCTCAACTATCCTGTCCTTTCCAATTCCGCAGAATCATAAAAATGTCAGGGGAAGAAAGATTGCTAGGTCCAGGGGTCATAAACTCAGTGCCTTTAAGAACCAGACTTGTAAATCATCTTAGAATAAGACACAAGGAGTGCATGTTCTCTTAAAAGCCTTGAAATTAAAATAATAATTAAGATCAAAAATAAAAATTGTATTGGCCAAGTAAAACGAGTCCAATGGGCAGAGACATCTGCGAATTTTCTAGTCTAATCTCATATGCAATTATGTAAAATTCAGTGAGCCTCCCTCTCTTTAGCATTCTTGTCATTCCTTAACTATGAGCAACACAACACAAAACAAAACCCTAAACACTGGGGATTGAAAGGTCTGCTTCTCTCAACTATGCAACAGCGGGGAAGAAATGGGCTTCAAGGACAGGAGTCTGGCATTAGATGACACAGTCCATCCCTCAGGGTTGATAGAGACTGTCTCTAGCTCCCAATCACATTCACACATCAAGGGGTCCCAACTTCCATCAGAATTCCATAACCAGTTTTGGAAAGGAAGCTTGCAGGATTTATAGTGTATGATCTAGGAGCTTTCAAGAGGCCCCCTTTTTAGGAGACCCCTCACTCACAAGGGAAAACGGATCACATATAGTTTTATAATAATCTAAAGAATGTTCTGTCTCCCAGAAAAGGATAAAGAACCAGCTTGGCCAAGCTATCCTGAGTTCCAATGAACAGAATGCCAAAAAAAGATGTGTTGAGGGAGGCAGCATAGTAAATTAGGAAAAAATCTCCGACTTTTTAAACTCATCTCCACTTCTTAGTCTCCCTGAGCCTTCCTTCCTTCTTTCCCAAATTGGGACTAAAATCATTTGTTTTGTACTATAGAGGATCTGAGGTGATATGTGTCAGAATACAGAAAAATGTAATTCAACAAATAAGTAAATAACAGTGCCCTTGGCACTTGATTGGGGGAACTGAGAGGGTGGGACCACTCAGATCTTCTGCATGCTTCATGACTTAAAGTACAGAACGGAGAATGACCACGTGCCCTCGGATCCCTAGGCATATCCCCCTTCCAGCTACAACGGGCAGATCATGAAGTGTTACAATACAATACGCAAGTAAGTAATCCCATGTCCCAGTTACATGGAGTTCGAGGTCTTCCTAATAGTCCCAAAGGATTATTAGACTTATCAAATTAAATTCCTTTTATGTCTCTGAGGCATACACCATCAAATAAGGGTGAATTGTGCCGCATTACTCACCAACAAAAACAGAGTACTACAGCGCTCTATAGACTGACAGACACTATACCGTGTCAACCTTTTCTTTAAAGACAGACGAGATGAGTCACACACTCACAAAAGCTTTGTTTTTTGTTTCATTATCGTTAACAATGATACGGTCAGATCTGTGGAAGAAACCCAGGGTTGTCGGGCATAGCTGGATATAAGTCAGAAGATTTGGGCTCAGGTTCTGCCTTTGCCATCTTGGTAAATCTCCTTTTCCATAAAATGGGGACACTGATAACTAACTCCTCTGCTTTCCTCACAGGCCAGTGCAAAGATCCAACAAGAAAGACGCTGTATGAGAATGGGTTTCACCAACCAGGAAGGGATCAGTTAGTTTCAGATGCTTCTCAGGAGACAGTGTGCCTTGAACTGTACCAATTTACATAACTTTTTATTTCAATACTTGAGACCTCTAGAGATTCCGTTAAGACTTTCATAACAGATTGTCCTACTCAGAGTTTGTTACTTAGTAGAAGTTAGTTTTTAAACACATCTAATGTATATGTTTATTTGAATTGCCTTTGAAAATTCTTCCCCTTTGGGGCACCTGGGTGGTTCAGTGGGGTTAAAGCCTCTGCCTTCAGCTCAGGTCATGATCTCGGGGTCCTGGGATCGAGCCCTGCATGGGGCTCCCTGCTCAGCAGGGTGCCTGCTTCCCTCTCTCTCTCTCTCTCCCTGCCTCTCTGCCTACTTGTGATCTCTCTCTGTCAAATAAATAAATAAAATCTTTAAAAAAAAATTCTTCCCCTTTAAAAACAGGAAGGTTTTTCAAGGAATCAAACCCCCAAAGTCAGAGATGAAGAATCGGTCTTCATTTTGCTAACCCTAAACATGATGAAATCTTGTGTGTGAGGAAGCATTTTAAAATACAAAGTATAAGGGCAACTGGGTGGCTCAATCTGTTAAGCATCCAACTCTTGATTTTGGCTCTAGTCATGATCTCAGGGTTGTGAAATGAAGCCCCAAGCTGGGCTCCCAGCTGGGCATGGTGGAGCCTGCTTAAGGTTCTCTCTCTTTCCCTCTGCCCCTCCTCTCTCCCTTCCAAATAAATAAATAAGTTATAAAAGATATTGCTAAATAATGAATATCCAAATCATTATTTCACTTTTCTTGAAGATTTATTTAAATGAAAATCACACATTGGACAGAGAGAGAGACAGAGAGAGAGATCATATGAACCCTTGTTGCTCTTCAACATATCTAACATAGTTTTAGAGGATCCAGCAACATAAAAAGACCAAAAGAAGAAATAAGAGGTGTAAGTATCAGGAAAGTAAAGGCAAAATTGCCAATGGGGCAGATGATGTGATTCTATAGAAACATCAAAAAGATCAACAAACTATGTACCTACTTGGGGAGTTCAGCAAGGTTACCTCATATAGTATTGACCTACACAGTTCAATAATGTTCCTCTACTCAGCAGTAACATAAGAGAAAAAAATATTTTGTTTATATCTATAGCAAAAATTATAAAGTGCCTAGGAATTAAGTAACTTAACAGAATGTGCAACAATTTTATAGAGGAAAAAATTATTTCTATTAAAGGGACTGACTACATGATAAGAAATACCATGTTCATGAATGGAATGTCCTAATTTTGCAAAGGTATCAATTTTCCCCACACCTATCTATTGGTTTCAGTAGATTTCTTTAAAAGATTTTATTTATTTATTTGTCAGAGAGAGAGAGCACAAGCAGGGGGAACGGCAGGCAGAGCAGGCAGAGGGAGAAGCAAGCTCCTCACTGAGCAGGGAGCCCGATGTGGGGCTCGATCCCAGGACCCTGGGATCATGACCTGAGCTGAAAGCACTGGCTTAACCGACTGAGCCAACTAGGCGTCCAGTTTCAGTAGATTTCTGATGAAAATTCTAAAAGGTTTGTTTTGGGGGAAATTGAACAATCAATTATGAAAATTATACAAAAGATTACATCTTATGATCTGCTAATATTTCATATAAAATGTACATGAAAGAGTTGATCCACTGTAACAGAAAATGGAGGGTAAAGAGGGGAAAGGGGATCTACCAGATCTTAAACACATTACAGAGACATCAAAATAGTATTAAAGAAGCATGCAGTTGGTATATGTAGAGACAAATGGGCCAGAATAGATGGCATATAAAATATGAGATTAGTGTGTGCATGGGTGGCTCAGTCAGTTAAGCGTCTGCCTTCGGTCCAAGTCATGATCCTGAATTCCCAGGATCAAGCCTCCATCTGGCTTCCTGCTCAGCGGAGAGTCTGCTTCCCCCTCATACCCTTTCCACTCTCATACTTTCCCTTTCTCCCTTCTTCTCTCTCTCTTTCTCTCAAATAAATAAATAAAATATATGAGATTAGTGCAACCACAAATCAACAGAGAGACTGTGGATTACTCAGCAAATAATGTTAGGAAATGTAGCTCATTGTATGAAGAAAAAAAAGTTGGATCTCTACTTCACGGCATTTAAAAATAAGCGTCAAATGGATGGAAGACCTAAATATGAAAGAGAAAACTATAAATCTAATAGAAAAAAATCGAGGACTATCAAGTCATCGATTAGCTAATTAATGAGCAGGTACATCAAGTTGAGAAACTTTTTGGTTTCCGAAGCTGAGAGAATCTTCTGCATGGGGTTTGGGGATGACAGTGTAGGCGGGATTAGGATTTTAATGAACGTGGAGTAAGCTTACAGAAAAAGCGGGAACAACCTTACCCACAGAGCACTTAGCATTGTCTCAAGCTGACTCGTTTTGTTTTATCAGATGGGAGGCAAAAAGGGTAATTCTCTTTTTACGTACGCTGAAGTTGAAGCTCTGAACAATTTACCTGACTAGACACCCGGGGAGTCAATGAAAGAGTCCTACCCGAAGCCACTGCTCCTGACATCTGAGACCTTCTCTTTTCAAAGCCTCTTCAGAGTAAGCTGGCATATTTACCAGCAGTGAGCCAGCGAGCGGAAGGGCCACCACCTGGAATGGACAGGCCAGCTATTTGAGTCTCCCTTCCAGAAAGACTGCCAGTTTTTGAGACAGACACTTGAAACTGGAGAAAGAAACCTAAGCTCACCAGCAAATTACTTTGGAATATGCGGTTCACGTTCGAAGGAGCCATTCTAAAGTGAATAGCGCCATTAAAATTTGTTACAAATCTCCTGGGAGGCAGTTTCTTCTGCTTAATGGTGTCTAAGGTCTGTGTTTAAGACAGGAATACATACTCGACAGTCCTCCTAGAACTGCTCTAAGAATCAAATGAGAGGAGTTTTTACATATAAGGAACTACCCTCCTTTTTTAATTTCCTGACTCCCTTTAACAGTGTGAAATAACATCAACATCAGGCTGCAGCGCCACCTAGTGGATAAAATGATGCTTGCTATTTTTACCTGTTCTGAGGTGGTAAACTAACTACCTGTATTATAGGTCTGTTACTCAGGCCTTTTGCTCACATTCAGTGTACTTCTTTCATACTTTAATCATAAAAATAGCTTATGGGAGGTTTTGCCATTGTATTTTATTTTCATAAGTCTTTAAAAAAGCCAAATTTCAAAGCAAAACCTGTATTTTACTTGCAATGCTTCACCCTCTGTGGCTCTTCTTGTCAGAATTGCAACCCAGCTGTTTGTCTAATAAATGAGCTACTATTTAACACAGAAGGAAAACCTGGCGCTGTTGTTGGAGAGGCCTGTTTCCTTCTTGATGTAAGTTGTACTTAAAATTCCTGAGTCCACACTTGAATTTTTTCTTGTTACAATTAACGCGTTAGTGCACATATCTTTGCCTTAATAAAAATTCATTGCACATTTTTAATGTTAGGTGTCATGCCTAGTGCCAGGGATACAATGATGAGCAAAAAGGAATGTGATCCCTGCCTTCATGGAGTTTGCAAATCTAGTGAGAGAAATACACAATAATTCAGTAACCATACAAATGTTGTTGCCTCACTGAGCTCAGAAAATGAGAGTATTTCTTTCCTTTTATTTTTTTCCAAAGCAGCAAGAGTCTAGTTTGTCCTCATATATACCTGGGTGTTCGAGGTGCAGTGGGCTTACAACGGAAGAGCTTAAAGCTCTTCTGTTTAAACCCTATGATCATAGGAAGAAGAAAGGAGTTTTCTCCACGGTATAGGATAACTGTGCGAAGGAGTGGAATTTGGAGTCAGAAACACCCGGGGCTAAGTCCTGTGATATTTTACTATTCTTTGACATTCAACAAATGATTTTCTCTCCTGACACTCACTTTCTATTTTCTGTGAAATTTAAATAGTAATAATACCTCCACTGAGGAGGGAAAGCCATGACTCTTACAGCACATGGTATATAATAGGTGATTAATAAATACATTGCTTATAGTATCATGTGATAAAAGATCACATGATTTTTAATGCATCAACTCATATTCACTGACCCCTAAACTGGTACATAAAGTTTAAAGCAAAGAAGAAAATATTTTAAAGTAAATTTTTAAAATGAGAGAAAACTAGTACTTTTGAGACATTAGTGTATAGCATTGTGATGTGGGAATCCAAATGTGTGCTATTTATTTTTCAAAGACATCCAGGGACCATATCTAAATTCTCATTTACTAGCCCCAAGAGCTGGGGTAAAGTAGATATTATAAATCCAACTGGTCAGATGAAGGAGGGAACAAAGCTCAATTAGCTATCTTGGGTCTCACGACTAGTTAAAAGGTGAGACGGAACTAAAATCTATGACTTTAACTCTCTGGGTTGTATCTCTTTAAATACCATCGAAAAGACTGGATACTTCTGAATAGCTGAACAATATTGACAGAAAGGACCTCTCGATATTGTTAGAAGTCTTGCTATGCGGACTATCTTTCAGAAAACTCCCTTATCTTCCATATGAGCAAAGGAAATGCATCAAATATTGTTCCAGTTATAGAACACATACCGGTTCCTACACACAGCTCAGAATATCTCAGAAAGGAGGAAAGATTAAGGGGCTAACTTTTGTAGGAACCCGCATGTATATTAGGGACTGTGGATGTATTATCTTACTTATCAGGTATACTGTCCCTGAGTTATAGAAGAGACACTGAAAATAGCAAGGAAAAATGATTTTTCCAGGGAGCTAGTGAATGGCAAAGACAGAACTCAAGTCATGTCTTGCCGACCCCAGAAGCCCTCATATTTTGATCACTTCCCAGGAGAGTGACCAATGGAAGCAGGCTCATCTCTGACCTGAATATCTTTCACTGAATATGATATCCAGTCAATAGGCAATCAGATTACGTGACATCAGGAAACTGAAGACTGCTAATGTCAACCTCTTCATTTTTAAAAAGAAAGTTGGGGAGGCTCAGATCCTTCCATGGACATTACTAGAATCAAAATAGTTCTGTTAAAATAAGTGCATCTTACTTGATATTGTCTGCTTTGGGGAAGGGCACGGTTACCAAGCTTTTATTAGTATTTCTTTATTCCCAAGCTCTGACCCCATTTTTATAAATTTTCTCTCTGTATCATGGACTTCTGAGAAGGGTCCACTGGATGGTTCCTCCTTGGCTTCTGTGCTTATTATTTAATATGATATGGGAAGAAGAAGGAAAATTGGAAGTCAAATCTAATCTGGGAAAGAGACTGGTGTCACTAGACCTTGATATTAATTTTCCAGATGACTTTGCAGCTGAGTTGGCATTACTGTTTGACACTAGAAGATTGAAAGTAGGCAATAAGGTTAATGGCAGGCCTATGCCTGCAAGCACATACCGTGTGCCACGAAGTAGGGATAGCCCACAAGTATTTGCTCTCACCACATACAACTACTGAGTTCTAAAAGCCATAAGGGCTTTTCAAAAAGGACTGCTTCCCATTGTCTCTGTGGCAGCTCAGGCTGGAATTCCCGTTCATGGGCTCTTTCAGATGAAAATTCTCCATGAAATGGGCATAAGAGAAGAAACCAGCCTGTGCCAGGGTGGGAGCTGGCGAGGGCGGGTGAGGGTGAGGGCCGGCCTGAGCAGCCAGGCTTCTGCGCTCGGGGCTGGGCTCTGGGGCATCTCACGGTGCTTCGGTATGTGAAGCCATGAGCAAACCCAGCAGGTCCTGTCCTGAGGGCCAAGATGATAGATGGAACCTGATAGACAGAAACCAAACTAGACCATGCAGCTCGGGACCCAGGCGTGCTGCCCAGGCTCTTACCTGTCTCAGGGCTTTCCATTGGCTCTTCCTACTTCCTAAAAAGTTTCTTCACCTATTCCCATTTTGGTGAAGATGCGCCACCTCCACCCTATCTGAAGCCTCTCCTAGCTGTTTATTTCCTTCAGCACACCAACTCTGTGATTTTTCATTTTGTCTTTTCTTAGAGTATAAGTTCCCAGAGGACAGAGACTTTTTCTATCTGATCTCTGTCAAAACACTAGCGCCCATATGCCTCACATACACATGTGCTCGCTAAATACATGTTTGTTGGATGAACGAATGAGTGATTCACTTGTATAATACTTTAGAGCATTAAAAAAAAGTCTCTGCTAGAAAAGAAGAGGTGATATGACTTGGATCGATATCAACCGGTCATTTAGTCAAAACAAGCAAAGAAATGAAACAAGTCCAGAGCCTGACATTAAAACTTGAGACTAAAAACGGGAACTATAACATTATATATGACGGAGTCCGAATTCAAGAAGATTATTGAAAGACAAAATGAAAATTGGTAAAAAAAAAAAAAAAGTCAATACGAAGTTTCAGATAAGAGTTCAAAGAGTCAGTTTTGTAACTATGTAAGTGAAAAGGTTGGATTTAATAGTACATATGAAAATTAGACAATTTAATTGATTGTGATCTCAGGATGAGTCAAGGACAAATGAAATCTCCCAAAACCAAGTGCGCTCTTGGGCTGATTACCAGAAATACTGCATTCAGAAGAAAAACAGTTCTATTTCTTTTTACCCATGAAGTGATACCAGGAGAAGAAGGTTTTGTTTCTGGCATGGTATTTCAAGAAAACCAACCCAATTAAATGAGCTGGGTGGGAAAGTTACTGAAACGAGTTACCATACGCAAAAACTGAATGTCTAGCTAGGAAAGGAGGCATTGTAGGTTGGCAGGGAGCCTGAAGGGAGCGTGCAGATAGGGAGCTTTATAGCTGTGCACAGATATTTCGTGTGGAGGAGGAATTAGCTTTCCCTTGCTGTCCTGTGTGGCAGGACAGGTGGAAATCACTCAAAAGCTGGCTTCGAATCTGAGGAGGAGGTGAGATCTTGGGAGTTGACATGACTGTTTTGTGACTTTGGATGTTAGGATTCTCCAGTGAAATGGAACCAATAGAATATGTATAGATATGCAAAAAAAGGAGATATATTGCAGGAATTGGCTCATGCGACTAGAGATGCTGGGAAGTCCCACAACTTGCCGTCTACAGGCTGGAGACCCAGGAAAATCAGCAACGTCAGTCAGTCTGAGTCTGAAAGTTCCAAGAACCAGGAGCACCAATGTCAGAGGGCCAGTGAAGATGCACGTTCCAGTTTATGCAAAGAGAGCAAATTTACCCTCCTTCTGTCATTGTGTTCTATTCAGGTCCTCAACAGATTGGATGATGTTCACCTGCATTGGAAGAGACCACCTTTTTAACTCAGTCTACCAATTCAAATGTCAATCTCTTCCAAAAACAACCTCACAAACATACCCAGAAGTAAAGTTTTGCCAGCTGGGCATTCCTTCGCTCCGTTGACGTATAAAATGACCCACTACACTGTGTAACTACTTTGGGGGCATGTTGTGCTGGGTCAGGAAGGGACCTATGCAGGGAACCCCCACATTTTCTTCCAGCTCTAAATATTTTACACTTGTAATGATCTTTCAAGGATGTTGAGAATAAAACAAAATCATTTAGAAGTGTATACAAGCACCCTAACAGCATAGCCTATCGTTTTTATCTGCCATTAAAATTTTCTGCCTAAACATTATTACATAAACACAAGTTTATTGGAGTTCTTTGAAATAACTAAAAACGAGTTCTAGAATCAGATTATAACAAGAAAATGGAAAAGTCATTCTGTTGACTATTTTTCAGTCATTGTGATATAGAAGTGTCATGTTTGTAGCTCACTGGCTTGGAAAGGCTACTTCTGGGGGAAACATGGAGACCAAACCCCTTAGAGGCCTGATAAGTGCTCTGTTGATGTCAGTCACCAATGTTTCACAGCAGAATCCTCAGGGAAATTGGATTAAGGAATTCTCTGGGAAAAGCCCCAGAACATTTATTTTAAACCAGTATTAGAGCAGCTGTCAGATTGGCCTGGGACACATTCTGGAAATAGACATTCCCTTGGCCTTCCTCACCCCATGCCCCCTAACCCCACTCCAGTTCACATGTGAGAGGACATGAGTCTCTTTACACAGAAGGATTTTCGAATAGTGTGGGTTGTGGGTTAATAAACTCTGGAATGCATTCTGAGGAATGGCTAAACAAAATCCTTCCTTAGAAGGGATAGTTAAATAGGGTATATTCTCGTTTGTCAGGGATGATTTCAAGTAGTCATCAAGGGTAGGATGGGCCCCCCAAACCCCCAGGGCATAGCCACGACAAGCACCTACCCAGAGGTTGCTCAGGTAGAAGTTCCCCAAACCTAGGATCACTCCGATAGGATAGCATAAGCTACTGGAGATGTAGATCTGTGTTGAGGCCCATGTGGCCTAGTTACCGGGCTCAGGTGGAGGGCAGGTCCTCCCCAGTTGCTAGCAAGTAAGTACATAGTCAGTTCGTAACATTTTCTCTGGACACAATTATGCCAACCCTTGTGTTCACCTAAAGTTACAGACCAGTTGCACTGAATGGCATCTAAACTCTAGGTCGAAAAATAAAATAAAATAAACTGTTAATAACCCTTGCTGGATGAGAAACAACTTCCAAATCCAAAGCTGGAACTAATTTTTCATGAAGAAACATCCAGGAATCTGGAATAATTCCTAGAGTGGAGGAGGGGCAGAGCTAACTGTTCCCGGACATAGCATAGGTCTCCAGACCTACAGAAGAAACTGGCCATTGTTTCTCAAGCTCAGCTCTTCTGAGACCTACTGTGGATGGATTATTTCTGCTTGACCTGTAAGCCTTTGGTTTCTCTTCCATCTCATTTTCTCCCTGGACTGCATCAAGAAATCTGGCATCCCAGTTGTCTCTAATTTTTGCCAACTCCTTAACTTCATGTCCTTTAAGTCAGCCTTATTTTAAGGCATTTGACTAAATGGATGTAAGCGTTATATTTTCTTTGAAGTCAAAGCCTTTAATTTTACCATGGATATATGAACAATTGCTTTGTTTTGCTTTTCTCCATCTCCAAAAATAGGAAGAGGTTCGATTTGAACTTTCTGTGGCTTAGTCATAAAAATGTAAGCAGCATAAGAAATTGAATTATGTCCATTGCATTTGGCACCAATATTGATATCAAATAACCAGTAAAAGTATTATTAGTTTAACTTTTTCAAAGGAAGCATATTCCTGGTCCATTATCCCAGTGAGTAATGCAGAGACATTTTCTAAGCTATTTTTTACCCAAGACTTCTAAGTGCTGTATAAATTCTGCATCGGGTTACATTTGGTGGTGCTATTATCATTCCTATTTTACAAGAGGGAAAAGTGAGAGGTTAAATGTCCTAGAGCTAAAGCACAAGTCCTCTCCCAAGCCAGGATTTGACGCCATTGCTATTGGCTTCCCATCTCCATTTTACCAACAAGGTCATTGTCCTCTCTTTCCTATAAATGTTCTCCTGCTCATGGTGCAAGACCTGCCAGAGGAGCATCCGACAAACACGATAAGGTCTGAGCTTTAATCTTGCACGACCACAAGTTTGCTTCCCCTTCTAAAATAAGTCCAAGGCTTAACCAACTGAGCCACCCAGGCACCCCTAAGAATAACTTTTGGTTTGCCTATTTTAATTTTGATTTAATTTTAATTTTGAGTTGCCTATTTTAATTTTTCTTTTTTTGGTTGTGTGAGAAAAGTTGCATTCAAGTTATCTATAGCTACAAACGATCTCTGATATTTTGAATTAACTTAATTATATTAATTCTATCATCCTTTTTGGACTCATGGACTTTCTAAAACAATAATAAGAACAATATCCCATGAACAATCAATCTTGTAACACTGAAAAATTAAAATAAACAAATTTTGGGAGAAAAAAAAAAAGAACAATATCCCAGGCTGTCCAGGCAATCCAGAATTCCGTCTCTTTGTGTCAGTGTGAGTTTTTTAGGACCTTGCTTCCTGAGGTCTTCATCCTAAACATTTTAGCTTTCCCATTGAGGTAACAGCTCTGTTCCCAGCATTTCTCAGGCTACATTCCTGTCTAAGTATTTCTGAGTACCACCCCCAGCTTGTTTTCCAGAATTCTGCTTTTGTGTTCCACTGCATAATGTTCTTGGGAAGTCATGTATTTCAGAAAGTACAGTGTCAATGGTTTATGGAGTGTCTGAGAAAAATAGGTCAGTCCATTCCATCATTCACTGGGGAAAATCAGTTCTTCACTGTTTATAAGCAGTGAAACAGTCTATTACATATTGGTTGTCCTTGTGCTTCTCACAGAGAGGTCGTTTTGTTAGCTCAAACTGGTATGTGCCCACGTTCCCTGGCCTCTCTGGAGGGGTATATGCCCCTCAGAGGACAGTGTGTCCCAGCAACTCCCCATTCCCAATGTAATGTCCTCATGGTCTTCCACTGGCAAAAAAAGAAATTCCCATCAAGAACATCCAGTGATTTACATCGGTGCCATAACTACTAAAAGCGATTAGGGTGGAATTATGACCACCCGTCTCCAGTAATCGAATGTTCCACTCAGAAGGATTTAACATTATTTTGAGTTATGCTGATAATCACTTGTGAACTCTTAAGTTAATACTCTGATGGCCAGTTTCTGCTGCAAAAATAGAATTAACATTTTTTCTTCCACAATGGAGAGATTTTTCTTTGCAGGAAACACTAAATAGGGCAGAATCACAAATATTTTGAAATAACCTTCTAGGCTTTCTTTAAATGCAAAGAGCTTGAAAGGAGAATAATTCAAATGAAAATACCTGGAACATACAAAAACGGTGAGCGCGGTGCATCCAAACCTGAGGAAGGTGCGCAGTTTGACCTGTTTGTGACTGGTTTGCTCTGGTGGGACAGTAGATAAGGCTGAGAGATGGTAACTGGGCGTGCCGGGTGGCTCTGGAGGACTAAGGAGAACAGAGAGGAGGAAGACCTTCTATAGAACATATACTTCAGAAACATGTATTGAGATCAGCCATTGCTTTTTCTATAAGGGAATGAGAACGGGTGTGTATTTCTGTGTTTGGAGGGGGAAAGAAGGAAGCACAGAAAGACTAGAGACCTAATAGGCCAGGAAAAGATAAAGGAAATGCCTCCATGAGGTGAGAAAAGTGCCTCATCCTCAGGGGATCCTGAGGTAATTTTGTGCCACCACAGGAGAATAGTCACCGGGCCTTGGAGCTAAAATTACTTCTCTTTCTTAAATTGGCCTCTCCACCTCAAGGGGAGTTCAATTAAATACAGTTCTCCCAGGGCTTCCTGAGTACCTCTTCTCCATGGGCTTCCTAACGTTTCTAGGACTTTCTTCTATGACAGGCTGGAGCGTTTTCATGATTCCTCCTCAACTTGCAGCTTCTGAGAACTTTCCTTCATTCTCTTTGTCAAGTTTTTAGTATTACTGCAGTACTGAAGTGGGAAACAAATTTCGCTTGAATTGATAAGTGTTCTAAGAGGATTTCACTGCTTGTGTTTTGAGAAGTCCACATGATTCGTGCAAATCCTCTCAGATTTCCCTTTCAGGCCCTGACTGCTGTGCGACTAGGCAGGAAAGGGTGCAGCCTCTGTCTGCAGGAGAGGAGTAGCGGGAAACAGAAGCCAAAAATTCTTCTAACAAGATGGTTCCTAAAATGTCATTTGCCTCTTTTTGAGAAACATTGCTGAATGTTTTAGGCATTGTAAGCCCTCAGTAAAAATTTTTAGCTTATTTATTGAAGAATCCAATCTTTAAATTGGGCCTAGGGTAAAAGTGAGGAAGCCTTGACCCCATAATTAAATATATGATGAATGAAATCATTATAGGCAGTCCTTTAATTTCATGTACAAGGCTGTTCCCCCAAACCTAAAAATGTTATTGCAATCTTACTCATACCTTGCCTTTGGACACAATGATGCAGCTCCAGTATATCATAAATGTCCTTTAATTTCTTTTCATTCCGGAAAAAACTACCATAGGCCAATGAATAGCTGATCAAAACTAGAGATTCCCAGCTTTGGGCACAACTAGTAATTTATACCTTTGTTCCAAATGTATTTTTTAGAAGACCTGTTCTTTCCTGTTTATAAGCCAGTTTCCTGACTTTCATATTTTCATCTTACCAGTAATTTGCAAAATAATAAGTTCTGATACAATAAAGTATTATCCAACATTTTCACCCACCCTGCCACACACACACACTTTACAAGGAGTCCAAACCTACCCGTTGGCTGTCAGGTAGTGACCTCACGCAAGAGCTCAAAAGGTTTGTTCCTCAGGTAAGTCTCCAACAATCTAAAAGTAACACCTTAATCTGTGGATTAAGGAAGAATTGGATGTTACCTTTATAGGAAAAGCTTACAGCTGGAACAAGGGAAAGAAAATACATTTGTTACTTTTTACGTACTAGACACTATGCATTTGTAACCTCCTTGGGAGTTTCCCAGGTATAACCCAAAATCCACCTCCATACACAGAGGGCAGGAAGAGACCAAAGAAAGAGGAAAACTGTTCTAGATGGGTAGATGGAAGTTTTATTTTTTTTTTAATTTTTTAAAAGATTTGATTGATTGATTGATTGGTTTGACATAGAGAGAGATAGATCACAAGTAGGCAGAGAGACAGGTGGAGAGAGAGGGGGAAGCAGGCTCCCTGCTGAGCAGAGAGCCCGATGATCCATGACCCTGAGATCCCAGGACCCTGAGATCATGACCTGAGCCGAAAGCAGAGGCTTTAACCCACTGAGCCACTCAGGTGCCCCTAGATGGAAGTTTTAGTAATAAGTAAGGAACTGACTTACAAGGCTTGTCTTGGGCACGAGATGAGTAGTTTTCCACACTCACCTACCAAATCTTAAACGTTTATACAGAAGGGCCTTAATTAGGCTTAATCACGTACACCATCCAGATGCTCTCAACACCCTATTTTCTATCTCAAGGTTGTATTCTTGGGCAGCTCCTGGGAAGAAGGAAGGCAAGAGGAACACATATTCCCAGGATAAGAGAGAGGGTGAGAAACCTCTAATTGCCTGGGTCCATTTCACAGATTATGAGGCAGTTAAGTCCTCTTGATGACTGCCCCCAAAAGAGGCTCCTACAGTGTTAAGACATTTGCAACTCATAAAACCTGGAGGGTTATTGTTTTCTCCATTTTTAAAAGATAGATTTATCTATCTATCTATCTATCTATCTATCTATTTATTTATTTATGAAAGAGAAAGTATATGAGTTGGAGGAGGGACAGAGAGAGGGCGAGATAGAGAATTTCAAACGGACTCCCTACTGGACTCAGAGCCCCACCCAGGGCTCAATCTCAGAACCCTGAGATCATGACCTGAGCCAAAATCAAGAGTCAGATGCTTAACCGACTGATCCACCCAGGGACCCTGTTTTCTCCTTTTTTTTTAGATGAAAAACTTAGGCTCAGTGAAGTTTAACCTACTCAAGGTCAAATAACTAAAAATACGTGGCTGATCCAGGAGTAAAACTCAGAAATATTCAGATTGCAAAATTGTGCTTCTCCCAGGAAGAAACCAGGTACTCCAAAGCAACTCTTCTTTCCTTAAATGACACTACTGTGACAGGATGTGCTGCTGAAGATCCTGCTGTGTTGTTACTGTAGTCATCATTCTTATCATTTGTGTGACCTGCACTGAAGACCTTGGGGTAGACCAGATGCTCTGTCTCTCTACACATTAAAAAAATCCCTGGCAACTCTAACACCAGCATAAGTTACTAGAAAATGCAGAAACCTTATATCAAAGTTTACCCATGTAAGCCTTTGTCATGTATTTCTGACTGGGTTCACTGGTTTCAAATCTGATCTTCTTTAATGAATTGTCAGACACTACAGCAAGATCAAGTACATGTGAAAGAGAAAAATCAAAGAGAAATGAGGTGTTTGACAGAAAGGGCTATTTTGGAAACCCATAAATGAAGAACAAACCAACCAAGCTATTTCTCTTAATCAGTTGTTCATTCTTCTGAAAATATTTGGCTGATGAATCACCTTAATAATGCCTTTTAAAAATCAGAAATGTGCTGTGCTAGTTTTACAGCCAAACTAGATATGGTCATCTATGTCTCTCACGTATAGCTGACTCAGAGAGATTCCGTTTGGCCAGTTGTTAGAATGAGACCACTTTATGTGAAAATGTAGAGCAAATCTAGATACTCTAAGTCTCCATCTGCTTAATTAGTTAGACATATAGTCTTTTCTTAGGGTTCACCTCCCCAAACATTTTTGAAGAGTCCCTGGGTCTTCTATGTGTCTGTGAATCAGTTTCCTTTGCCACCTATTGGAGAAATGGATGCTCACAATTTGCTTTTAAGGTCAGGCTCCTTACGGCAAGATGCTATTGTGGGAATTTCTCATTGTATTCAGTTCATTAAATTTCTTTAAAACATATGCAGTAAATCGTACAAGTCATAAGTGTACAATTAGTAAACACACGTGCATACATGTACATGTATAAAACCACAACCAAGATCAAGGTATGCACTGTTTTCAGTGCCCCTGAAGCCTTCCTGAGCTTCTCTCACTCAATTCATAAAAGATAATCACTGTAACAATGTCTTTCTATCCCTAGAGATTTGTTTTTTACTATATTTGGTCTTCATTTATAGGGAACCATGCAGAAGTTGGTTTCTTCTGTTTGGCTTCTTTCACTCATTATTTCTGTGAGATTCACCAATGTTGTACATAATCTGATTTTATTCTTTTTTTAATTTCTGAGCAGTGTTCCATTCCACTCTGCTATACCAGTTTAAATGGAAACCTTCTCTGAATATTCTTATGCAGGCTCTTTTTGTACAGATACACTCATTTCACTCAGTTATGTATTTAACAGTGCCATCACCGGATAGATTTGGAAGGTATATACATATTTACATATAATTATATGTGTATATATAATTTATATTAATTATATATAAATATTGATTGGTTGATCAATTAATTGCTGGAATGTAAGGTTTATAGTTGCTTCATTTGGGTAGATATCACCAGTTTCTAAAGTGGTTGTACCAATTTACACAAGAGTCCTCAGCTCGATCCTAGAGGCATAACTGATCTGATACCACCACCACTCTTCAGACGCGAGGGACTCAAATGATTCCCTTCAAAGTGAAAACATTTTGTTTGTTTATTTTAACATTTTTATTTGAGAGAAAGCAGAAGGGGGAAGGGCAGAGGGAGAGAGAGACTCTCAGGCAGACTGCCTGCCAAGCATGGAACCCAAAACGGGGCTCAATCCCAGGACCCCGGGATCATGACCTGAACTGAAGGCAGAAGATTAATCGACTGAGTCACCCAGGCCTCCCTATGATTCTCTTTAAAAGCCAAATTAAAACCCATGTTCAACATTTCCTTTCATTTTTAATTACTTAAGTATAAAAGCACTAAGAGCATATACCCTTATTATAAAAAAAAAATCAAACAATTCAAATGAAAGTGATTCTCAACCAGGCCAGGGCCCCTAACTGGAATCTCTTATAGAGTTAACTACTACTACTAGTTTGGTATTTATTTATCATTTAAGGGTATCATATTTATGTTTATACTTATATTATCTATGGTTAAATTATACATATATACATGAATATGTATTATCATTTTTTGTTTGTTTTACATGGATATTTTAATGCCATTCACTCATTCTGTGACTCACTTTTTCATGTAACAATGTCTTTCTGTGAGCTTTCCATATCAGATATTTAAACATAAGCCTTTTTAAACTGCTTCATAGTTACGTAGGTGGATACACTTTTTTTTTAAACCTCTGTCAGGCATTTACTGTTTACAGGTTTTTCCTATTATATACAGGGCTATGGTACACAACCTTTAATATGCTTCTTTGTGCACATGTGCAAAATGTTTCTCCAGAAAGAATATCAAAATTTAAATTTCTGGATCATAAACTTTTTCAACTTTAATTTCAAAATTACACTAAATTGCACTAGGTTTTAAAATTGGACCCTATAATATTATGGAATTTTTACTCCCACCAATAAGGGTGAGAAAGTCCCTTTACCCATACACTTGCTAACAGTGTTATCAAATTTTAATATCTTTAATATCTTTTGCATGTACTGGGTGAAGAAAGGTATTTCATGAAAGTTTGTGTTTTGACATTCCCCAATGCATGGTACAATTGAGCACCTTTCTGTATGTTTATTGATAATTTGTATTACCTATTCTGTGAATTTTCTGTTCATATTATTTATCTTTTATTTATGGATTGTGAATTCCTTGTAAAATTTTGGATGTTGATCCATTGGTTAGGTATGTTACAAATACTTCCCCTCAATCTACTGGTTGTCTTTTAACTTTATTTGCAATGATGTTTGTTACATAGAAGTTTAAATTTTGATGAGATTAAATATATCCATCATTTTTCTTTATAGATTTTGCATCTTTTATAATATATAAGAAGGCCTTCCCTAGGTTGAATTAAATTCTCCTCTTCTTTTCTTTTGATACATTTATAGTTTTTCAAGCCTTTGATTTATGTGGAATTTATTTTTGTGCACGGTATAAGATAGAGATCTAACATACTTTTTATTCAAATGGATTGGCTAATGTGATTTTAGACAGTTTACTTAATTTCATTTTGCTTCATTTTCCTCAGAAGAAGGAAAGACTCTTCTCTTCTTCTATGGGATCAATAAATTCCAGCGAAACACTTGACCCTTCATGCCCACACGTGCCCTGAGTGACAGCTGTCCTGACTCACATAGTATGAGTATTTGGGAAGATATCTCAGAAGAAGAGCAGATGCTGGTCCCAGAGTAAAAGAGGCAGAAAAGCTGGGCAGATAAACTAACAGATGCCCACCACAGTTCTAACAAATTTCTTTTATGCTTTTTGTGCATTTCTTTCTGACCTTTTTGTTTGCTTCTATATAGAAGATGGTAATAGTAATCATAATAACTAATGTGGAGCACTTTTCTGTGCAGGCTTGTGCTATGTGCTTCACAGGAGCTCCTTTTAAAGATTTACCTTTGGGGTGCCTGGATGGCTCAGAGAGTTAAAGCCTCTGCCTTCGGCTCAGGTCATGATCTCAGAGTCTTGGGATTGAGCCCCACATCAGGCTCTCTGCTCAGCAGGGAGCCTGCTTCCCCCTCTATCCCTGCCTCCCCCTCTCTGCCTACTTGTGATCTCTCTCCTCTCTGTCAAATAAATAAATAAAATCTTTAAAAAAAATAAAGATATCTCTTTGATGGAAGAAGACTTCATCAAGGATTTTGAATACAGTTTGGAGCTGAGACAGAAGCTTGGGCTTTAGAGCTTTAAAGTTCAGGAAATAGGGGCGCCTGAGTGGCTCAGTTGGTTAAGCAGCTGCCTTCAGCTCAGGTCTTGATCTCAGGGTCCTGGGATAGGAGCTCCACATTGGGATCCTTGCTTAGCAAGGAGTCTGTTTCTCCCTCTCTTTCTGCCTCTGTGCTCTCTCTCTCTCTCTCAAATAAATAAGTAAAATAAATAAATAAAAAATAAAGTTCAGGAAACAAAAGCAAAATTGAATCATCAAGATATCATCAAGATAAAAGATTATCATCAAGATAAACAGCTTCTGCACAGAAAAGGAAACAATCAATAAAAGGAAAAAAGAAACAATCAAAACTAAAAGGAAGCCTACAGGGGTCCCTGGGTGTCTCAGTTAGTTGAGCATCTGACTTTTGATTTTTGGCTCAGGTCATGATCTCAGGGTCATGAGACAGAGCTCCACGTTGGGCTCTGTCTTCAGCGCAGAGTCTGTTTGAGGTTTTCGCCTTCTTTCTCTGCCCCTCCCTCCACTTATGAGCTTGTGCATGTGCTCTCTTTCTCTCAAACAAACAAACAAACAAACAAATAATCTTAAAGAAAAGGCAGCATATGGAATGGAAGAAGATATTTGCAAGTGACATATATGATAAAGGGTTACTTTCCAATATCTATAAAGAACTTATCAAGCTCAACACCCAAAAAACAAATAATCCAGTTAAGAAATGGGCAGAAGACATGAACGGACATCTTTCCAAGGAAGACATCCAGATGACTAACAGATGCATGTAAAGATACTCAACATTATCCATCATCAGGGAAATGTAAATCAAAACCACAGTGAGATACCACCTCACACCGGTCAGAATAGCTGAAACCAACAACATAAGAAACAACAGGTGTTGGCGAAGATGTAGAGAAAGGGGAACCCTCTGACACAGTTGGTGGGAATGCAAACTGGTACAACCACTCTGGAAAATGGTATGGGGCTGCCTCAAAAAAGTTAAAAATAAGTAAAATGTTAAGAGTTACAACCTAGCAATTGCACTACTGGATATTCACTTAAAGGGTAAAAAATACAGATTCGAAGAGATATGTGCACCCTAATGTTTAGAACAGCATTATCGACAATAGGCAATCTATGGGGAGAGCTGAAATGTCCATCAGCAGATGAATGGGTAAAGAGGATGTGGCATATATATACATATACATATATATATACCTCGCTCAGCCATGAAATATTGCCATTTGCAATGACAAATGGAGATGGAGCTAGAGTGTATTAACCTAAAAATAAGTCAGTTGGAGAAAGATAAACACCATATGATTTCACGCATATGTAGAATTTAAGAAAAATGGATGAACATATGGGAGGTGGGGAAACAGGGAGAGGGAAACAAGCCATATGAGACTCTTAATGAATAGAGAACAAACTGAGGGCTGATGGAGGAATGTGGGTGGGGGATGGGCTAGATGGGTGATAGATATTCAGGAGGGCATTTGTTTTGATGAGCACTGAGCATTGTATGTAAATGATGAACCACTGAATTCTGCTTCTGAAAGCAGAATTGTACTGTGTGTTAACTAACTAGAATTTAAGTAAAAATTTGAAAAAAAGTAAAATAATTTTAAAAACTAAAAAATATGTTTACGATTGTTATAAAAAAATAAAAACAAATTAAAAAACAACAAAAAATAATAAAACTCTCCAGGTGATTCTAATGGGCAATCAGAGCATTTGTGATTCCTAGATCAGTTGTCAAAATACAATCTGCTTCACACTGGTAAAATAAATAAATAAATAAAGGTTTAAAGTTCAGTTATACTTTTTTCTCGTTAAAGAAATGTAGCAATCTAATTAGGCATCAGAGATGTTCATCAGAAGTTAGAGGACATAAGCCCACTCTGCTGCGAAACATACATTACTTATGGTAAACAAACAAATTGGCATTCAGGTTAAAAATTCAGCAAAATTATGTTTACAAAAACCAGATAATGGCACAGGAAAAAAAAGGCTTCATGACATCATGCTAAAATTGCCTACATGCTTGGGTTTGGATTCTGGTTCTGCCATTTGCTGTCGTGAGATTTTTGATGAAGGTGCTTAGCCTCCCTCGGTTTCCTCATTAGGAAAGTAGGGATACTCACACTTCCTACCTCACAGAGGCATCTGGAATCTCATATGAGGTACCAGATGTGAGGCGCTCAGCCCTCCATGTGGAATGCTGAAACCCCTTTATGAATGTCGGCTGCTGTTACTGTCTCTAAGTACAGTGAACAAAAACCTATGCATGGAAAACAATCAGAAGGAAATGCGCAATATGGGACGAGCCAAAGAACTACTCTTAAAAGTAGTGAAAAAGAAACTCCAGATATTTACAAAAAATAGCTATCCCTTTAATAGCCAAACTAAGGCTTAAACACCTTAAATTTAGCGACATCTGCTGGGAGAAAGGTGAATTAGTCAAGTCACTTATGTACTAAATGTCTATCCTATTACATTCAACTCAACAATTTATTGAGCATAAATTTGGCATCAGATACTTTGCTAGATTCTGTGCAAGAAAAATGGGTTCCCTTACTCAAAAAGCTTAGAGTCCACCAGCAGTCCAACTCTAAACTGCCTGTGTCTGAGTAGGCAAAAGGAAAAAAGGACACTATCCCCATGGACCTTTAAATTCTGCTCAGAAAATGAGATCTATCACTGGGAAAACCTAGATTAAATTAAATACATGGTTGGTATTTTGTGAAATGCTAAAATGAAAACTATTGATAAAAGAGCTGGGGGGGTGTTGGGAGAAAGAGGAGGAGACCAAGTAATGGACACTTGGAAAGTCATTCAAAGGGGTGAATCTGGACTTTCTTTACTTGATGCCGGGAAGGAGGAGCTCTGGATATCTTGAGCAGAGAAGTGATAATAAAGTAGTATTCTAGGAAAACTAGCCTTCTGGTGCTGTATATGGTGGACTGGTTGGAGGATGGACAGAGAATGATTGGGATGCCATAATAATTAACAGGTAGGATGATAAAGATCTGGACGGACTTGATTCCAAAGTAGGTACTGAACAATCATCTTGGCAAAAGTGATTCTACCAGACTTTGATTTTGTTCAACACATAAATAAAAAACCTGTTTCTATAAAAATGGACAAATGAGGATATGTGCCCATAACCAGCCTGTGCTCCTACAATCAGGTAATCTCCGTCACTCCTTTATGCAGAACTTGGGCTGCTATGACATCACATTTTGAAGTTCTTTTACGTCTACCTATTGAAAAATTATCTTTCTAAATTGGGAATGAGTTCAAGATATTGCAATTAAATGTTTTACAAACAACAAGAAGCGGCTGTTCATAGTTCCCAACTCATGTGAAAGACAGAGTTAGAACAGAATCTTGACCCCCATACCACAAATTCAATGAGCATCTTTACTCAAGTCTACAGGAACTACGGATGGAAACTCTCCAAGAGTATAGTTGTTCTCATTGATTCAATAAACTGCTTAAGAAAGGACTAAACTTCATAATTTTGAAACACGTCATTGACAATTTTCTGAGGGATACTTTTTCCAAATACACTTTTCTGTCCTGGACATAAAGTGAAGTATATTTTTATCTTTCTTCAATTTACTAACTAACAATATCTCAGGTTCATAATGAAGTGGACCATATAACCTATTGTTCAGGTTGGGACAAATCTGAGAGTGAAAGGAGATGGGACAAAAGCCAGCCTGGATGGACTGTGTGGGCCTTCAGACCTGTGGACAGTGGGGATGTATGCACAACATAATAATGGTGAATATGCTGTTATCATGAGTGGATTCATCTAGGACTCCTCGGAATCCATTCACCATAAGTGCCATTGGTACATCCCATTCTCCCTTGTTTTGTCTCTTCTTCCATCCAGTTCAATCTGGTGGTCTTTCTTCTGTCTTTGAAGGTAGAAAATCTCAAGGTAGCCACTTGACCTTGTGCACATCTCCAAGTCAACTGCAGTTAGACTGTCAATCGCACTGCTGTCTTAAAAATAAATAAATAAATAAACAAACGAATAAATAAATAACAAAACAATAAAAATAAAAAAATTCCCAGGAATTCAATGAGATAATGGGTGTCAGAATGTTTGAAAACTACAAAGTATTAGGGCAATACAGAGACACTGTGGAGGGAAAGCAAAGGCAACAAGAGTCCCCTCCTCCCTCCCCCTTTCTTCCTCCCTCCCCTCTCCTTCTCCTTTCCCCCACCATTCCCTCTTCTTCTTTCCCCTGTCTCTCCTCCCCCCCCCACCCCAGCCAGGTCTAGGCTCCAGGTGACGTCCCTTCCGAAGCACTGTGGGCCCCAGGGTTCCCCCTCTGGTCACCTGTCCTGCCCCTGAGGGTAAAGACTGATGCTGCCATTCTGGTCACAGCAGGAGTCTTGTTTATTCATGGGTTCCACCAGCTGGGGTTCTTTGTGTGCTTCTCTTCTCTGTCACTCACCTTGTCCATGACTGAATGTCTCCCATCAGGGCCTCAGAGGAGGGGCTCTGTTTGGCCCAGGGTGTCACCCTGGATTGTGGAACACTTCCGCCTGGGCACAGCTGTGGTGCCGACCATCCCGGAGGCAGTGGGCTGGGTGACAGAGAGTTCCTTCGGGTCAGATGACGCTACTGTCACAGAAATCTTACTTCTGTGTGAAGCCACTTTCAGCTCTTCGTCCTGAATGTAGTCCTGCTCCATGGAACCCTAAACCATGCCAGTTGCGTGTGGTGTTAATTCCTTTTCCTTTAAGACTTCGGTTAGATCACTTTATCTCATTTAGTCTATACTTGAATGTATTTAATAGATTTAGGTCTTAGCAATTTCATACCCACCTCACAATTCGTAGCACCTAAAATAATCAAATGTATCATCTTTGAGTATGAACACTCTTTCTGAAACAAGAGCAAATATAATTATAATTCAGTGCCTACTAGGCCACACATTTTACATATATATTCATTCATGTGGATGAATTTAATTCACTCTCCTTTAATGGTCACAACCTCAATACAAAGTTGATAAACTTCATTTTGCAGGTAAAGAAAGTGAGTTTTGAAAAAGAATAAATAGGGGCATCTGGGCAGCTCAGTTGGTTGAGCATCTGGCTCTTGGTTTCAGCTCAGGTCATGATCTTGGGGTCCTGAGATCAAGCTCCCACCTGCGTTCTGCACTGAACACGGAATCTGCTTGAGATTCTCTTTCTCTCCCTCTACCCATTACCCTGATCTGCTGCATTCTGTCTCTCTAAAATAAATAACTAAGATATATATATATATATATATATATTTTTTAATAAAGAGAGTAAGTAACTGGTTTACAGTTACAGAACTCAGATTCCAACTCCATTCTCATTCTAAAGCTCATGCAATTTCTTCTTGACTCATGGTGACTTCCAGATTTCTTATTCCAGCCTCTCTTCTTTATTTTTCCTTTTTTCTCTAACTTCTCCTGAGATCTTTTTTCCCATGTTGTATTATTGTATCAGAAAGTTTCCAAGACCCTGACTTAGTGTAATAATGCTAATATGTATTTTTTTTTGGTGTTTCACTTTTATTTTTTCCATTAAATTTTTGTGGAAAAATATTAACTCATTAGCTATCTTATCTCCTCCTCTACCTCAGTCATTGACCAACTTCTTTAACTCTCTAGGTACAGCTAGGTGAACGCTTCCAGGAAAAAAAATTCTGTTTGAATCTTGTATCTGTATGAATCTGGTAGCCTGTATGTCATCATTTCCAGCTCTAAACTCTCTTTCCCTTTACTTTTAGTATCTGCAAGACTGTGAGAATCTTTGGAACTTCCAGATATCTTTCAAGTTCTTGTAATTTTGACTAAGATTACTACATGACCAGGCCTGGCTGAGAGGTAAGAGGAGGCTCGTTTTACTGAAGAGTCATCCTGATACCACATTTTATCATCCTCTCATTGCTAAGGTAGGACGTAGGGAAGGTTTAAGGTAAGAGGTGGGCTCCCCTGGTCAACAGTGGTTTTCATTGGATAGCATTCTTCTGAATATCTTTAAAATCTTAACTCCAATGGACTTGAGGAAAAAAGGAAGAAAAAGAGAGTTTCATAACTTATGTACCTATAAAGGTCATCAGATAGAAGTTGAATCAGAAGCTTAAAGAAGGTTCTAAGAACTTTATCACTACACTCTGGTACTGGCTGGGGGGCGGGGGGCTTCTACTCTTATGCAAAGTATCTCCCTCTGTGATGGAGATTTAGAGCTCTGAGCTCTAGGTTCTCAGAAAGCAGAGACCTTCTCCAAACTTCAAACAAGAGTCTTATCCTTGATTGGTTTGGACCACCTGCCTATCAGTGAGCAAACTGCTGCCATCAGAGGGCGAGGATATTTTGATGGGCTTAAGTTGGCACTTCTCTGTGCCTCTCTACTTGGTTTGCTGGATGTTTTAAAGAGGAGCAATATGAAAAAGGAAACCAGGGGCTTTCTGAAAGGTGGGGAAAGAATACCATAATCCCTTCTCTTTGGAATATTAAGTTAAGGTTTTCCCTCAGGGTAGACAGATGGCCTGTGGACAGAAAGGTCACCATCGGCCCCCGCCTGGGAACAAATCTTAAGGGGAGAGTTTGGGCTCAACAGTAGAACCTGGAGGTTGGTGACTAAGCTTTGGAAGCTCCTCTGACCTTCAGAATGCTTTGGGAATAACGGCTGAGCCAGTGGTCATGAACTAGTAGTTGTCCTTAGAGCCTGTAATGAGTTGAATTGTGTCCCTCGCCAAAATTGTATGTGTTAAAGTCCTAACACCCAGTATCTCAGAGTGCAACCTTATTTGGAAATAGGTCATTACAGATGTAATTAGTTAAGATGAGGTTATACTGGAAGAGCGTAGGCTTCTGATCCAATGTGACTGGGATCATATAGAATGAAGAGATCTAGAAATAGATACACATAAGGAGACTGCCACTTGAAGACTGGAGTCATGCCATCACAAGCCAAAGAACTACCAGGTCTGGAACAGATTTTGGGAACCTTCAGAGGGAGCAGGGCCCTGCCAACACCTTGAATTCGGACTGCTGACCTCCAGAACGGTGAGACAATGCATTTCTGTTATGCTAAGCCACCCAATTTATGGTCTGTTCTTATGACAGTTATAGGAAACGAATACAGGGTCAAAGTTGAGGCACGTCTTTGACCTGTGAGAGACCGAGATTTAGAACGAGTGGCCATCACTGCATCTGGGGATAAAGGTCCTCTGATCTGTGCACAGTTGGTGCGTAACAGGTGCACCATGTGACAGGGAATCAAGGTACCTGTGGACTGAACACTAGTGTTTGAAAGAAGGATGACTTCTTTTATAATTAAGTAGGAGGTATTCAGGTGAGGTGATCAAATTGGATTATACTGATTAGAAAATTGCATTTCCTTACCAAAATGTCTGCTTATTTATTTATTTATTATGGAAGTATAATTAATGTATGGTGTTATATTAGCTTCAGGTGTACGACATGATTCCAACAATTCTGTACCTTACTCAATGCTCACCACAATAAGTAGAATCACCACCTGTCACAAAAAAACGTTATTACACTATATTAACTTGATTCCCTATGCAGGACTTTTCATCTCTGTCATTTATTTATTTCAAAACTGAAGTCTGTAGCTTTTAATCCCCTTTAGCCATTTCACCCATTTCCCTTCCCACTACCCCTCTTGCAACCACTAGTTAGTTTTCTATATTTAAGAGTCTGGGGTTTTTTCTTTTGTTTTGTTTTGTTTTTCATTTTTGTTGTTGTTTTTAAAGATTTTGTTTATGTATTTGTCAGACAGAGAGAGTGTAAGAGAGCACAAACAGGGGGAGTGGCAGAGGGAGAGGGAGAAGCAGGCTTCCTGCTGAACCAGGAACCCAACATAGGACTTTACCCAGCGTCCTGGGATCGAGACCCGAGTTGAAGGCAGACATTTAACCAACTGAGCCACCCAGGCGTCCCAAGAGTCTATTTGCCATCAAAATATTTCTTGAGGGACGCCTGGGTGGCTCAGTTGGTTAAGCAGCTGCCTTCAGCTCAGGTCATGGTCCTGGCATCCTGGGATCGAGTCCCACATCGGGCTCCTTGCTCGGCAGGTAGCCTGCTCCTCTCTCTGCCTCTGCCTGCCTCTCTGCCTGCTTGTGTTCTCTCTCTGTTAAAATAAATAAGATAAAATCTTTAAAAAAAAAATATTTCTTGAATATCTAATATGAACCAAACACTGTTCTAGGTTCTGAGAATGTGGTTTAGAATAGCATCGATGAGGTTTCTGCTCTGGTGATGCTTAAGGGGTAAGACCCTATTTCCCCAGTAAGTTGTAAAGTAGGGCATGTGTTACATGGTCCCTCCAGCTCCATGTAGGTGATGGGTCAAGGTCACTATAATAACCTAGGAAGCCTAATTCAGATTTGAACTTGCCTCTTGATTTCTAAAAGTAAAGCCATCCACACTAACTGTAATGTTTGTCATTTCTCATTTATAGATAAAGCAAAGAGTTTTCATTCTTGGTTCCCGCTTAGTTGAACCACTATAATCAAGCAATAGTTTAAAAAAATTTTTTAAAGCTTTTATTTACTTATTTGACACAGAGAGAGTGTGACAGAGCACAAGCAGGGGGAGTGGCAGAGGGAGAGGGGGAAACAGGCCTCCTACTGAACAGGGAGCCGAACTTGATCCCAGGACCCTGGGAAGGCACTTAACTGACTGAGCCACCCAGAAGCCCCACTTTTAAAATTTTTGATCTGATGAAGTTATCTTTAATTAGTATAGGTTAGTGGTTCTTAATAAGCAGCAACAGAGTCCTATGTGGACCTTTATAAGCCTTTTTTTTTTTTAAGATTGTGTTTATTTATTTGACAGAGAGCACAAGTAGGGGAAGCAGCCGGCAGAGGGAGAGGGAGGAGCAGGCTCCCTGCTGAGCAAGGAGCCCTGTGTGGGGCTGGATTCCAGGACCCTGAGATCATGACCTGAGCCAAAAGCAGTTGCTTAATGACTGAGCCACCCAGGTGCCCCCTATGTGGACCTTCAAAAAAAGACAAAATGCCCAAGTTCATTCTTAGGATTTGTTATCTCTTAGCTGGAGGCAAGAAGAGAGGAAGCAGATGTTGGTAGTTGTTAAAGCTTCACAGATGGGGATAAAGTTACCCATAATTAACCACTCTTCTAAGCCTCCAGTCTCCACCTTGTCTGCATTGGAATTGCCTGGAATGTTGTAAAACCACTGAGACCTGGGTCTCATTCCCACCCCAGTCTACTGCTGTGAGATTCTGATTCAATTAGATTGGAGTATGTCTTGGGTAGCAGGATATTTAAAAGCTCTCCAGTTGGTTTTAATGTTCAGCAACATTTGAGAACCACTGTTTTAAGCCACAGAAATTCATTAAGTATTTTTCAATTGTGGTTGACAAGATCAGAACTTGGTTTAGGGAAATTAATTTGGCAACACTATATATGGGGTGAATTGAAGCTGAAAGAAGTTTCAGGAAAAGGACAGATAGGAGACCAATGGAGTAGAATAAACTTAGCTAGTGAGGCCTGCTAGGAGAGAGTGCAGCTGACAATGTGGAGAGACAAAGAGTAGAACTTTGGAACTGGTTTCAGAGGAGCAAGTCTAATCACTTTTTTGATCCAACATATTGCAATGACCTATGCATCACTTTTTTGATCCAACATATTGCAATGACCTATGCATCTAAATAAGAAGATACTTTTTCATTGATACACTGATGAGTATCTTTAAAGAAAATGTCTTGTTACTCTTAATGCCTAACCAAAATTTGACATACCCTAATGCAATTCAGAGAATCTGCTCCTTGTTTACTGTACCAGAATCACATTGCTGAGTTCTCAACTCAAATCTACAAGTATTTCCATTGTAAGTGGTGTGACTTATGATGTGGTAACTATTAATAATCAATAAATGAGAATTAAATAGACATAAATGAAAGATTATAACATAATGATATGTTAACTATAGCCATTGGTTTTTATTGCTATAGAAATTTCATAATCATAAAAAAATTAAATTATTTAACATTACCTAAAATGGAGGAATTATTGGGGGAAATGCGGAGTTGGTGTTTAATGGGTATAAATTTTCAGTTTGGCAAGATAAATATATTCTAGAGACCTGCTGCATGACAATGAGTATATGCTTAAAATTTCTGAACTGTACACTTAGAAATGGTTAAGATGATAAATGTCACATGTGTTTTTACCACAATTAAAATTTTTTAACTGAAAAAATACAACAAAATCTAAACTAAATACTAAGCTTTTATATTAATTATCCTCCAATGTTAGAAAGAAAAAAATATAAATGTATATATACACATATACACATGTTATTCTGTATATTAATTAGAAAATGGAAAATAGCCATTGGAGAAGAAAATTGAATTTTTTTAATTATTACTAAATGAAATTTTGGAAAAAAAATTGTAAAATTTAAACTGTGGCAGTTAGGCTCCAAAGATGGCCACCAACAAATCACACCTCTTAGAGTTTTCTGCATTGTGTAGTCTCCCTCTCATATTAGATCTGGGCTGGTCCTATGACTTGTTTTGACCTGAAAATGTGGCACAAGAGATACTATGTAAGTGATCTGCAACTTCTGCTTTCTCTTCTTGAGATGTATCTTTTTTGGAATCTTCCACATACTAGCTGCCATGTTGTAAAGGAAGCTTAAGGAGCAAGTTAGAGAAGGTTACAAAGAGAAGAACAGAAGCCTCCAGCTGACAACCCCAGCTAAACTCCCAACCAACAGCCCCCACCAACAGCCAGTCAAGGTAATGAGATCATTTTGGATCTCTTTCTCTCATCCCAGCACAATCTACTATAGCCTGCCTTCTGGTACAACATCGTGTACCTCCTATGTAGAAATATACTCATTCCTCTTCCCAAACTTTCTTCCCATTATGGTATCAGCTTAAATTCTAGATCTCATCATCTAAATCAAGAATCTCCTCAGGTGTTAACCTTTAGATATATCTCTTCAGTTGAGGTTTCTGGGTCATAGAGCCTTGTGAACTAAATACACAACCTACATGGTGAAGAAGTGATGGGATAATTACAATAGATATACCCATTCAAGAAGATGAAGAGGGATGGGAAGTACATAGCAGTTACTGGTTCTATAGCAATTCTAAAATTCAGAGAGATACATGTTGTCACTTCCTCCAACTCTAGGGACAGAAAACAGTTCTTAATTTGGATCAAGTCCTTCACCTTGGGAGTAGTTCTTCTTAACTCTTGAAGTTACCCTTTGATTTATTCTTTCGATTCTTAAGAAATGGCTTGTGTTTACAGCTGAGTGATTCTTTTTCTGCTTCTTATTCATATGAAGTTGGGGGCCCAAATGCTTTTTCTTATTTTGAACTGACTTTGTTTCCTATATTCCAACTTTGTATAAAACTTTGTGGACTTCCAGCATAGTTTAAAACCTATGTGGGCTTCCTATGTACCAAATTATAATGCACTCACCTAGAAAAAGCCACATTCACAAGTCTTTTTGACATATACTTCCCTCTCTTCTTTGGGCTGAAGCTCAAGGTGCTAAATGAGAAACGTCCTTCAGAATGTGGGAAATCCTACTGTCTAATTGAGAATCTCGACAATGGATAGGGTCTCATGGCTACACCTTTCATCTGATTTTTATTTTTTATCCTGAGAACATGTTTTGTAAGGTGCTCCATGAATTAGAGATCTTCCTTGGAGATCATTTCTTAGTTCAAGAGTCTTTTGCTGCCTAAATAACCTGAGAATGAGTAAAAGTTTGTTTCCAACCCTACAAGTCCTGGGATGAAGATATTTTCTCTAAATTATTTTTGAAAACTAAAACATTCTCATTCTTTAGCTCAGCTCACCCCTCCTGTACCTCCTGTACTCCTGCAGCCAAAAAAATAGTTGACATTTTCAACATTCTCTTTAACCATATCCACCCCTTATATAGTCCATATTACTGCAGATGACAGCTTTGCTCATTTCTTCTGTCTGTATCTAATTTATATCACCCTTTTCTTGCCTCTGGTAGCAATTTCCTCAGTTCTCTTTTAGTGTTTGCTAATCTTCTAAAGCCTCTACAAACTTCTACCTATTTGTTCAATCCCAAAACCAAACCAATGCCATATGTTTTAAATGGATATCCATTACTATAACAATATCAAACATCACAAACAGTCCCAAAAAATTGAGTGGTCAACTACAATTTATTAGTATCTCTCACAGTTCTACAGGTTGATTAGATTTATCCCAGCTATTCTTCTGCCAGTCTTGGAGTCCTTCAGGTCAGATGATTGCTGGGCTGCAGTCCTCTGAAGGCTTAGCTGGGCTGGGCATCCAAGATGGCTTCTTTAGTCATGTGCCTTGGTGCTCTTCCTCATAGTCTTTCTCTCCAAGTGGCACCCCAGCCTCCAGGCCTCCATGTGCGGTTTCTTTCTCTTGAAGAATAGGTGTCTTCTCATAGTTAATTTCTAAGATAGAAAAGACAGAAAGTGCCAGACCTTCTTAAATGTTAGTTCTAGAACTGGCCTAATACCATTTCTGACACATTCTGTTGATTAAAGTGGGGCTTAGAATAGGCCCAGATTCTTTGTGGAATTCATACAAAATGGGATCCTGAGAGATGAGATTCACTGGAGGACATGTTTTGAGACTAGCAAAAATTGAAAAGACTAAAACTACTAGTTTCAACAGCGTGGGACATGCTATATGACTGATGGGGCAGAATGTAAATTTACTTTTACTTCATGTCAACCAGAAATGAATTTCAAAAAATTTGAGGAGGCAAAACCTGAAAAATCCACTAAACTTAATGTATTTTCCCCTGATCCATTCCTATAACCTTGTAATTGAAGTAATAAACAATAAGGCGTTACTACAGAAAATTAACCCCATCAATTAAGAAAATCAATTTTTCCAAATTACAGATATGTTTTAGAAACCTATTACACACAAATCTCTTAAAGTATCCAGAAAACTACTATACTTTGGTTTCTTTATTTTACCTCAAAATATTTTGCTAAATTGAAAATTCCTTGAGGATGGAAAAAAAATTAACTGGAAAGTAAGGATATATAAAAAGATAGTCACCATTTATCATAAAGTCTTAGTAATCACGAAGAAAGTAAAATGACTTAGTAGAAGGCAGAATTCTAAATAGTCTCCAAATTTGCTGCCTGGTGATATACACCCCCAGTATAATCCCCTCCCCTCCCTTTGAATGTAAGCATGAACTATGAATGACAGACTAGTCCCTCCATCATTAGACTACTGTAGCTGACTTCAGGAAAAGGAGATTGATCCCCCCGATTTCATCAGGTGAGCCCTTAAAAGGGATTGAGCTCCTGGAGATGGAGATTTGAATGGGAGGGTCATTTGATCCATGGAAGAGTCTCTACTGATGGCTTTGAAGACAGAGGGGACCATGGGCTGAGGGACTGAGAGTGGTCTCTAGGAGTTACGCATAGCGCTGTGTGACAACCACCAAAAGAACAGGGACCTCAGTCCTATGACTGCAAGGAACCAAATTCTGACAACAACCTCAGGAAGCTGGGAGAGGACCCTGAACTCCAGAGGAGAAAGCAATCAGTCAATATCTTGAAATTCGTCTTTGAGAGAATGAGAGCAGAGAATCCAAGTGTACCATATTGGATCTTACAGATCTGAGCTGATAAATGGGTATTGTTTTAAGCCACTCAGTATGTGGTAATTTGTTATGCAGTGGTAGAAAACAATTCAACAATTGGTTTTCATAAGATTTCAATAATAGTGGTATGTATTTGAAGTTAAAATCTGATTTGAAAACACGTGAAGCCTGCAGAGACAATAAGGAACAATATTCGGCTATTCTTGAATGTATATACACACAACACAGATTTTGCCAAAAAAAAAAATATATATATATCCAACACAAGAGGATCATCCAAGGGACCTCCTGAGTGTGATACTGGGAATTTTATTCTTTTGGCAGAAACCATAACAAATTTGCTAACATTATAGCCGAACATTTACACAGAAAATAAGCCTTAACACCAAATACTGCTACACCTGGCTTAAAAGATGAAATGCAAAACCAAGCAATTAGAGTTATAGTAGATGTGATGAATAAAATAATTTCGAATAAGGTCATACATGTTAAATATTGCTTAATTGTTTTCAATAAAACCCCTGGTGTATGGAGGGATTAATCCAGATAATTACATTTGGATTTGTAGATTCCTTAACTGTAAAAATTTCTATATTTGAATATTTAGAGAATTGTATCTGGTAGATAATATGGTTAATAATATGATGTTTTCATATTCCTGTAATTACCCCAAATTTGTTGATTCACTAGAAGCATAAGACTCAATGGTCAATTGTACTTGTGGCTGAGATTCATTATGACAACAAATACAGAGAAAAAACAGCAGAGGAAACATAAAGATGGTGGGATACAGTTAGGCCAGGAAGGGCTTCTGAGTCTTTCCTCATCTGAGGCCACATACGTTGTGCCATTTCTCTGATGGAGAGCTGCAGTGACATGAGAGGAATGTCTACACCTGAGAAAGCCCATTCGAGTTCCAGGGTCTGAGGCTTTCAGGAGGTGCTGAACACATAGGTATATCCTGCTGGTCAACCAGCCCTAGTAACCAAAACTCAGAACCTCAACAACGAATATACGTAAACCTTATCCATCTTGCTTTTTGTGCAAATCAACCTGACAAGCTGATAAAGGATGACCCACTGTTCCAGATATAAACAACAAAATCATCAATCACTAATGTAAAGAACATGCCAAGGGCCACATGCCCAGAGGGTGGCCAAGGGTCAATCATGATTCTATGTCCCCTTGAAGGCATGTGGAGTAAGCAACCAGATCTCTGTTAACTCTTTCCTCATACATACTAATATATATGTTATATGTAAACATATAAAATAATGCTTTATATATATGTTACATATATGTGCATAGAATGCTGGAAATGTGAATGGAATATATATATGTATATATACATATATATATATATATATATATATATATATATATATATATATAATATATAGCACGCACAGTATCTATATAATGCCGGACATGTGAATAAAAAAACATATTTTAATAGATCTTTTTTTTTAAGATTTGTTTATTTATTTTAGGGGGAGGGGCAGAGAGAGAGGAAGAGAGAGAATCTCAAGCAGACTCTCCCACTGAGCATGGAGCCCTATGTGGGGCTGGATCCCATGACCCTGAGATGATGACAGGAGCCGAAATCAAGAGCTGGATACTTAATCAACAGAGCCACCCAGGTGCCCCTCAATATATGATCTTAAAAAATCATTAATTTAGGCTACAATGAAATAATCTGGTGTATGAAAACACTCATAAGAAGCATACATTTAAAAACTTTACCTAAGCCACAATTGGAAAGTCAACACAAAAACTCAAATTATGGCAGTATGCAACCATCTTTTAGAAATTATTGATGCATTAATAAATTCTAGAATACAAACAAAAAGTGTATCTTTGAAAAAATAAATGTTATTAATTTTTTTTTATTTTTTAAAGATTTTTATTTATTTATTAGAGAGTGAGAGGCTGAGAATGAGAGGGGAGAAGGTCAGAGGGAGAAGCAGACTTCCCGCAGACGCGGGAGTCCGATATGGGACTCGATCCCGGCACTCCGGGATCATGACCTGAGCCGAAGGCAGTCGCTCAACCAACTGAGCCACCCAGGCGCCCAATGTTATTAATTTTATCCATATTAGTCTGACATGATATTTTAAGTGAGATTAATGTTATAAGCAAAAGAGTGCAGAAAACAGAATTCAGGTTAACAAAGCCTTTGAAATCATCAAAGGCACTGAGAAAGTCTTTGAGGAAAAACAAATTCTATTTATGAAAAAATTTGTAATTGGTATTAAATAAAGGACAGAGTCCATTGAAATTATTGCCAACTTCTCTGTATAGAAAACACTAGAAATATTAAGAAGATTTATCCTAACTCTAAATCACAAGATTGTTCCAGCTATGAGCCAAAACTAAACTTCAAAATCAATTCTTTTCCTATAGTGGATGTAAAAGCACTAATATTAAGAGAAAGGGTCACTATATCAAAAGAATGTCATGGCTTTTTCAGTGCCAGATTGTCAAAGTAATTTGCAGAATTACTGGAACTGTGTAAATGTTTCCAATTTAAATAGAATACTGATCATAATAAGGAAGGTGATCTTGATGGGCAGCAGTGTGCAAGTTTTTTTCCTAAAATCTCTTTTAAGTCCTATTGTAATCCAGCAAAATTGATTTGAGTTATGTTTGACATAAAATATTATGTAAGTTTAAGGCATACAATGTATTGATTTGACACATTTATATTGCCTAATACAGCAAAGTTTTGAGAGATAATTTCCTGGATGTATTTCTGAAAACCTTCTTTGAGTATTACAGACTATATGTAACTTTGCCAACATCGGTCAGCAGTGGAGAATGTGGCTCCTCAAAATGAAAAGTTATCAAAAATGACATAATGTCTACAAGGTCCCATGAGTGTCCAATCTACTATTTCTTTGGGGAACCCACAGCTCCTAACCTCCAGAAACAGGCTTAGGAACAGCCGAGGTCAGGAAGGAACGGGGCACCGGGTAGTGTCTTCAGCCCACTTGCACGCTACCAGGACAGACTGAATATACAAATTTAAATACAGATCTCTGATCCACAGTTTGCAACAACCTGCCCAGGAAACCAACCTCCTTATCTACAGTAACCAGCCCAGGAAGCCAGCCCGCTAGAAGTGAGACTTGGAGGAAGTCGGACTGCTATGTTTAGTAACAATCCAGGAAGTGGGAATAATAACTTCTTTACCAATTGACTCAAAATGGCGAGGATTTGAATAATAATTGACCACTTCCCTAATTCTTGTCCCATTTCCAATTTTCAATTTCCAAATTCATAACCCCAACCAGTCACCTGAGATGCCCAACTTCTAGTTAGCCTGCTTATAGTTTCCCCAGTCCAACCACCCCCCATCGGGGCACTTCTGAAGCTTTTTCTCGCTTTTTTTTTTTTTTCATTATAAAGCTTGCCCACTCCTCTGCCTTAAGATAGCCACCCAAACACATGGGTGCATGGCTGACTCCCTTCCAGCTCTGAATAAATAGCATTTGCTTTTCTCATTGGGTTGTCTTCATTTAATTCCACAACCGCAAAACAACTTTTGAAGAAAAGTGGGCGCTCACTTCAGAGAGCACCTAAGTAGGGACCAAGAGATGTGGAGGAAAGCACAAGTGACCCTCCAGCCAACCACGGTCCTGGTGGGAATAAAGGTAAAGACCGCTCCCTCCAATACTGGATGCTGTACAGGCTCCAATTGAGAGAAGTCTCCCTTTGGCCACTGGGGGCTTCATCTTCTCCATCTTGCCTACTCGCTGTCCAGGAAGGCATCACGAAGGTGCTCCCAGCCTTGGGCTCAGCCTGTCCACAAGCACGCGCAGCCTTGGAGCTAACCGTCCCATGGAGAGTGCTCCATCATTTATAATTTCCCTTTCAGTACTTCATCTTGGAAAGTGTGATGTAGGAATGAAGTAGGAACACTTCAGGATTGGTTATTTGACATTTGAAGTGTATTTTGCTAATCAAGAACACACACTCCAGAAGTACTTAGTTAGCGTTTGAAACACTCTAATCAGGACGCCTCACTCCAGAGGTGACAGCTCTGGGATCCCACTATTTCTAGCTGTCCTGTAAGGGTTGTTCATCAGCGGAAGAGTTGTTAGGCTTAATTTTACATTGTGAAAATGCATGGTGTTCAAGTTCGAGTTCGGCGATTTGCTTAGACCTATTGCACAGGAATGTTTACCCCCGTACAAACTGGAAAATGAGACTCAGATGAGCACCGCAGCCCGGATCCTTGAAAACTCCCATTCTAAGGCTTCAAATAAGACCTGGCCCCATCATTTCACAAAATCACCCAATCTGACTAGATCAGCTCAATGCTGGTGCCAGAAGATCATCACATCCCGTGAATCTCTGGAGCAAGGCAGTCACAGAGATTTAACAACAGATTGCGTGGCTGTTGTGACAACTTCTTCAAAGCTGTTTGCGTAGCATAATTCAACCTGAATCTTCCTTTCATGGTAACATACATGGATAGTAAGGTTGCGGAGTGCTCCCTTAACTCTTCTACCTCATCACTGGAGACTACTGACATGTCCCAAAAAAGAAGCTATCTCAAATGGACAGATGACCTTAGACCAGTTTCAATCAAGGGAAAGGAGTGTCTTAGCATCATATCTGCGAATGTCAGAGAAAAATCTACTCCATTCATCAAATGACCAACAACTTTCTTAATTTGTGAAAACTCACAGAAAAACAAGGTTATCAGGCAATTGAAGAAAACACACACATTTCTTTTTGCATTACTGTGAGGATTAAATCAGACAACATGTATTAAGTACTGAGTGCCGCCTCTGTCCCTGGGTAATTTCTCTGAGCGGTAATTAGTACTTTTAATAATCAAGTGTGATGACTGAGAAGTAGTCAACAGAGACTCTGAAGTTTCATTTACTCAATAATTCTCACAAAAATTTAACACATTTTTTTAAAAATGCCTCCTATGTGGTAGGCACTGAAGCTATAATAGTGAATAAGAGAAAAAGACCCTGCCTTGCAGAAGTGTACGTCTAAGGATGGAGACACATTCCCTCCAAATAACTCTAAAATACCAGGGAGCAGTCTGTGCTCTGTCCAGATGGACAGAGAGCCGGTTCCAGGATGGAGAGCAGTGGGACAGGGATGGGACAAGGAAGGGGTGGTTGCTTTACTAGGCATGTTTGGGGAGGCTTAGCTGTGGAAGTGACATATGAGCAGAGGCCTGGCTGATGTGAGGGAGCAAATCATTGCAACGTCTGGGGAAGGGTATGCTGGTGACTACAAGAGCAGGTGCAAAGGCTCTGATGGGGGAATGTGCCAGAATGTTCAGGAAGAGCTGCAAGGCAGGTGGGGCCAGGCACAGCGATGGGGGTCTGGATGGAAATGAGTAAGGTCATCAAAGACATTACAGTAGTCCAGGGTGAGAAGATTGTGGTTTGGCACAGGATGTTGGCAGTGAGGGGAGATTTTTAAAAAGTCACATGCATTTTTTTTTTAAAGATTTTATTTATTTATTTATCACAGAGAGAGAGAGAGGGAGAGAGAGATCACAAGTAGGCAGAGAGGCAGGCAGAGAGAGAGCGGGAAGCAGGCTCCCTGCTGAGCAGAGAGCCCGATGTGGGGCTCTATCCCAGAACGCTGAGATCGTGACCTGAGTCGAAGGCTTAAACCTCTGAGTCAGAGGCTTAAACCCACTGAGCCACCCAGGCGCCCCAAGTCACATGCATTCTGAAGGTAGAGCTGGCGAGTTGTCCATGGACTAAATTTGAGATGTGAGAGAAAAGAGAAGTTGAAAATGTCTCTAAGATTTGGGGTCTGAACCATGACATGAAAGGTGGTGTCACTGAAGAAGATGCGTGAACAAAGGAAGCTGTGGTGGGTAGGACAGGAGGGTGTGAAGTAACGCAAACATCAGATCTGGATGGGTTGCAGGAATTGCCTGCAATTAGTGTTAAACTCTTGATACAAAAAAAATGACCATTCAGATTGAACAAGAGTAAGTGGCAGAAAAGGAGACAATGTGGAAGTCAACTGACCAGAGCGCGTTGGGTCCGAACAGGACTAAGGCCGAAACACCTGGTAGCAGTTTTACCAAGTCTCTGACGAGGAGGAACAGGAGCTATTGTTTAAACTGCACTGTGTGTTAGTGGTGATTTATAATATGTCTGTGGCTGGTCACGGGAACTAGCATGGAACCATCCCCGGCGCTCCTCCGCATGACCTTCTGAGGAGAACTCTTCAGGGGTCTGCTGTTCTGCTGGGCTTTTTAAATACTGATCAGGGTAATCGATGAAGAGGAGATTTGGCAGGAGCTGAGAAAAGAGAGGCAAATTTACATTGGAAAGGGCAGGAGCCTACAGAACAAACCTTAAAACAAAAAAAGGGGACAAAATATCTGTTGGCAGAAAAGAAGCAAGATGGGAATGTCACAATGACCCTCAGCCAATTTCCGATCTGAGACAGCACGGAGTGATTCTTGCCGCTTGCCCTCTGTGATAATACCCACAGTCTAGACATTGTTTTTTAGTAAGTCTATGCTGCACTTCCAAAAGCGCGACTCCTTTTTTATTTGCTCATAGCTATCTTTTGCAAATTTTGTCACCATTGTAAATTGAGTTTATAGGAAAATGTGAGAATTCAAAACAAAACTAGTGCTTTCAAAGAAAAGAGGCTGTAACTCGAAATGTCTCTCAATGAAGTAAATTTTAAGAGCCTGAATAATTTCAAGGGATGGAAATAAAAACTTCAGTAACATTTGAGACTTTCTATTATGTTCTGCTATTGCGGAGCTATTGAAACAAATGAACAAACAAATGAGAAATATCTTAGAAATCAGGAATATTCCTAGAAAGCAATCAAGAAGCTTTCATTCAGGTTTGCCTTAAGAAGGAAGCAATAATAATCACTAATATTCACTGAGCCCAAGTAAGTGCCAGGCACTGTGCTAAGTAGGTCCACTCTATGAATGAGAAAAACTCAGAGAGTTAAGTAAGTTGACTCGTTCACACAGGTGGGAAATAACGTATCCAGTGTCCTTCCTGAGTACACCGATTTGTGAAATTCTTTGAGAAAGAAGAAGATTCCTTCCCTTTCCATGTCAGCCTGAATAAAATTAGAAAAAAAAAAAAAAAAGCAAAACACAAAACCTTCAACCTTTATCAACCAAAATTACATTTTGTAAACTACCACAGGAGCTTCACCAACAGATGGCAGCATTGGCTCGGAAACGTCTGACCAGTCCACTACAAAGGACCCTTACAGAAAATTCTGGCACTGGAGCAACAAGCAGCTCTTTATGGCTTTTTCAAAGAGGGGTTTTGCTTTTGTTTATATAGGGACGCTGTTGCTTTATTACTTTATGATTTCTCTCAAAATTTCAAACATAAAATTTAGACATGGAGCAAAGGAATATTCTAAAAACTTTAAATTTACAAGATTTCTGTAATAATCCTTGGGTTGGACTCACTTTATCAGAGAGAAACAGTGCATGTGTGGAAATAAAAATTAAGTTTATCATTTTGAAAACTTAAAACATTTATTTTTATCTCATTTACTTTAAAAGAGAAGTGAAACACATTGTTCCCAGGACTGAAGAGCTGTAAAACCACAGAATGTAAAGGCTGGAAGGTAATTAAATGTTAAATCCCCCGTCATATTGCAGATTTACTGAGGTGAAGTACCATAAAATAAGATAAATAAGGTCATTTAACAGGAAATCCGGTAAATCCTTTGTCTTATATAAATATTGTTTGTAAATATCTACTTGCCTGATTGTCCCAAGGGACTTGATCTTATTGTCCAGCCTATGTTTTCCACTAACACTAGTTAAAAAGACTGTAATGAACACATGGCAACACTGCCATAAATGCTGAATATTTCAGAGTCACTTCACCAAAATTAAAGGAAACTTCTTTAAGCAGCTTTGTTTCAGGGCTCAAGTACTAATTTAAATGGAATTAACTACTGTTAATGCCTATCATGATCTTTTAAATCAGGAACAAGTTTAGACAGGGAATGTTTCCTTTGACTTTGGAATAATTTCATTTTTAGCTGATTATACCTATTTTGAGCTTAATCACTCTGTGGTTTTCATTACCTGTGTTGGTGACACCAAATAATAAACTTGTAGAGTGACTTATAGGTTACTAATACAGATAATAGTAACTACTGGTTAATATTCCAAAGAGGATGTCAGGGAACTTAAGTCTGGGTGTGACTTAATTTGTGCATTCACTAGTTCAATGTTTCATTCACTCATTCATTCAGTAAATGTACACCAGGCACCTAGATGCTAGGGCTACAGGGTTGAAGAAAACAGTTAAAGCCCTGCCACCAAGAAACTTATATTCTGAGTGACTTATAATAAAAGCTAATATTTAAGTTAAGGGGAAGACTCATTTGCTGTTATGGTGGAATATACTGATTGCTTTAAGCAATACTCTACATTTCATAATAAACTTACAAAGTTGGTACTAATTTATATCAAGTGAATTGTGAATTGGCTTCATATCTGAACAGCGTGTTATTTTGACCTTGGAAAAAGGTATGGAATTCCATTCTCAGTTGCCAAAAACCGCCAATTGGGTAATTAAGGATCATCTATGGTTTAGATCACCCTGATTTTAACCATCAAAGAAAATTTGTTGAACTACTGTGTGCTGATACTATGCTATGAATTAGTTAAAAGATGTACAATCAGTCTCTGCCCATAGGGAACATATACCCCACTGTGTTACTATTTTCATTTGTAGTCCATAATTCAAAATGGCATCTAACAAGGATTCTCCAACCCATCTTCTTTCTGCTTATTAAAATTCTTAAGAGAAATACATGAAAAAGAGAAATATATGAAAGCTTACAACACTAGAAATTAAGACTAAGAAAAATTTTCCTTAACTCCATAGGAATTCCATTTCAATCTGGATTGAAATGCCTTGCCCGTAGCATGAAGCTAATACCTTCCAGACCTTGTGCCCCAAGCCAGAAATGCAAAGCCTGATCTAAAAAGAAAACCAGGCATCTCTCCCCCTCCCTTGTGGCAGTTGCTTTTTCAGATTCCCAAATTGCCATTTTCCCTTCTATCCACTATTCCCATGTTCCTTTTAGTGACTTTCTTCATATATCTCTTTAGGGACTATGGCTTGAGGAAGACAATTGGACAAGGAGGGAATGCATTGAATCTAGAAATGTGTAACTTTATAACTCAAGTGCTATCAATAGTGCCAGCTCCGGAGGGAAACGTTTTATAATCTTCTTGTGTTCAATGTCAGAAAACTGGTAGGGGAGCAGAACAAAATCTCATCAGTTCCACTAAACAACGCTAGATGAATATAATTTGTAAACTGCTAGGATGTGAGCTAGGAGTTGAGATTGCTAACCTATTAAACAGCTACAAATCTAAACAGAAAATTTAGCTAACTCCCAATTGTCAGAAATTGAAACCAAGGGCATCCATCCACCCCATTTGGCAATTCTAGATCTGGATACAGTACTTATCCCATGGTGGGACTATGAATATGCAAACAAAGAAATAAGAAAACATGAGACATCCATTAGCTATTATTGCATAACAAACAACCACAAAATCTTAAGGTAGTAACATGCAACAATCAATATTTATCTCATGGATCTGTGGATCAGCTAAGGGTTGGATGAACTGGGGTGGACTCGATTGAGTGTATTCCTCCATAGAGGCGAATATTCTTTAGCAATAATCAAATCTAACATACACACAAACAGAAAGCATAGAGATTCAGGAAATGTATTTCAGGATAAGAGAAGAGACTTGAGGTATTTAAGATGCAGAAAGAAAAGAGGAAACCTGTGAAAATGATTTCTTTTAGAACCCACCCCAAAAAGTTGAGAAAACTGTTTGAAATTTTCAATAAAATGCAAAATGACATTATCTATATCAAATAGGACCAGAAAATTATAAGAAGAGAAAAATCTGAAATTAAAAAAAAGTATGCAAAGATAATAAAAGCAGAAAAATAGTGAAGGATTTTATATGAGCTAAAAAATGAAGAAATAGTCAAAAGTCCACATTTAAAATAATAAAGAGCAGACTTGATATCAGGTAAAATGCAACTGGTAAGATGTAGGAGTCTTTGTATAATGTAGAGAGGGTGGTAGAAAATAGACATTCACAATATGAAGTTAAGGGCTCCCTGAAGAAACAACTCAAGCAATTGAAACAAGAAATAATTATCCACATATCGAAAAAAGGTTCCTGAGTGCTGTCAATGCCCCTTAGTCAAAGGCCACCAGGAATTCACTCATAGTTAAACAAAGTGTATCCTATTGGTTTTTTGCAAGAGAGAGGACACACATAGTGGGGAACTATGGTAAAAAGATAGAAGGAAAAAACTCAGAAGACCCAGGCTTGTGTTAAGTGATTTTGAGGAAAATTCAAGGAAGTAGTTTCACTCTGGATTTGATTCTGTGGGGGGAAGGGGGGTTATTCTATGACTGGATATTCATTAGTTTCCTAGTGTTGCCACAACAAAATACTACAGACATGGTGGGCTTAAACAAAAGAAATGTATTGTCTCAGAGTTCCAGAAGCTAAAAGTCCAAGATCAAGTTGTCAGGAGGACCAGCCTCCCTCCGAAGGTACTGGGAAAAGCTCTGTTCAGACCTCTTTCCTGACTTGTAGGCAATTCCTTGTCTTGAGACAGCGTAATACCAATTTTCACCTGGTCTTCTCCCTTGTGTGCATGTCTGTGTCCAAACTTCCCCTTCCTACAAGGACACCAGTCACAGTGGGTTAGGGAATCAGCATGACCCCATTTCAACTTCCTTCCATGTGCAACAAACTCATTTCCAAACAAGGTCACATTCTGAGGTGCTGGGGGCTCAAGCTTCAGTATATGAAGAGTGGCACGATTCCATCCATAAGTGGTATCTTGGTGAATCTTACCTACCACCTTAGTGAATCTACCTACCTTACCTCTCTCTACCAGAGAGAACATAACAATGAAGCTAAGGCTGTGCCTGGTAAAGAGGCAGCAGTCAATTTCACTGATCAGGCTAGGAGGACGTTTGATCATTTTTGTGGTTTGGAGAATGTTTGTGTTTCTCTGTGCTCAGGCATGATTAAAGACCAAACTTGTTTTTCTCCCAATCCACCACGGTTCCAGTTGACCTTGCCTGGTGTTGATGTTCTATGAAGCTGTTTTTGTTCAACAGATACGGACAGAACTTAGCTAGGAGCACCAGTTGTGAGGCTAGCAAAACCAAGATCTAATTAGTAGTACTGGCCAGCTTTTTGCTACAGAGGCTGTTTGCCTCATTCCCACTCTACCATTTTGGTTTGTTTGCTTGTTTTGTTTTAAAATATTTTAATTTTTTCATATTTATTTGACACAAGTAGAGAGAGAGAGAGAGAGCACAAGCAGGGGGAGTGACAGGCAGAGGGCAGATGGTGAAGCAGACTCTCCGCTGAGCAGGGAGTGCAACATGGGGCTTGATACCAGGACCCTGAGATCATAACCTGAACCCAAGGCCGATGCTCAACAGATTAAGCCACCCAGGCACCCCCCACCTTGCCCCACTCTACCATTTTGATCAAGGGTAGATGAAACAAGGTCACAGGACACTAACTTGTATGATTTCCAGATCTTCACCATGGCCAAAATTTTGCTGATTAGAAAGAAGGTATTCCCAAGAAGATAGTGCCTGTTTCTCTATTTGAACTATTTAAGACTTCAAAGTTAGCTCTTACATAACTCTCCTCTGAACACAGTGGAGTTCTTTTCCATTCTTTCTCCTAAAAGCCAACTTTATCCTAGTTGAAAATTTGCCAGCAGAAAGACAAACTAGAAAACGTACTATCAGAATATATGAAGGAGTCAATCCCTGTGTTTTATGTATAAAGGCAGATTCCATTCCATGGAGAATCAAGGGCAGAGAGCTGTGCTAACATCCCTTGGATATATGGAGCTTTCGAAAACTCCATATATTTTTGTTTCATTAAAGAAGTTCTGAATTACTGTGACAATGAGAGTTGTTTCTTTCTAGTGTTTCAGCAAGGGTGAAGGGATAGATGCTAGGTTTGGTCATTGTTGAGAAACTTTTAAATCAAAGCTGTGCAAAGCTTCAGATTTATCAGTGGCCAAAGGACATATAAATCTATTCTAGATCGGAATTGGGAGAATGAGTTTTATTTTATTACTAAGTGCTAAACCAGCTACCTCATCATGTTTCAGATGTAGATTGGACAAAAATACAATTCCTGACAAAAGTCTCTGGTTTGATCATGTGATTTATCAACACGGAACACTTTATGAATAATGGCCAAGTTTAGGATTAAAGAACATCCATACTCAAGACAAGGTTTCTGGAGAAAACATTGTTTGTTGAGTTGTGCTTAATGTTCCCTTTATATTGTGTGAGTGTGCAGAGAGAGAGAGAGAGAGAGAGCACTTCATGAAGCTCTAAAAATCAGTTTCCAGTCTTTTCACTTATGTTGTATTCCTTTTCCATTATTGCTAATTAAGAACCCAGTACCACTTTAGTAAGATGTAAAATAATGGTTTATTTAAGCCCACTGCCCCCATCCCTCTAAGGAAGTTCCTTGAGTTTAAAGAAGCCAGGGGCGCCTGGGTGGCTCAGTGGGTTAAAGCCTCTGCCTTCAGCTCAGGTCATGATCTCAGGGTCCTGGGATGGAGCCCCATTGAGCCCCATATCGGGCTCTCTGCTCAGCGGGGAGCCTGCTTTCCCACCCACCCACCCCCACCCCCCACCTGCCTCTCTGCCTCTATGATCTCTCTCTGTCAAATAAATAAAATCTTTTAAAAAAATAAAAAAAATAAAAAAAAATAAAGAAGCCAAACTGCTTTTTAATCTTCTCAAATGTACTTCTGTGACTAATGAATTTAAATTCCCCCCCCCAAAAAAAAATAAAGCAAGATTCTGCAAAATCCTAACCCCCATCCCTTTACCTTTAATTAATTTTTAAATTGAGATATAGTTGATATATAATATTACATGGTTTTTCAAAGGGCTAGCTTTGAAAATTGCTTCCCACTTCTCTCTTTCTTCCCCTCCTCCTTTTTCTCTTCCTATTTTTTCCTTCCCTCCCCTCTTACCAAAACATAACTGCCTGTGCTCTATTTCTTGAAAGTCAGACTTGTGATTAATTTAATCAATTTAAACCACCAAATTTGTGGTGGAAAACAGCTAAAGCTGTTACCACTTCTTTAAAAATTTTTCCATCCACTTACTGGCTCAAATAACATATTGGATGGGTCCGTGTAACTCAAAATTTCAAAGGTAGGATAGGATCGGTTTGCTTTATAAGTACAAAGATGTTATTAAGGAGCAAGCCTTTTAACTGTGTAAATCTGGCCCTGCTTTGCGTTGACAAGATGGTAGCAAAAGATATCTGGGCGACCTGCTTCTTCATCCATGTCCAGGGAGAAAACTTGTCCATACTGAATTTATAGTTCTGTTTTGATGCTGGCCTTCCTGGAGGCAGATCTCTTTGGAATGACACACTGACTCGGGCATATCTTTCAGCAGGTGGCTGCCTCGACCACCAGAAGGCCCAGTTTGAAAGGGAACATTCAGAATCGACAATTTTGTAACTGGCCAGAGTTCCATCCTTCCAAAAAAAGATTTCTTTCTGTCAACACACAATCCCTGGACTCTCAGAGCTAAATCCTCAATGGCGCCTGAGGGGAAGGAAGAGTGAAACTTTGCTATCTTTTATCTCCCTTACCAGTGCTGAATTTTAAACTGATCCACCCCAAATGCTTATGATTTAAATAACAAATATGATTTTTAAAAGGTGAAAAGAATACATTTTTAGACCATTTATTTGCATTTTATTCTTAATTCATAGGAAAACTGAAGGAGAATTGTTTTTCCCCTTCTCATCCTAAGAAATTAAATTCTGACTATAGGCTTCATGACTTCACGGATATTTTTATGGCAAATAGAAGGTAGGAGACACTCAAAGTTGGCCCTTCCCAGCCCCACCAATCCTTTTGTTCAGGGGGAAAATGGTTCACCGAGGGAGGCGGCTGCTGTGGGTGGAGAGCCAGGACCCGCCAGAGGAAGCTGCAGGAGTGCTCATTCCAGAGCCTGAGGAGGAACAGAAAGTTTGGGGTTCACAATAGGTGGGCGCTTTTTCCCCCAGGGGACATAGGACCTCCCTTATGAGGCTCTTAGCTGATAGAGGAACTGAATACTGATGTCAAGGGGAGTGCACTTATTCCCTTTCTTGATGTTTCCTCCCTTGCGGAGAGACCTACATAGAAGTCAAACACCTGAACTCTCTCCACCCCCAAACCTCCCAGACCTCCCATGGGAGGAGAAGCAACTGCTCTGGTGACTGAGATGGGAGAAAGAGAGGCCTGCACACCAAAGCTCTTCTCCTTTGCTGTCCATTTTCCAGGCTCTGCTTTGCTGTCCATTGTCCAGGCTCTGCCTCTAATGGAGGAAGACTGCCATTGCCCACAGCAGCCTTGGCTGGGTGAGTGAACCAGTCTAGCCCGGTGGGTGAACCAGTTGAGCTCTGGAGTTTAGCTTCAGCAAACCATTTGGCCATTCTCTCTGACGTAGCTTTATCCATAGCTGAAGTGCTCTTTCAATCTCCTTCTGCACAATTGCTGCATCTCCTACTTGGTCCTGAACTCAAGTGGGAAGAAAAGAGGATCCTGTGTATTGACCCCTTCAAATACCAACAACTAAGGATCATGGCTTTGGACACTGAAGTTACAGAGCTCCTGCCCACTCTGAATAACCTTTCAAGCATTCATTCATCTACTTATCAAACTTGCATTGGCACACTAGGCACAGTTCTATTGGGGGTGGGGGATAGGACAGGTGGGTGTCTCAACCATGGCAATGTTGTTGTGAAGACTAGAAACCTTTTCTATGTCCATGAGAACATAGGGCTCCATGAGAGGGCTTCAGATCCTTAATGTCACTCCCAAATATGATTGATATATTTAATTTAGAATAAATAATACCACCTTTCTCACATGTAAGTATTGTAGATCATGTTAATAACTGCTACTAATAATTTAAATACATTTTTGAACAGGTAGTTGTTATTGAGACATTTGGAGGATAGGATGGGAAGGAAAAGATAGGGCCTTCCCTCAAGTTGTAGGCAGTTATACGAATAGCATAAAAGTTGATCGTCTTTTTGCACAAAGCTACTCTATTGCTTGGGGGAAAAAAAAATCCTAAACTTCAAGTAAATTAGTTTAAAAAAGAGAAAGGTTGAACGTTAATATATATATATAAAATAAATAAATAAAAGGCTAACTGTAGTTCTCTGTTCTCTCCATGCCAAAAAAAATATTCAAGTTACTGCACAGAGAAATAAATCCAAATATGTTAATCCAGTGGGTTTCCAATTTAATGTAATCTGTAAATACCTGGATGGACAAAATATCGTATTTCTGAGGAGTGAATGTTGTTTCATGTGACAGAATAATAACAGAAAAAAATTATCATCCTTAAGACCTTTGAAAAGAACATTGTAGTCCTTGTACCTCGTTCACTTCAGAATCTCCAAGGGAAAAGGACTTGAAGATTGAAATGCTAATGATTAGTATTATTCTCACTTTTAATTCTTATCTTTGATGAGGGCTAAATACCACAAGCTCTTAAAATTTTTCCATTTTCTCCTCGTTCGTCACGTTTGCCAAATCTAAAAGTGGTGTGCGAGAAATAGCTTTAGCTTTTTTAAGACTTTTTTTTTAATATGTGGTAGAAAAAAGACATATCACTGTGACAATTCCCACCATGTTTTAATCACAGAAAGTCGGGTTTAATTTGTATAATAGCTGTCACAAAATTTGTTTCCTGCCAAGGAGCTCTGGCTTTCAGCAAAGTCATAAAGTGGGCAAACACTCTTTGGGCTCATGAAGTTCAATCTTTCTATAACCTGGGCCTCACTCCACCCTGGATTTCATTGTGGCCTCCTTCCCTACTTTCCTGCTAGGAAATTCCACATTTAGAGTTAGTGGCTCTCCCCTAGTATATTTTAATTTTACGACTACGCAGATAAGAAATGCAAATGAGCAGAAAGAGCTATGAAGAAGCTTCCATAGAATTCTGGGACTAGATCTGTAGCATGATGTCACATTGTGCCACAATTTGTTTACGTGTCTGACTCTCCCACTAGACCAAGAACTGTGCAGGTTCACTCTTATTCATCTTTGTATCCCACATGCCTAGCTCAGGTCAAGGTGCACAGTAGGTGATCCATTTATTTTTAATGAATTAATAACGAATGAATGTTCTCACATTTGGAAGTTTTGATAACGTACCAGCTATTTCTGTTCATCTAAACTGCTACCTCTCATTCCAATTTCATTTTTCCTCAAAAGGTACATGGAAAAGCTGGATCTGAGTGAGCAGAATGGAAATGTAATTTCCATGGTGTGCAAGCAGAAAAAACGATTTTATTCTTTTTCTTCAACTTGCCCCATAGAGCTATTTCTTCTCTGCCTGTTGTATAACATCTGAGGCAGGCACCAAGAATCTTATAATAACTCTCAGAAAATAAAAAAGACCTCCAGTTACTTCCAGTCATAGTAACAGCTTTATTTCAATAATCAATGTATCTACTTCCATTTGTTGTAAAAATTCTAGACTTTATTGAGTAAAGTCTTCTTTTTAGCCAGCCCAGGCTGCCTCTAGGCTGGAAACCTGCGGTGAGAAAGAAGGACATGGTCAGATTCCTTTCTATTTCCTTGAGCTTCTTTCTCCTTTCTACCAACTGATCTGATGCTCTAACTCAGGGTGGGTTATAGACACTCCATGTTCCAAGTTGACCTTGTTGTTTTAATGCTCCTGTGAGGGTTTTCAGAGGCCCTTTATGAGACCTCACATCACACAGTCCCTTGACATGAGTGTTGCAGTCCCTAACTGATCTGTTGTACCAACCCTTACCCTTGGCACCAGAGCCAATGTGTTCCCTTGACCTGCTACTGATGGGATTACCTCACTCGGCAGCTCTTCTGTATAGGGCTCCTTCCAGATGCATCCGGGGTCAGTCCCCACTGTCCACTTGGTCCATGGTATGCCCAAGCATCCTTGAGTGCACCACCTGCCCAACACAGCCCGTTTTCCTTTCCCATCTCCACAAGTGGCTTCGGCTTAGCCTTTTAGCTTCGGTCCCATAGGAATGGCTCAAATTGATTTGTAAACTCAGAAATGCCCATCAAGCTTTCCGGGTGTGTCTCTGAAACCCTTGTCACCAGCTTCAGTAAAGAAGAGGCAACCCTCTCTCTTCTCCAACATCTAGGGTTGGGAAAGGAAAAGAGCCTCAGCTTGCCAGTGTTTTTTCAAAGAAACTCCTTCTTCGACCTCTACCTCTAATAGCCTTTGGTGGCTGTTAGGGTGGGAGGGTCATGGAAACCGCTTTGATCACCAACTTTGCCAGCCCTGCTTAGGAGGTGCAACACCTCACTTGACAAAGTGGAAACATTTGCTGCCAATTAGCCTCTACTCAACCTTTTGAAGCTATAGCCAAAATTGAGGGCAAAAGTGTCTAATTTAACGTCTATACAAACACAGAAGGCAGGGTTCATAGTAGCCTGTTAGTTCATACCCAGAATCTTTAAAATAAAGGAATTGGGTTTCTGGTTCAAAAGTTTGGATGAATATACGTGCTACACTACACGTAAGAAATACACCGGGGAAAACAACCACAACAGGCAAACTACAGTAATGGTTTTGATTGATTTCTGGAAAATGGAAAGAAGGTTGGGGAATACTTTCCAAGCACCCCCAGGAGAAGGCTGTAGGAGAGGCGGCAGCTGTTCCCATTTGCAAGCTCCAAGGAAGTGCTAAGCTTAGCATAGGCAGGTTCCAAGGAGTGGGAGGCCTTCATTTGTTGGAAGGCTTTCTCCAGAACAGTAGTGCTAGTGGCTGCCTTCCCATCTATCATTCCTTACCTCACACTTAACAAGTAATTGGCTGCTGTCTTTAGCCCAAGGTGGAAAAAGCCACAGAGATATGGTAGTTAAAGAAACGGAGTGATCTGCCATGCAGAGTTTAGGGCTCCAAGAGTGGATGCCGGCAAATCCAAGTAAAGCCTTTTTGTTGACAAAATGAGCCCATGCGTTCTGTGTAGGGCTTCCAACCGGAAGTAAACCCTGTTGTTCAGTCATGTGTATGGATGCACAGACACACACGCACACACAAAAACACATGCGCACACACATACACACACACACACACACCCCTCCCCCTGACCATATGCTGGTTTCAGGAAGATTTTCATTGGGAGAACAGACCTTTGCAATAGCTTTGGAAACCATGCCAGTCTCCTCCATTAATCAGTCTAACCCCACATGCAAAAACAGGAAAGGAGAGCCAAGGATCACCAGATCATTGCCACAGAGATCAAGGCAAACACCAGAGGCTATTCGGGAGGCGAGTGGAGAGGCCTGTGGTCTCTGGCACCCTCCAGGGAGGCATGCTTGATCTGAGAGCAGCTGAACACGTGGTGGGGCTGGTCTCCAACAGGAAGACCCTGATTCCTATTGCTCTTGCTTTGTATAACGTGAGCATGATAGTCGTCTTGGGGGAAGAAAAATAAACATTATGGTCTGGGGTACAAAGAAGTCTGAGCCTAGGAGTCAATTATTTAGGACCCTCCTAGGAAAAGCCACTGTTCACATTTGGAGATTTTTTTTTTTTTTAAAGATTTTATTTATTCACTTAACAGAGAGAGAACACAAGCAGGCAGAGAGGCAGGCAGAGGCAGAGAGAGGAGCAGGCTCCCTGCGGAGCAAGGAGCCCGATGCGGGACTCGATCCCAAGACACTGGGATCATGACCTGAGCCAAAGGCAGTTGCTTAACCAACTGAGTCACCCAGGCGTCCCCATTTGGAGATTTTGAGGGTGCCCGTTATTGTGAAAAGTTGAATTTCGGTACCAGTCCTCCTTGTGAAGGCCCTTGATCACAAAGGAAATTTCAGACTCTCCCCCGAGAGGCGTGAGCCATCATTCTCAACTAGCTCGTTGCCAAGTAACCAAGAACAATTTCCCAAAATTAGTCATCAAGAGAAGGACCAAAAGGAATAAACAGTATGACTAATCCTAGAGAAATCAAAGTTTACCCAAGAAACCCAAAAGGAAAAAAAATAGAAAAGATATTGTGCCCACCACACTCCCACATTAACATCTGCCCACCTACCTGCCTTCAGAGTAGAGGGGATGAATTGTCAAAGCAAACTCGCTTGAATAATAGAGCTCGCCCAGCAGCAAATTTCACTGATAATTTGAAGACGATGGGCAAGAACTAGGCACACGTGTGGTATTTCTTTCAGGAGGAAGGAGGAGCCCAAACCTGTCAAACTCAGCTTTTTAAAAAATGTCTCTTTCTCCTTCATCAGGATGCATTTTGTTTTCAGATCAACAATTGTTTTGGAAAATGTTTGGGGTGCAGGGTACTGTCTGCTCCCCAGCCTCTTACGCAGCCAAACTCAGAAATCTCTCTCAAGACTCCCAGGCCCTAGGGAGAGAAAGAAGGGTGGGGTTTTCTGTGGAACCCCTTCTTTATAATAAGCAACCTTGATCTGATACTTGTTTCTTTCTTGGATTCATTGTAAGCTTGGCTGAAGTATAGCTTCAGTGTTCTTTTCTCAGAAGGGTATATGGTAGAAAATCTCCTGAGGTACCCGTGTCTAAAAATGCCTTCGTTCTGCCCTCATGTTGAAGTAAGAGTATGGGTGGTTATAAAACTAATTCAGTTGTCTTAATTGACCACCTGGACACCTGACAGCTCTCTTTCTGTGTGTGTGTGTGTGTCCATCTAACAGTAAACATCATAACATATTTATAAGGAGGTCTGGTCAAGGTCAACCATGCATGTGCCATGTCTCCTCAGTAGGAGGAGGTCACATTCCTAGTAACATTTCCTTTCCCAACTCTCATCCTGCTTTTTACTATAAACTGTCTACACTGCTGTTTAGGGCAAAACTTTCCACTTGTGCATCAGATCCTGTTGTCTCTTATTTATTAAAAGCTATTGCTCTAGCTATTGTTCCCTTTGTTTCCTGTATCTCTTTATATTTTTTCTCCATTATTCCAGATCAATGCCATGAGCATATAAACATGCAATAACTTCTCACATGTTAAATAATCCCTCTCAATCCTGTATCCTTGTCCAACTCCTGCCCCATTTTCTCAGTTTCTCTTAATAGAAAAACTCCTCCAGGGGCACTGGGGTGGCTCAATTACTTGAGCGCTTGAATCTTGATTTTAGCTCAGGTCATGATCTCAGGGATTGAGCCCCCTCATCTGTGGGCTCTACACTCAGCAGGGAGTCTGCCTTAGGATTTTCGTCTTCCTCTGCCTCTCCCCCACACTTGCTTGCTCTCTCGCTCTCTCTCTTCCACAAGTAAATAAATAAATCTTGAAAAAGAAAAACTCCTCCAGTATATCAATTACTTCTCCACAAAATTAGGAACAAACTTCAAAGAAAAAAAAACTCCATAGAGTTGTCTAATTCCTGTTCTAGTTCTTTCCCTCCCATTCTCTTTTGAACTCACTCCAGATGGCTTCTACCTTTATCATTCCACCATAACTGTTCTTGCCAAGCTCACAATGATGCCATGTTGCTCAATCCAATAGGGAAGTTATTAGTCCTCATCTTTCTTGACTCATTAGCAAATAAAACATAGCTTTAACATTGTTGATCACTCCCTTCTTTTATTCATATCCTTCACTAGACATCCAGGACATCACACTATTGCAATTTTTTCCCCTATTTCCTGGGAAGTATTCTCAGGAAGACCAGGCAAATAAAGGAGAGGAAATCTCTTAGAGCATAGATTAAACGATGAAAAATATTAACGAATGAAAACTGCAGAGAAAGAAAAGGCAGGTGAGGGGTGAGTAAGAGACGGGATGTGGGGGACAAATGATAGGGTGGCTCTTCCATGATCCCCACTTTCTGGTATTCACACTCTGGTATATTTTTCTCCTCTTGGGTGTGGACTGGACCTATGAGTTTCTTTCTTTTTTTTTTTTTTTGACCTATGAGTTTCTTTTGGTGATTTGACTATGGCAAAGTTGACGGATGTCACTTTTGTGGCTACCTTAGCTTATAGAGATCCTTTCTTGCTAGAAGACTAATGCTAGGGATTCTCTCTCCCCAGCTGGTATGAAGAAGAGAATAGCCATGTTGGGAGGCCTATGTGGCAAGTATCTGAGGGTGGCCTTGGGGAGCTGAGGGCAGTTTTTAGCCAAAACCCCCAATAAGCTATGGCCCTCAGTCCTATAGTTGGAAGGAAATGAATTCTGCCAAACTTGGAAGCAGATTCTTCCCCAGTCAAGGCTGCAGATGAGATAGCAACCCGGTTGACACTTTAATTGCAGTCTTCTGAGACCTTGACCAAAGAACTCAGCTGGACTGTGCCTAGACTCCTGACCTGTGGAAACCATGAGATAGTAAATGTGTTTTAAGCTGCTGAGCCTGTGGCATTTTGTTACACAGTCATTGATAACTAATACATGAGAAATCAAACCAAAGTCTGGTTAAGGAGAGTTCTAGAAATAAAAAGAAAATACAGAAAATAAAGGGTAGGAAATAATAAATTATGCAATATAAGAATTCCTAAAATATAAAAAAATTAACAACTCTGATTGAAAATTGCTGAGAGGGATTAATGGGGGCAGAGGAAAAAAGATTTATACCAAGATAGGAAATTCCAAAAACTCAGAAATAGAGAAAAGAGCTTAAGAGATTTTGAGAGAGGGAGAAGAATAGCTTCTCTAGAAGGAATGAAAATTAGGTGGCCAGCCTATTGCTGGATGCCTTCAGAATTCTGAGGAAGAGTTTTCTTAACCTAGAGTTATATTCCAACCCACGCCATTAATCTGACATGAAGGCAAGACAGAGGTTTGCCCCTGCAGACATGAATAGTTCAAAAGGGTTTCTACTATTTCTCTTTGGGGAAAAAGATGAGGTATTTCAGGAAAACTTAAACCGAATTAAAAAAAAAAAAGTATGAGGTCAAGCGAGAGGAGACTAACCCATGATGAAGATTATACAGCAGAGCTGAAAAGCAACATGTTCATATTAAAACGCGAGGTCAAAGAAGGTCAGTGAACTCAACTCCACAAATATCTTTAAGAAGCTAGATGATCTTAGTCAAAAATATGTATCTGTTTCTTTTAGGAAAATATAAAGGCAATTAGAGACTTAAAGAAAAACATTCATAAGAAAATGAAAGTTCAAATATGAAGCAATAAAAATATTTTAAATAATTAGTAGAGTATAAGAAAATAAATTATTTGATTTTAACATTTGGACATAGTTTTTCTTTTAATATTATAGCTTTTAGTGACACGTGAGTACATTTCTGTAGGTATCCCTTCGCACTACTTCAGTTAGTTTTGTAGTGAATAACGTATTTATAAGTAGTATCTGTTACAAATGTGCTATGATGAATAGCAGTTTTTAAAAACAATCTATAGGCAAAGTGTGAAGAAGTCAATTAGAGCTAAAGACACTACAAATGTAAATGCTATAAATATTAAGCATGTAAAAGTAAGTTTAGTTTTAGAAGTTAGAAGATGCTATAGCGAGAATGGGAGGCATGTAGAAAAATCCGAAGAATTAAAAATACCTATGATGAATTGGGAACAGAGACTGGGACCCACAGTTTATCTGAGTGAAGGAGCCTGCAGGAACTGAAAGCCATTCTGCACTCTGTTCATGAACCCCTGTGTGTGAGAGGGACAGCTTGGGGCCTGGTTTCCACGAGGACTGGGTAGGGAGAGGAGGAACAGCCACTTAGAAAACCTAGAATCCCTTCCTCTGAGCTTTCTCACAGTCCAGCTCCAAAATGCTCAAGACTGTGGATATGTTGGGACAGGAAAGTGTTGCTTCTCTAGGTGTAGAAACCACAAAAGCCCCCATTTCCTTCCCGGTTCTGGAGGGGAGCTGAGGGAAAAAATATTCCTCCCCTGTAGTTTCTTGGGTCTTTTCAACCCTGAGCACTCACTTCTCTTGATCTCCCTCTTAGGCAGCACAATTCCTCTCCAGCAGCTGAGGCCTCGGCAAAACAAAAGCCAGGAGGGGGTGGGGGTTGTCTTCTGGGTGCCTGGCAACCGCCACTTCCTGCCGGGAGGCACAAAAGCACAAGGGCTGGCTTGGAACACAAAAGCCTGGCGATCTTCTGGGATGGGGGAATAAACACTCCCTAGCAGCAAGACTGAAACACCAACTGCTATTTTCAAAGAATGATCTTATAACATTCTTCTCTACGTCCCATCTCCCCGCACGATCTTGGAGTCTCTGAAAAGAAAACATTTCCTATCCTGTGGTACCCCCAAGAGGACCAGATCTAGGTTTCCCAGGAGGTTAGCTCCCCAAACTGAAGAAGGTTATCAGTTGGTGAGGGATCTTCCCCATGCTCTCTGGACTAGTAGGCAGGGGCATCTGGGTCCCCAGCAAGCAGACCGAGAGGCAACTCCCCAGTTCATTATGTGCCTGAGCCCTAGAATTTTCTTAGGCTCTGAAGCCCTTAGCAAAACCTCAAGCTTGGGGAGCAACGTTTGGCTCAAAGGCATCTGGAGACGAAGAGAGTCAATTTTTGACAAAACCAGATCCTGTCTCCTAACTGGGGATTGTGCCCTCTTCTTCCTCACTATTCTTTCCCTCATTTTGAGGACTTCTGTAGTGTGGAATGAAAGGGTAAACCAAAGAAGCTAACTAAGCCTGATTTCTTATTGTTTATAGTGTCTCCACTCCTTGCTCCCTCTCAGATTCTCCCCAATTACCATAAACACATCCTAGTTTCCTCTATTTAGCTGTACATTCACTCCTGGGTACAGCCCACCACAAGAAAAGCAAACACAAGCCCACTGGGCTTCCCTAAACCCTCGGTGGCTTGCTTTGGATCTTCCCACCATGGGGCTCCTTATTTCCCCTGGAGGCTCCCAAGGAGCCATGGGAGGCCTACTCCATGTTTCAGTGGCTTTGCTTGGGTTGTAGGCCCCGTCAAGGACCAAGTAAGAGTCATTTGATGGGGTACCAGACCAGAGGGTACTCTGTCTAGGGTGCCCTAGACCCCTTCCTTCCTCGGGCAAAGAGACTGTTAAATTATATACATGTTTTCTGGGGATCTGTTTTCCTTTCGCCTGGAGTTCTTTCCTAGGTTCCAAGTGGAGATGTGGAGAACATGAGATGTGGGAAAAGAGGGGGTGAAGAGTCACAGCCTGTCCGGCCTCCCAGGAACTCAGCAGGCTGGTCAGTGAGCAGGATTTACAAGGAAGGAGAAAAGACTGCTCCCTTTCTCTGCCTTGGTCCTAAGTACGTGCACAGACGATTGCCTCAACTCCTCCCCAAGTAGCGGAGACTGGCTACTGCCTTTTGCCAAACTTGTGGACAGTGTAGACACAAAGAATAGCAGCTCAGAGGCTCAGGGCTAATCTGATGTTCACTTGTCTGCTGTACACCTGCCTGCCTCCAGGTTCTGGAGCCAACTCTTTCCCCGCTGGCGGGTATCTTCCTGCCTCATCCCTTCTTTCTGAAAACCCCAAAGAAAGAAAGAACATTTCCCTCCCTCCCCGCCCAACCTCATCCCAGACCTCCTAGTCGTCATTTATGGTTTCTAGATCTGCCCCTTTCACAGGAGTGGTTGTGGAAATTTCCACTTGCTTCCTGGAATTGCATCCCCAGTTCAGAGGGGTGGGCCTCCTTCCTTGACTCTGGCAAGACAGCAGTATCCAGACACAGCCAACCAACGTTGGCGCGCTTCTCCCGGCCAGAGTGATTCAGTCTGGTACCACAGCACCTGCTGGATACCCTCAGATCTGTTCAGACTGAGCCTGGTCAAATCTAGTCCAGTTGCTTTTTTTTTTTTTTTTTTCTTAAGCCTTTATTTTTTAGAGTAAGTTTAGGTTCACAGCAAAATTGAGCAAAGGTATGAAGATTTCTTATATTCCCCCTGGCCCTCCTATCAACATCCCCCACCAGACTGGTACATTTGTTATGACTGATAAACCCACACTGACATCGTTACTACCCAAAGTCCATAATTTACGTTAGTGGTCAGTCTTGCTGTTAGTCTGGAGATTTTGACAAACGTCTAAGGACATGTATCCATCACTATATTACCATACAGAGCAGTTTCTCTGGTTTAAAATTCCTCTTTGCTCCACCTGTTCATCCTTCCTTCCCCTGAATCCTGGCAATCACTGATCTCTACTGCCTTTTCCAGAGTGTCATATAGTTGAAAAAGCCTGTTTTTATGGCTTTTTTCACTTAGTGATTTGGGTTTAGGGTTCCTCCATGTTGTGTCATGACTGGACAGCTCTCGTTGCTTTTTAACAACTTCTTCCTCAGGAGATGGGGGGGGGGCCTTCCTGCTCTTCACACAAACTTCAGGTTTCAGGTTCCAACTTGTGGCAAATGTTTTTTTTCTTTCCGTCTATCATCAATCTATTTTCCAACAAGAATTCAGAAATGAGAAGACCGTCACAGAAAGGTGCACACTAATGTGATTCTTTGAACTCAAAAATGAGTTTAAATATTTCCTGGTGGAAAATAAGTATTATTTGACTATTCGATTTGGCACTGAGGCCTATCATGATATGTGGCAGGTGTTATTCACAGATTAAATCTAAAGAGTTCCTTGCTTTTAATGAATATAGCCAAAGAGTATATATATTCTGCAGTATCCTTTTGAATACAGACTTTGCAACGATTTAAATTCATGGTAAAACATTTAGAGGTCAGCTTAGAAATATATGAAGAGCTACAGAATTTCTTAAGAGTTTTTCAAATTCTTTTACGGTAACCTTGAGCAAAGATGTTTGAGGGTCACAAGCTCAAACCAAATGAGTGAAGGAGCAAAGGTGGCTTCATATTTCCACGTTAGTTACTCGTCGGGACATCATTGCATGACAACTGAATGCAGTCATCACACAGGATAACCCAGGAAACCTTCCATCAGGTTCCTACCCTATGTCAGCTATGATGATTCAAATGAAATATCTTTCAGAATGCTCATCAAAAACCGCATTCATCATCTAATTGCCTAGCCACTTCAAATCTGGCCATTCTTTAGATTTCTCTTCTTTTCTTTTCTTTTTTTTTTAAAGATTTTATTTGAGAGAGAGAACTTGAGAGACAGAGAGAGTTCAAGTGCATGAGCTGGGGGAGTGGCTGAGGGAGAGGCAGAGACTCTCAAGCACACTCCCCTTGGAGTGCAGGGCTGGATACTAGGACCCTGAGATCATGACCCGAATTTAAACCAAGAGTTGGATACCCAACCAGCTGCATCACCCAGGCCCACCTCTTTGGATTTTTCGTTGCCCTCCATGGTGTTTAAATGTTTTGCAAGGTAGAGAAGGAAATGGAAAAGAAACACCTGAGAGAACAAGGACAAGGAAAGTTATATTTACTAGAGTTTGATGTGAATCCTTGTCCTGTTCCTCACCTGCCCCTTGGCTTTGGATAAGACTCTCTCCTTGTCAGTCCTTTGCCAGGCGTGAGACAAAGGGAGAGTTGCATCCACAGGGCCCTGAGCACAGCAGCCCCTCCTCGGGCTCAGCACCCAAAGAAACCTGCAGTTAACTAATGTTTTTTGATAATTTTAGAGATCAAAGGTGAAATGAAGTTAATAATTCTACCATATAATAATTAACAGCTTCATTTATAAACTAAAGCTACTGAGTAGGTCACAACATGTTTAATTACTTAAGCACTTAAGGCTTCAATTTCTCTACTTGTCAAAAGGGCACCCTGAACTTGATAATCACTGAGGTCGCTTTCAGTTCTTACATGTTGTGGTTCTTAGTGATGTCATTATAAAGCTGAAGAGAAGGAATGGCCAGGGATTAGTTTACTTAGTCAATGATTGTGCACCAGGGAGATCTCTCCTGAACCCAGGAAAGGTGAAGGCTGTGGGTAGAATCCTTTAGAAAAGTGCAAATCTCCTGGTCTTCTAGAAATAAATCAATAAAGGCATCTGGATGGTGCTCATCTTCTGAAAGATGCTCATCTTTTGAATTAACATCTCTGCTAATTCAATTTTATTATGTTTCTTAGACATACAGACCTTCAAACCTGGGTTTTCTTCTCTTTCATCCTCAACTCTCTGCTTAGGAAGTAGGGAATCCTTTAAAAACTCTCGAGTAGGTTACGTGGGTTGTGGAAAGATTTAAGTTGAGTTGTGATGCATCTGAGGTTTTGGAGAGAACCCAAACTCTACTTGCTGGTGAGTTTGGTGCTAGTGACAGGGTCCGGGGTGGGGGGTTGCCGCTGCTGACCTGCCCACCAAAATATACGGACCACGGTTCTATCTTTTTCAGAGGGCAGATGTAAGTTCTGGCAAAAGTTCATAGAGCAGTAAAATAGAACTGTTTTCTTCCTGCCAATGAATGCCATAAATACCATACAATAAGGATGATTGAAGTGACAGTGTCTCAGCCTGTCTGGGCTACTCTGTGATGCTCTGCAGGGGGGCAAGACACTAGAATCTGCCAGTAGGTTCTTCATGTCACTTAGAAGTTTCTGTGAGGATAGAGGTAGCCAGGAACGAGATGGAGGGGCTAGGAACTGCCTCATGAATGTTCCTTAAAGAGAGAAATTTTTAAAATGTTCCATCTATTGCGAGCCACGCTCAAGATGATGACACATGTATCTTATGAATTCCATTCCCAAAGTGAATACCTTTTCACGCCCAGGGTAGCTTCAGGTAGACGCTGTGACCCAGATCCTGCCTCAAATATCAGTACAAAACAGAATAAAATAAAAGTTCTGGAGACAGCGGAAATTATATAAAACTAAGGAGGACTTTTTGACAAATCAGCAAAGTGTCCTTATTGAATAGGAGCTGGGATCTGGAAAACTGAAAAGATGGCTGTTTTCTGTGATAAGAAAGAAGTCTCTATTAACAGCTGCAGTCTTTGAGATTCACAGAGAGAAAGGAAGGATACTGGACTCCAAAGGAAGGCCAGGTCCAGGTACAATGAATGCAGTCACGGAGTCTGGAAAAGTCTCTGTTTCTCCCACAGGAGTACCTCCTTGTTCATGGTTCTATCCGCATCACTTTGTACTGGCTTATCACTGCTGTATTAATAAGCGCACAATAAATATTTATATGGATGAGTGAATGAGGTTTTGAATGATTGCCCATATTCCTTTCCCTCCAGGGCCCAAGAACACCTGGGTAGGCATAGATGTGGCATGAACAAACAGCTTACCGGAGCCACAAAAACCACACAGAGCAGCTGACAAAGCAACTCCCACCATTGGTGAGGAGCTCTCACTTTTCCCAGTAGATCCTGGGGGCAACTTGTGATCTCCGCAGCCCGTCGCGCGGCAGGAGACCTGCTCTTCCCTCTGCCTATCAGGAGGGGGCAGCAGAGAAGAGCAAATTCAGGGTCAAGGCTTCCGTAAGCAAAGCTCACCCCACTCCCACAGATACCTTAGTGAAGATTTTCCAAGCTATGTCCTTCCTAAAGGTAATGTTTTTTGTTTTGTGGAGAAATTACAGATCTAAAATTAAAGAAGTTAACAGAAATCTACATTAAAAGTGTGCTTAGTGCCTATGGGGAAAATTTCTTAAGAGTGTTGGTGCTCTGAGAACAGCATACCTTATGGACAAACAAACTTTCTGGATAATGAAAGACCTCTGCCCCTCATTTTTTAAATCCCTCAGAATACCTATTAACCTCTCAAGGGACACTAAAACGCCATAGAAAACAAATTAGGAAATGCTCTCCTGGCAAATCCATTCTGTCTCGATGCCCAGGTTGATTCTCTCAGCTTTAAAGGTGAGAGAACTTTCTTTGGCAGCAGGGAGGGAAGGACTACAGTGCCTCTGCCCTTGCTATTTCCTAGAGTGAATTGTCTAAAGACGGAGTTTGAAAAATGTAGATACACCCTCAATCCTTTAAACTTGGACCTTTTGCTTCTCACTTCTCTCCTGGGAAGTCAGGCCAGCCCCCAGATTTTCATCTGAAAGGTAAAGATCTGCCCTGGGGCCTCCAGTTGGGGAATGCAGCTCTATGAACTGTTGAGTCAGGTCATGCTATTGTAAAGGCTGGGGATTTGTAGACTTTTCTGGTTTATCACCACTGTGTCCCTTGCCAGACTACCGTCATATGCTGTTTCTGTCCTTATTTAGAAATGGAGTGCATGATCTGGATGGATAAACAAATAGCTTCTCTTCCACAGTTACTATTGCTGTGGCGGTGGTGAATAAATTGTATTTTATATAGCACCTTAACAGTTTTAAAAATGCTTTCAAATACTTCATCTGATTTTATCTTCACTAAAATCCTTTCAGAGAGTTCATGTTAGGAATTTCGGACTTTGGCCAACATTAGCCAAAAATGAATCTGTTGCTTGGTTTTGGAGTGGTTTATAGAACCAAGGAGGGGGAGGGGCAATAGGGAGAACAAAGTCATGGGAGAACCAGGAAAGTTTTAGAGAAATGGGTAATAGGAATTACTGCATGGTCTTTTCTGAGTTCTGCCATTGGGAATGACTGACTGTTCCATCCAGGGAGAGTCCCTGTGTCACCTCGGAAGATGCACATTCCCAAGACAGAACATCTCACTGTCATGGCAGGCAGTTACAAGCCTACCCTTTGGCTAAAGGCTGGTGTGCATTAGCGGGCAGGTCCACCAAAACAACATGTAATTTTCCCAGAAGAAAATAACAAGGGTAGCGCCAAAAGAAGGGAGCTTGGCCACTTGGCAAAAGCAGCTTTGGGCAAAGAAAATATATGTCTTCCTATCCAGACAAGGAAACTGAGCCTAGATGGATGATGGGAACTGTCCAGAGTCACGTGGATAATAAAATACAAATCCAACATTGGAGTTTATATTATCGTACTCTTGAACTAGCATTTTTTTCTATTACTGCCCCATATTTCTGTGGAGTCCTTTGGATGCAAATAGCAACAACAGCTATGACTTATTAAGGATCATTCTGAAGGCGCCTGGGTGGCTCAGTGGGTTGAGTCTCTGCCTTCAGCTCAGGTCATGATCTCAATGTCCTGGGATCAAGCCCTGCATCAGGCTCTCTGCTCAGCAGGGAGCCTGCTTCCCCGTCTCTCTCTATCTGCCTCTCTGCCTACTTGTGATCTCTCTCTCTGACAAATAAATAAATAAAATCTTTAAAAAAAAGAAAAAGGATCACTGTGGTCAGATATTGTTCTAGATACTTTCTGTGTATTAATTCATTTCATTCTCATAAGAAACTTGGGAGATGGATGCTATTATTATCTCATTTTAGAGATGAGGAAATCAGTCTCTGTTCCCAGACTTCCTTGCAATCAGGCTCTAGATGTCAATTACATGCATCTGCATGAAGGTAGATACATGGGAAGGCTATTTTCTCTGCCTCTTCAGGGAGTTTCTGCTAGCCTAGGGGATCAGGCAGATGTGAGATTTTCCTGAGGCAGCATTCCAGCATCAACAGCTTCCTGAAGAATGCAGTGATGGGGGCAGTTACAGTTTGATCCCTAGATTCAAGCAACACATTCTTGAACTCACACCTCTGTTAGGTGGCCTTGGATACAGGAGCTCAGCTAAGTCAGCTCTGTATTATTCTGGGAGTCATTTCTGCGTGCTTGGAATCTGACCTCTCAGGCCTTTTAATGATTTTATAAGCATTCATTTCCCCGTGTTAAGTTCTTCCTTGCGTAAAATTCCAGCACTGAATTCTGACTAATATGAACAGTTCCTAACTTAATTCAGAGAAAGAAGATGTGAAAGAGGAGATACTGGCCCATCCTGTGGGCTCCCTGGGCAAGACAAGTATATTCCTGGTTTAGTGAGTTGTGCTGAGGTAGGATTGGAACCACCACAGCGAGGAGTGAGACAACACCGTCTGAGAGGGGAACCAAGTCAACAAGGCGCTGATTGGCAGGCCCACTGTAGAGTCTGAGATGGGAGGAGGTCGCAGAGTTCAAGAGGTGGAGGTGGGTCTGGGTATGTCAGCTCACCTCGAGCTAGACTGTTCATGGTATCTCAAGCCTCATTAAGAAACTTAGACTAATTCTCAGAACACTGGGAACTGATGAAAGATTTAAAATAGCTGGAATCCGGGACGCCTGGGTGGCGCAGTTGGTTGGGCAACTGCCTTTGGCTCAGGTCATGATCCCAGCGTCTTGGGATCGAGTCCCGCATCGGGCTCCTTGCTCTGCAGGGAGCCTGCTCCTCTCTCTGCCTCTGCCTGCCTCTCTGCCTGCTTGTGTTCTCTCTCTGTTAAATGAATAAAAAAAAAAAAAGAATTTTAAAATAGCTGGAATCCATTTAAACGTCTAGATGTGAGAAAAGAAGTCTTCTTGGTGCCTATGAAAATGACCCTGGGGAGTGGGGAGCAAGAATGCAGTCGGGGGAACCAGTTAGAGATTCTGTCCACGAGGCAGGCAGTCAGGGGCCTGGATTCAGAGAGCAGAAGCTGAAAAGGAGAGAAGGGAAAGGATCAGAGAGATGGTTATTAAGCATGTTCATCTGGAGAGAATACTATTTCTCAAATTCAGAGTCAGATCCAAATTCTGTGGGGCCTGAAAGTTTAAAACTTGGGGGGCTCCCACTTCTAAAAAATAAGAATACAAAATTAGGTACGAAAGTGAGTATTTAACTAAATTACAGATACTCAAAAGCTGCCAAGTGTTACAAACATCACAGGATCCCAGAATTGCCTGTTACATCTCCCAATACTTTTTCCCCATCTCCTCTTCATACACACATTTTTGGTGACAGTATTTTCTACAGAGAGAATGGAAAGAATCCAGCCCGTCCTCCAGCGTGGCCATCCTCCGCAGCCTGCTCACTCCTGGTGTCAGGAGCCATAAGACAGGGTCCCACAGAGAGACACCCTCTAGCTCTGTCCCTTTCCTCATTGCGCCCCACGAGTGACAATGTGGAATATGTGCCACATGAGGTGACACAGTGGGCAGCTGGAGAATTTCTGGAAGTCCTTGTACAAGGACAGCTAGCAAGAGCTTAACTGGACAGCGAAGTGCCTATGAGCCATCTAAAGGAAACCCAAACCAAGTGTTTCTCCAAATTAACCACCCCTAAGCTGGATCCCAAATATTCCAGGGCCACTATGTCACCTGACACGAAGAAAATATGACAAAGAGGACGTCGGTGTCACAGTGCAAAGAGTTAGTGGTCTTAATTCACTGAAGTTAAGTATTTTAGTTTTGCACATTTTACAAAAACGTACGATCCTATGAATGCATTGTTGGAAGGGCCCATGTGGGTGAGAGGGACTGAAGCCTAAATTTTGTTAGCTTTGTGGCCAGTCTGCCTCTGCATGTATGAATAAGGACTCCCCTAGAAAAATTCAGGAGCCAGCTCCAATTTAGAGACTCAGCAGTCAAAAGTAACTCCCAAAGTCCTGCTCCAAGCTGGTTCGGCTGCCCCTGGGCACATTCCTCACAGCATAATATTTAGCAACCTTCAACACCAGCCCCCGCAGCTGCCATCACCACCAACCTTATCTCCTGGACGGGGCCTGAGACTCCTGTTACTTGCCAGCGGCTTCTGAAGAAAAATCTGGGCTGTGAGAGCTCTCAGCAGAGCCTGGCCCTATGTGTAAAGGAAGTCAGGAAGGGGGCCTTCCCAGCTTCTGTGCAGTTGATTTTCTATTCATTGCCCTCCTCGGTGACATAAGGACCATGTGACGTAGGTAGATCAGAGCTTCCAAGCCAATAAAGGCCACTGTTTGTCACACAGGATTGAGCTACTTTTTCTGACATCATGGTACAAAAGGAAGGATAACCTAAAGGAAAAGCTGAGTCATTGAAAACATTTGGTGGATGCCTCCATCCACAGACCATGTAAGAGTAATGGAGGAAGATTTAAAAATTAGAAATAGTTTACTTAGAAAAAAATTACTGATCAAATAAAGAAGGGGCCCCACTTATATAGCAAGGCAGGGCAAAAGCGGATGTAGGCCTGAAAAATCCATAAGACCATGTCATTTAAAGGGAGATTATAAGGGGTACAGCCCTCTTCATTGTTCAAATGCATCGTTGTGCAAATTAGAAAAAGCTGCCCCTGCCTCCTGACATTTTCAGTATCGTTTTCTGGAAAATGTGTTTTATAATTAGTTGTGCAGCGTATAAATTGTACAATACTGTATGGCAGCACTAAATTCGAAGGATTTTTCTTCAGGTTTATACTCATTAGATATACAATATTAGAACAACATTAAGAAAACCTTTTTTTCTGAAAATACTTTTTACACATGATTTACACATGATTAGGATGGGTCTAAATTTCTTAATGTGGCCTAAGATTACCTTTCCAACATTATTAGTGATTTTCAATTTTTCCAAGTCCCCTTGTAGTGTCTACCAATATGCACATATGTTTTAAAAAATTATCATAATGGTAATCAACATGTAATTTTCTACTCTGATTTCCCATTTACAGTAATAGAATAACATTTTTATTGCTCTACTTTCTTTTAATGATTTATTCTGTAGTTTTATATTAAGCAAACCTATCATAATAAATTCAACAACGCTTCTTTTGTAATTTGAGGCACCTTAACCCCTATGTTATGATTGGTTATATTCTACACATAGGAAACAGAGTTACACTGAAAACTTAGAGGAAGAAGTTATCTAGATAGTATAAACAGGTAAAATGATAACTATCCTTCAAAAGAAAATCACGCCAAGATGAATATTTTATTGGACTGTGGGAAACGAAGAGCCGAATTTCTATCTGGATATTTTTTTATCAAAAGATCATATTTCCCTATTTGTGTTTACACTGTTATGAACCATTTTAGGATTAAAAACTCTGGCGGTACATTCCACATAAACAGAGTGCTGTAAGATATACTGCAGGGAAGCAACGGGATGTAGTGGAAAACATGTGGGTTTTGGAATCAAATGAACTTGGACTGCTGTGCTTTGAATTTGTTCCACAAAAAAAGACTTGCACAAGAAGGCTTATAACAGCTTTACTGATAACAACCCAAACTGGAAACAGTCCAGGTGCACATCAATAGGAAAACGCACAAACCGTGGTATATTCGCCCGTGGAATAGGATTCAGCAATAACACAATGAACTTCTAATACACACAAAAACGTGAGCGAATCTCAAAACTCTGCTCAGTGAAAAAAGTCTTACACAACACGACACACTTTCATGATTCCATGACGTGAAGAGCTACAACAGGTGACGCATGCGGAAAAAAAAATCAGAACATTGGTTGCTTCCAGAGGTTGAGGTGGGAATTTACTCAGAAGAGACAGAAAATAACTTCCAGGGATGAAGAGCTTGCTTTTCTGAAATCACGTCACAGGACCCTCAGGATTCGCGCACTTCACTGTAGGTAGCAGGTCTCGAAGAAAACAAAAGAGCTTAAACAAATATTAAACCCTAGGTAATGATATACATGCTGAAATATTTCAACTTACTTTGAAATGCATAAAAACTGAGCTGGGTCGATAGCTGGATAGAAGGATTGAGGTATAGGCAGGTAAATGAGCAAGCATTCATGACAGACTGTTTTCCTGTGATATTTTTTTTTAATTTTTTTTTAAGATTTTATTTATCTATTTGTCAGAGAGAGAGAGAGGGAGAGAGAGAGAGCAAGCAGGCAGAGTGGCAGGCAGAGGCAGAGGAGAAGCAGGCTCCCTGCTGAGCAAGGAGCCCGATGCGGGACTCGATCCCAGGACCCTGGAATCATGACCTGAGCCAAAGGCAGCAGCCCAACCAACTGAGCCACCCAGGCGTCCCAATTTTTTTTTTTTTTTAAGATTTTATTTATTTGACAGAGAGAAACAGAGCGAGAGAGGGAGCACAAGCAGAGGGAATGGTAGCAGGAGAAGCAGGCTTCCTGCCACGCAGGAAGCCCGATACAGGGCTAGATCCCAGGACCCTGGGTTCATGACCTGAGCCAAAAGCAGACGCTTAATGATTGAGCCATCCAGGAGCCCCTGTTTTCCTGTGTTATTGAAAATGTTGATGATAAAACACTGGAAAGCCTTTTTGGCTCTTGGGCATGCTCATGAGCTTCTCGAATTCAAGTTCTGGGAAATGGGGGTGGTTGTATTTACCTCACAAAGCTGTGAAGTTAAAAAAAAAAATTGCCACAAAAATAAGCCCATTGTATGGTAGATGTTCGTGTGCCTGGCAGCACTGCTTGCCTTCTCTCTGGTCCCCTCTTGTTTGTCCAAAATATGTAAAAGTGCAATATATGTAAAAGATACGTCTTCTAGGATTCCGTCTCACTGCCTTTGAGCAGGTGATCTGAAATGGTATGTATAAGCACAATTATTGGGCTTACGGGGAATGCACCGTGTGCTGTGTGTGGATGATGTATTTCTTGAATGGAGGGACAGCTTTTGTGGACAGCGGTGGCTCAGACTCCATGAAGGGGCCTGTGGTAATATTTGCTCCGAAGAGACTGATGGAAGGGAGAGAGGAAGGACGGAGTGTTACAGGCAGTCATCAAATGGGTTTTGATACATAAAAACTAAATAGTTCTTCACGTGGCTAAAAGCTCCATTCGTGAGCACACACTTATTGCAGAAATACTCACCCAGGGGCACCTGGGTGGCTCAGTCGGTGACGCGGCTGCCTTAGGCTCAGGTCGTGATCCCAACATCCTGGGATTGAGCCCTGCATGGGGCTCCTTGCTCTGCAGGGAGCCTGCTTCTTCCTCTCCCCCTGTTCCTCCTCCTGCTTGTGTGCTCTTGCTCTCTCTCTCTCTCTGTCAAATAGATAAATAAAATCTTTAAAAATAAAAAAAGAAGTACTTATCCAGGCTCTACAGCATGCCTGGTATTGTGCCAGGAACTGGGGCCACAGAGATGAACAAGGGCACACACAGACATAGGGGCCGTCCTTTTGGAGTTTACATTCTAGCAGTGCTAAAGTTGGTCGGACTTAACAGGAATCCGTCTGTTAGCCAGCAAATATTTACCGAGTATTCACTCTGTGCCAGCACTTGGAATAGCATAATGAACCAAACATGCCCCACACTCTCATAGACCTTTCTACCTAATAGAAAAGCCAAATTCGATCAATCCACACCAATAAATCCGCTATATAGTGGAAATGCGCAAAATACCATGAAGAAGTACAGGTGACTTCAGGAAATTTAGGCAGGAAACTATTCCCCTGTTGCCTGGGTGAAAAGAATTTCCCCACTAAACTTTGCCTGGAGTTAGGAGAGTAAGGTGAGCACAGAATATGGACTGGGAGAGCCATACTTCATGCCATGGCGACAATGGAATGAAGAACAGAATTAGTTATACCAGGAGGCAATGTAGTCAGTCACGTTGTTTGCTCATTCCTTTTGATTTCTTGTTGGTTTATGCCTTAGGAGTTCCAGTATAATTTGGCTACAGGAAGCAGTGTGAGAATGGCCATTAACCATACCGAGGAATTCTAGAATTAAGTCTGTCCTCTGTCCGATCTGAGACTACAGCAAACACCCCGACAGTTCCACGGTGCCAAAGAACTGCTGGAGGAGACAGAGGGTCTGGGATCATTAAACGAAGCAATTACGCGATTGACCTACTGCAAGGACATGTCGCCTGCACCCTAGTTGAGGTCACTAGCTCTGAGCGGAAAAGGTAGCAGTGAATAACAAATAAATATTAAAGCATCATCACATTACACATTCTTCTGTGGGGACAGGCTGATCTGGGGGATTTCGAACCACTCACCTCTGAGCCAGGATGGGGCTGGGCTACGTTTGGAGAACTTCCCTTTTCCGGCACTATCCGCAGACACACAACAGGTGCACGATCATTACTAGTGGAATTACTACAGATTTCTTTGCATTTGCTCCCCGATTTCCTGGACGGAGAAGAAAAATATAGACGTACCCAGTGATGAGCAAAGGAAATGTACAAATGGTACGTTCATTTAGACCTATGTTCTGATCCAGCCAAGAAGTCAAAAGTAAGTCCTGAGTGGTTCAGCTTCTGCCTATGGCACAAATCTGCATCTCTGTCCAGGGAAGTGACTAGGATGAAAGGGCATATTCCGTGGCCCCTCTTAAAATCAAGACGGGCTGAAAGGGAACAAAGTCAAGAAAATCGAAGAACAAGGCTGGGAAATGAGGCTGTAGGAGAGCTTTGGCATTAGACTGCCTAGCTTCCCAGTCTCATCCCCTCCACTAACTACCAAGCTATGACACTTTAGGTAAATCACTCAGTCTCCAAGGTCTTTTCTGTGTTATAGAGTGAATCAGCTCGGTGGTGTCTTTGTCAAGGGGCAGCCACTGCCGGACTCCACCCAGCAGAAGATCGTAGAGCTAGCTCACAGCGGGGCCCGGCCGTGCGACGTTTGCCGAATTCTGCAGGTGTCCAACGGATGTGTGAGTAAAAGTCTGGGCAGGTATTACGAGACTGGCTCTATCAGACCCAGGGCAATCGGTGGTAGTAAACCGAGAGTAGCGACTCCAGAAGTTGTAAGCAAAATAGCCCAGTATAAGCGGGAGTGCCCGTCCATCTTTGCTTGGGAAATCCGAGACAGATTACTGTCCGAGGGGGTCTGTACCAACGATAACATACCAAGTGTGTCATTAATAAACAGAGTTCTTTGCAACCTGCCTAGCGAAAAGCAACAGATGGGCGCAGACGGCATGTATGATAAACTAAGGATGTTGAACGGGCAGACCGGAAGCTGGGGCACCGCCCGGGTTGGTATCCGGGGACTTCTGTGCCACGGCAACCTACACAAGATGGCCGCCAGCAACAGGAGGGAGGGGGAGAGAATACCAATTCCATCAGTTCCAATGGAGAAGATTCAGATGAGGCCCAAATGCGACTTCAGCTGAAGCGGAAGCTGCCCAGAAATAGAACATTCTTTACCCAAGAGCAAATTGAGGCCCTGGAGAAAGAGTTTGAGAGAACCCATTATCCGGATGTGTTTGCCCGAGAAAGACTAGCCGCCAAAATCGACCTACCTGAAGCGAGAATACAGGTGTGGTTTTCTAATCCGAGCGCCAAATGGAGAAGGGAAGAAAAACTGAGGAACCAGAGGAGACAGGCCAGCAACACCCCCAGTCACATCTCCATCAGCAGTAGTTTCAGCACCAGTGTCTACCAACCGATCTCACAACCCACCACGCCTGTTTCCTCCTTCACCTCAGGCTCCATGTTGGGCCGACACCGCCCTCACCAGCACGCGTACAGCGCTCTGCCACCCATGCCCAAGCTTCACCATGGCGAACAACCTGCCTATGCAACCCCCAGTCCCCAGCCAGACCTCCTCGTACTCCTGCATGCTGCCCACCAGCCCTTCGGTGACTGGGCGGAGTTACGACACCTACACGCCCCACACATATGCAGACACACATGAACAGTCAGCCGATGGGCACCTCGGGCACCACTTCCACAGGACTCATTTCCCCTGGTGTGTCAGTTCCAGTTCAAGTTCCTGGAAGTGAACCTGATATGTCTCAGTATTTGCCAAGATTACAGTAAAAAAAAAAAAAAAAAAAAAAGTGGGTTTGTTCACAAGTGGGTTTGTTTTTCCTCAAAAGAATCATCTCAAAAAGCAAAAAAAAAAAAAAGAAAGAAAAAAAGAAAAGAAAATCATCTGAGTTAATGCCCCCAGCACAATTTCTGGCACATCATAAGTACTCTGTAAATTTTAGTTTTCACTCCTAATGATGCTCTAAAATGATCCCAATTTCCTCTCTAAGATTTTTCACTGAACATGATTTGCTAGCCATATAACGAGAGTAAAATGTCACAACTCTCGAAGACCTTTTGTATAAATATATTCACAAATCAGGGGGAAAAATCTTTCTTCTCACTCCCTGATTTGTGACTATCTGGCTCCTCCCGCCCACACAATGGGGTCATTAGTCTGGTCTCTCCCAATTGGAATTAGCCTCCTCCTGAAGCTGGCTATCCTCACACAACCTGACAGAAGATTCAGGGTTGGTTTCTCTCTTAAAAACAAGGAAGCGTAGATAAACTGGATTACTCTGCTGTAGAGTCCAAAGAATCTCTGCAGTCTGGGTCCGTGCATGCTTGGTCTTGGGCCTGGATTTGTCCACCAGGCCTTGCAGAGAGAGAGAGGACAGACCTCATTCACCTACAGCAAAATCAGGCTGACACAGGAAAGATGGTTTATGCTTTGTTTAAATGCAGAGTGTCACGACTTTTGGAATAACAGCCGTGCTGAAAAACTGACACACTTTTCCTCCTGGTATGTCTTTGCATAAATTGTTCCCCTCGCTGCAAGAGTAACCGATACCATCTGTGAGCATTCTGGGCCCATCACTCTCCTCATTCCCTTTTAAGCTGCACGTTTCTCTTCTCTGCGTCTTTTCAAAGGTGCAGGCACACCAGAGCGCCCCCCGCCCCCCACCCCCAGCTCAGGGCCAAACACTGGGTCTGAGCGCCGCCTGCCCTCCCTCCCGCCCCCAAGCCTTTTAACCCCTTGTTTCCAGCCCTGCCTCTGAGGGCGAAAACAATCCTCGGAGCCCCGGCCCTCCCACTGCCTGTGATAGGCTGCCTGGAATAGCAACAGCCCGTGTCACCGAAAAGGGCAAAGCCTTCGGAAATAGAAACAAAGTTGGTTACAAATCACACTGGTTTTTCCCCCCCCTTCTTTAGCAGGCGACCATGGGGAAACTGACCACTGCCGTCAGAGCTGGCAGCCGGGGCGGCTCGGGGCCGCGGAGGCGCCTGTAACTTCTACGCGACCATGGTACCTGTTGAAAACAGCGAGGGCCCCGGGCTGCTGAGCCCCGCGGGGAGAGCAGCCGAGACTGAGGGCAGCGGCGTGGCCAGCGGCAGCCGGCATCCTCCCTGGGCCAGAGGTAAAGCGAGGCACGGGCCGGCTCTACTGGGCTCTCTCTCCTGTGTGTGTGTGTGTGTGTGTGTGTGTGTGTGTGTGTGTACACGTGAGCCGGCGAGGTGCGTGGAGAGAAGGGGACAGGATCCGGGATCGGGTGGGAGCAGAAATGACAAGGAGCTGTAATGTGAAGATCCAGGTCCCACTCCTGGCAGGATGGGTGAACTCTTTCATATTGGGAAAAGTGACCGGCCAGAGAGTCCCGTGTGTAAACACACACACACACACACATACACACACACACTTTTTTCATTTATTGGCCCAAATGGGCAATCTGTAACAAGTGGACATTTAGAACCCCCATGTTTTAAATCAGTATTTTCAGGAGGCTTCAGAAAAGTATTAGTTATGTAATTAATGAACACAACTTTCTTTTTAAGTTCCCAGCCCCGGTTTGTGATGAATTTGCAATGAATTCAAGCCTAAAATTGCTGCTTGATTTGCTCCTGCTCTCTTTTCAACTGGCCTTTCAAACTGAGGCTCTTTTAATACTTTTTCCTTTCTGAGGTGAAATCTGAAAAAGTTTTAATTCATTTCAGTGTTCTTGGCTCTGGGGAATGCTCTTCTTCACTTCCGCGCTTACAAATTCCTACAAACACCTTGCAAGTTTTTGGCTATCCCTTCCTACTCTTTCAGTTGGTTCCCAAAGGAATAGAAATTAATCATAATAGGAAATGGAATCAAACACAAATAATTCTCTAAGGCTTTCCTCAGCTCTGCTCCCCTTCACCGTACCATAGGTTCCCAGGCCATCGGTTGGAAATTTATGAATAATCCAGAACGTTTCACCTTGCAATGGATCTATAAAGTTATGTTTGCGTCCTGGGTTTGTCTGATCTTGGACTTGAATCCCCGTCCCCTCTGTCGTCTGTCAGAGGCGTGGATTGGCTCCTTGGCAATGAGAAGCTGTCGGCCTTCCCTACCACGCTTCCTGCTCCGCTTTTCTCCTGCTTTCCCACTTCTGGTCAAGAATGAAGGTCTGGGGTCATCCTTCATGATGGCTGAGTCCCTCTCTTAAGCAGAGCTGCACCTTCCTCTGTGTGTGCTCTCTAGCTCATTAGTCTCAGAGTAGTCCAGGGAAGCTTGTATTTGAGGGTTCAGGGAAAGAATCGCAATGTTCTCTCTGAGTTCCTGAAAGATTGAGCTGCAGAGTTTGCTGAGGCGGCCAAATCAACAAAAGGGTTTACTAAATAGTCGGTGATAATATCACAAAGAAGAAAAGAAACTTTGTCCTCAGGGGACTTCGACAGCAACAATTAAAAAATGGACTACTTAATTTTGATACAGCTTTGAGAGCACCGTGTACTCTTAATAGGTTAAATTGTGCAAGTGCACAATTATCCTGAAGTTAAGGTCACAAGTATGTGTTTTTGGAAAGACTGAATATATGCACAAAATGCAATTTAAAGTACAGCTGTTCGTAGTCTAAAGAAATGATAAGTGGATAAGTACCGTAAGTTATTTTTTAAATTTAATACTAAATGAATCTTTGTTATATAGAAAAGGAAGCCGAAATGTTTTCCCCAAATCTTAAATCAATAAAACTTTGATTTGTGCTATGGTTTACATTGAGATGAATGCAAACATTTTAGTATCGCTTGTGTAAATTTTCCTAAGTTGTCTGAGACATCTCTGGGTCCCCAAAGGCAATTGGGGACCGTAACAGAGCCTTGTCTACCAAATGCATAGTGTAGGCATGCTGTGTGGTTTGGGATTATACTTCAGTCTGTTTTTTGAAGATGTTGAGGCTTCATGCCATAATGCTTGTCAGATACTTCTTTTGTAAATATATGTCTTTATATTTCAAACTTTCATAGTTTCATCCAGGAAATTCAGAGTATTTAAATATGCTCAATAATTATCATTCTATTCCTAATTTTACGATTGAAGTTTTTCTATATTCTTAGATGGGAAAATTAAAGCACACAGAGGAACGACTCACACAGCCCAGGGGAAGATAATTAAATCATTTGAGAGACCGAAAAACAAATCAAAACGAAACTTCCCAAACCCCAGGATTGCACACCCAAATGCTTTTATGCCCAATGGAAAGTGTTGGCAGATCTTGTACACCATCTTGTTTGGCCATCGCTCCTCCAGCTGGAGAGAATGCTTTGTTCCAATGACTAGAAGCTAATGAACTTCATTTTCAAGAAGTTATGGCACAAAGTGTGTATGTTTTCAGTAAATTTTTTAGTGTCTACAGACATGTTGTAATTGACTTTATAGACAGGGTTGAGCTCCATCCTGGTGCCTAGAGCCGACCCCAATATCCGTGATACTAGACAAGTGCACGGCCAGAACATCTCACACAAGAGAGAGATGTGCAGTTGGCCCGAGTTCGCTCAGTGCTGGTGCAAAACTGAGAGTAGGGTCTCTGGCTCTGGAGGCCAGAGACCTGCTCATCCATTTCAGGAGCTGGGTCTCCAGGTTCTTCTAATTTCCTGTTTCAAATGACCGGCTAGGGGAAGGGTCTCCTTAAGGCCCCCTGTACCCCAGCAGCACCTGCCCCAAAGTTCTGAAACCAAGAACAACATTCATCATATGCATGAATACATATGTTCTCAGCACGACAGATCCAGCTGCCGAATGCACTGGAACCCAGGTCCCTAGAACTGGACTCACTGACCCAGCTGAAAGGGCTGGGCTTCATCCCCCTAAGACCCTTCTCAATCCAAGATGCCACAGCCTGAGGCGTAAGAAATGCTCACTTGTGCTAATCAGATGAGTGTCCAAAGGCAGTTGTTCCCACACTTGTTTAAATCTGTGAAACTCCTTTTGATAAAGGAAAAGCTGAATAGGTGATTGATATTAAGAGAAGTCATCATGGTGCCTCTCTGGAGGAAAGAGGGGAGGTAGAGGGACGAAAAACCTGAGGCCGCTGGCTCCCTGCTCCCTTCCCACCCCTTGTATCCCTGAGAAGATTGCTGGGTGGGGCCACGTTAGCAAACCACAAGGCCACCACTTCTCTGCTCATGTAGGCCATGCTTAAAGAGGTGGGAGCATTCTTACTGTGCACCTACTGAGTCTTGGAATCCCATGGTTAGCTTAAACCAGCCCCCCTTGAATTCAGTCAGGCCTAGCTTTTCCAGGCTTCTTTGGGCAGTCCCATAGGAAGTCTACTTGTCAGAGAGCTGAGGAGACGTTTAGAAGCAAGCTTATCCCCAGGGAAGAGTAAGTCAGGCCAACCAGCTTGACCTCATAACAGAGCCTTGGTTGTGAGAAGTAAAGTTCTAACAATGAACCAGTCATTTGGGGAAGACCCGGGGCCTTAGCCATTACCATTTCTCCAGGCTTTCCATGTATCAAAAAGTGACAAACCTTCCGACAAAAATTATTGTGTTTTAAAAACACATGTATTTAATAAATTAATGGCTGATAACAACAAAAAGTTATTGTATGAAGCTTGATATTGCCAAGGGAGTGACGGGATTTATAGATATGTGAATCCATGAGGGGCTGTAGAATCTTTTGTCTGAAAATAAGACCTGATTTAAAGATAACCACCTCTCCTTTCACGTCAGTCAGCTTATCTCTATGATTGTGCCTTACACATCACTTGGAAATCACATCAAAAGTCTAAATTTGAGGCTTTTTGTGACTGTGAGGCTCCAGCAAGTGGCTTCTCCAAGATCGAGAAAGAGAGAGGTCTCTAAACAAACATGGTGGCCCCTGTTTCACCACAAACACTGGGTGATGTCTGGCTCACACAGCCAGGGCTCTTGTTTCCTTTGGAGATCACTGTGACCAAAAGAGGGCAGAGAGGTTGCCACTTGCCACAGACTAGCTCCCAGTGGCCACTGTGCTGCAGACATGCATTGGTGGTATTCTGCAGGTGGCAAGGCCTGGCAGACACCGACGCGGGCTTTACACAATGTGGCTGACCTGGGGGGACTGAAATTAGTCAGCAGGCACCAGTGTGCTCAAGCAGGTTTTACAACTCCTTTCTATTCGAATAGGTCAATGCCCCTTTCCCAGTTGTTAAATATTTTTGACATCGCCCTTCCTTCTGGTAAGACTGCTAACAGGAGTGGAGGCCTCTGAGATCTGAGGAACAGATCGAGTGGTAGCTCTTCACTGACGATGTTTGCGGATTTTCAACAGGGTACATTTTAGTGGGCTGGATCTTATATTAGCTGGTTAAACAAACAAACAAAAAACCTCAAAATACAATGAATCTACCCGGGAGCTGCCTAAGGAAACTCCAGTTTACATGTGTAAATCAAAGGTGATTTGGGCAATTTTAAAATGTTATTTTTAATTGCAGTAGATATGTGGGATTCTATTTTTCATTCAAAAATAATTCTTGAATACGGTTTTACAGGTTGCATTTTCTCAATAGTAGAAACCTAAGTAATACTTAGCCTAAGGGTGTGAAATGTTCTCAGAGCTCCCAATGGCCCTCCATTAGTACGCAATTAGCTTTTGCCTCTAAGCATTGAAACAGCTATTTACTCAGATTGTGTGAGAAAGCACTGGTTCTATGAGATTCTTTTTTTTTTAAAGATTTTATTTATTTATTTATTTATTTATTAGGAAAGAGAGAGAGTGAGAGAGAGCATGAGAAGGGAGAAGGTCAGAGTGAGAAGCAGACTCCCCATGGAGCTGGGAGCCTGATGTGGGACTCGATCCCGATCCCGGGACTCCGGGATCATGACCTGAGCCAAAGGCAGTCGTCCAACCAACTGAGCCACCCAGGCACCCTGGTTCTATGAGATTCTTGAAGATGCAGAGTTGGGGCTCCCTAGTTCAGTTTTTTCTCAGGCACAGTCTTCTCCAAGGAGATGAGTTATTGAATAAAATAGGGGATGAAAGTCATGTAAAAAGACACCAAGTTTTGGTGGTGAGTAAGGGGGAAAGTTGGCATGGGCTTCTTCCCAAGGGGCTATTGACCAAACACCAAATAAGGATAATTTCTCATCCATCTTCCTTCCGAAAGTACCCAATCTCCGTTAAAGGCAAAAGACTTAAAATCACCCCAGATATTTCCCAGCTGAAACTTTGAGTCAAATACATAATCTTTGTAGTAAGTCATAAATTCATAGGGTTCTTTTAAATTAAGTTTGATTCGTTTGGGCTCATTTGTATCATTGTACCTCCTATGTCACAGCACCGTCCTTTATGCATTTGCTAAATGACTATGCCTCGGTGATATACTAATTTTTCTATACAATTTAGTAGAAGTAATAATAAAACTAAAATAAATGATCACATTGTTTTAATTTTAGTAGCTTTCATTCTTTTTTGAACAATTGCTCACTTTATACTGTTCTGCCAAAATATCGGGGAGAAAAAAGCAGTCCTTTGTGTGACTTATAGACGTATTTTTTTCCTTGAGTAAATCAAGTGTAACTCACCTTTTAGCTGTTACCTGGTGCTTCCCTTGGAAGTAATTTTTTCTCACTCATGACTCAGGTCTGCCTGGCATAATGAGGTTCTGGGGGCTGTTGGTTACATTCATCTTATTTGCTTCAAAATTTTTTGCTCCTGCCTGCACCTGCTTCCACACTTTGTGGAAGTCGGAGTTGGTAGCAGTGTGTAGTGCTAATTTAGAAAGCAGGCCGAAATGATATCTCAGCCTCAGATGTGCAAGACTTTTACGAATAGACAGAAAAGTTGTGATTAAGATCAATTTGTAAAATGAGAGAGGATTCCCAAGTTAATGAAATATTTCAATTCCGCTGGGAAACAAAATTGTTAAAACCCCAAGGCAAAATCACGGGAAGAATTTTTCATGAGGTAAGCCCAATTATGTAGGTACTGCCAAAAACAAAGGAATTCAAGAATTTATGAAAAGGCATAATTGTTATGCTGGAAACAAGGTATCATTTTACTTCCTGCGCTATCAGTAGGGGAGACTGTTTCAAAGTTTTACTTCCTTGTTATGGCGATTTTACCACGGATTCAGACTAAACAATCTTTGTTGAATGATTACTGTGGGTCAAGGGCTTCTATTACTATTATCACTTCTTATCTTTGCAACAACCTGATGAGGTAATATTATGCCAATTCACAGATAAGCAAACTGAGGCTAAGAGAATAACAGCATACATTACCATGCCCAACACAGTTTTCATTCTCATGGATTCTCGTACCAACCTTATGAAGTAGGTAATGTTTTTATCTATATCTTGGGAATGAGGACACCGAGGAACAGAAAGGTTAAGGGACATGTCACAAGCTAGCTGGTAACTAGTCAGGCCCTCTGATTCCTGACTGTACCTTCACCACTCAGCCCAGGCACCTCCTAGGTAGAAGCAAAGGGATGCCCTCTAGGAAGCGTGGGTAACGAGCGGCAGAGTCTCAGTATCCTAAGATCCGGTCCAGGGTTTTGCCCACCTGACCACTAATACCATCCAGCACTGATATCTCTACTTCCCACTGTTCTGCGATGTGATCTGAGATATGGGGTCTCTGTTACACTCATTGCAGAACTTTATTGCTTTTTATTTTAGCTAGTTCCCTAATTTTCCATGCAACACGTCTTTGGCTATAAGGTTCTAAGTTTCTGGATAAAATATATATTCTGGTACCTATCAGAGTTCTGAACTGACTGCAAGGACCGTGGGCTTGGGAGATACTGGGCAATCCACGAGAAGGAGGAACTACGCCTTTCTTTTGTATTTCCATCAGGGGTCACATGCACGTGGGACAAGAAACCACTGTCTTAAGCCATCAAATCCAGATATAAGCTAGGAAATCTCTCAGCGCAGTGCTCGCCGTGACCACCGTGCCGATCGCACTGTTTATCCAGATGAACTGAATCTGTGCCCAACACCGGGCCGGCGCATGGTCCGTGCTTCATTGTTACATGGGTAAATGAATTAAGTGTTTGTTCAGCTAAACTAAAGAACATTTTGCTTCAGCAAGACTAATTGAGCTGGATACTTCAGAGTGAAAAAAGACACAGAAGACATCATCCACGGCTACAGATTTTTCCAACTTATCAGAAAGATAAGAATTTAGAGCCTGGTGGTGGGTATTGAGAAGGGCACATATTGCATGGAGCATGGGGTGTGGTCCATGAACAATCAATCTTGTAACACTGAAAAAATAAAATAAACATATTTGGGAAAAAGAAAAGAATCTAAATAATTACAAGATGGTCGCTTAGCCAATGTTGAGTGCGTTAAGACTCAGGCATGATGCTCGACACCTGGGTCCAGCGGTGAATAAGAGACATCCATGAGATGTAGATACATATTACCAACTGGCGGAAAGAGAAAAGAGATCGCGGAGCCCAAGATGGAGAAGGTAGCCGGATGAATGAGACTCTGCTAGAGCCCGGGGGAGGGAAGGGGTTGTGCGGCAGCTCCACCTGCTTCTAATGGATTCTGGGAGATAGGAGAGCGAAGCTGAGTAAGAAAGTATAACGGAGGTCAACGCGTTTGCACACAGCGTTAGAAGCAGAGAAAATAGCTTGTGCGCCAGTTTTGAGAAGAGAGAATGGCACCTTCAGGGACCTACAGATATTTCTGTATGACGAGAGCATAGAGTTCATCCAGGGGCCAGAGGATGGCAGAGGAATCTGAAGATGTAAGTAGGGACCATATCAGGAAACCTCTGTGCTGAGTGCCATGAGAGGAAGGATTCTTTGGAAGAGGCTCTATCAGTTTAGAGAAACCAAGCGAGTGTCTGCAAGTGATCAGAGGGGACAGAATCAGGGAGCCGCGGAGAGCCTCACGTGCTGCTGGTTGAAATCCTCCAGCTTCCTGGGGTCACCATTCTTTTAATATTTCAATAATCAGAGCACCAGCCCCTCTAAGGTTAGATCCCTATGCCTCCTTGCTCTCCGGCCCTCTCTGCCCATCCTCAAACACACACTGTCTCCCTTAGGAGCCCTGTGGTCCTTCTGATCCCTTTTCTGGAGCCACTTCCCGTCCCTACTGATTATTATTATTAACTTTCACCTCGTGCAGCTAGTCCTTTTCTCTTGCCATCCACGTGTGGATCCCGGCCCCTTTTCCTTCCCATTCTCAAATCCCATTCATATGAGCTCTTCGTGGATCATTACTATGATTTGAAGAGAGCTACAGGGCAATTAAATATTCGATGGGCCCATTCTTAAAATTCTCCTGTCAAATCCACTGTAGGAAATTTCTTGTCAACCAAATTATGTAAAACACAAATGCCTGTGACCCTGTTGTTGCCTTATGTGACTTCACAGCCCCACCTCTCCCCCGACAAGCTGACAATGTGTCGGACATTTTCTTCCATTTCTCCTCTTCCTGGACATTCTTCGCCATTCTTTCTCGAACTCTCCTTCTTTTGCTCTCTCTGTCTCTGTCTGTCTGTCTGTCTCTCTCTCTCTCACACACACACATCACAATTTGTCCCTTATATTACATGAAACATCTTGGCTTTTTTTTTTCTTCTCTCCCTTTCCCATAGTCCTCCTGTATGTTATCAACATGCCCCACGCACCTCTCCCTTAACGCCCAGGGGACCATCCAGGTACTTATGTTTGGTAAATAAGGTGCCCTTCCTAAGAGTTTTGCATCATAGGCTTTACAATCTTATTTGTTTCTTCCCATTTATTTCCATTTAAAAATTTTAAATGCACTAAGGATGATTCACAGTCATTTTCAAGGACGTAGACTCCTTTAACAACTCCTTCAACAACTTTAAATCCTCACATCATAGTCTTTGAAGTTTTGATATTTGTTGATTGGAAAATATAGACTGATGGAAACTTACTGTGAAATCACTGGAACTTTGAATTTTTTTTAAATTTCTCATCATGTCTGCATACGTTTGAAATCTTAAAGTTCAGATATGCATGTTACTATTTTTTTTCCAACATTCACTAATCACTGATGGGATGAGGATCCTTTTTAAAGATTTTGCTAATCTTCCAACGTCCCTAGCTCTCCCCCCCCCTTGCACATATTGAGAACACCACCCAGGAAACCTCAGAGGTCTCTAGGTGAGATGCCTGATGGTTTGTTTTCCTCATTCATCCCCCCACCCCAACTGTCTATTAAAAATATCCATAAAAACATGGAAAGAGATGCAAAATCACAAAAACATGAATGCCAGATGTATTCATCAGTGAGTTAGGATTTAACCCTAAATAAGATGCAGGCATGGGCTTAATGCATAAAAGGCATTAAAATTTTAGCTTTGCACAAACTCCCATGGGGCATCCCTAACTGAGAATTTTCAGAAGCCAGCTAAAGGGAAGTCGTCTCCACAGACCCCTGGAGTTGTGCTGGCAGAGGGTCGAGGTTTTGCTCCACAGCCTGATCTTCCCAGCCATCCTGTTACCATTATTTATCTTTCTCTCTCGGAAACTACAGTTTCCAAGATGTCAGCAACTCCGGGCAGGTAGGAAAGACAGAGACTCATTGCATTCTGGAACTTGAAATCAATGTTAAGAAGGGACAAAGCCGAGATGAGCCACTGGAATGGTGCCTTCCAGAAGTTGTAGTTTGTCAGGTACTCGTTTGGACAAGGGAAGGACTACGGGCCCACTTAAATCATGCAGGAAATGATACCTCTTATTCCTAGTTAGGGGACCAAAAAATGGAAGCAAAAGAATTCCTTCCTCAATCCAATGGAGTTACACCAGAAAAATAACTTCCAGACTCAGAAATTTGGCCAGCAGCTGTGATGTAGTTTTGAATGCTGGTGAGGTCTTAGCTGGGCTAAGAAGGAATTCTTGAGACATCTTTGGTACAAAAAGGTCGTTTTATTAAAGCACGGGGACAGGACCCTTGGACAGAAAGAGCTGCTGCATCAGGGTCATGAGGGTGACCAATTATATACTTGGGAGTTGGGGGATGCAAAGAAAAGGGAGGTTTTCTAAAGAACGTTTGTATGCTGAAGCGCACCTACAAGACACTAGAGGCCTTGCTATTGTGAAGTTAAGGGTGTTTTGCCCTCTAGTAAAGCATTAATGTGAAGCTAGTTGGGAGTTTCCTTCTGGAAGTTAAGTTATTGATAAGAATGCATTTTTCTTGTAAATCACTAAGACACTTTGTAAACTGATAGAGGCTCCTGTCTTTTTGGACTGTGATCTCTAGTAGTTAACCTTTTTTTTTTTTTTTCCTTCCCTTAGTTTTAGGGCAGCCAGGAGTGTCTGAGGAATGTCACACAGACCGCACCTGGCGATGGGGTGTGTGTGTGTGTGTGTGTGAGCTCGTGCTTTGCCCTCAGCTGGCTTTCTGCTCCCTCATCAGCTGTGCACACCCATTGCACCCCTTGCCTAGCTAAGAGGAGTTGGGAACTAGTGGCTAGAATGAGGTATGTCAGACCCTGAAAACCCAACTGCTGCTCTCACTCCCTTCTCCTTTTCTGCCTTCCCTAGCTGTGGAACTAAAATATTCATATGATTGCTCCCTTCCTCTGGGTGTAGGGAAGGCACCTCTCATGTGAAAGTTTGTTGCCTGCTTCAGGGAAGAGGGGCAGGGGGAAGGTCGGAGGAACCCTCCTGCTTCTGCCATTTTCTCCAACTCCTTCAGATTAAAAGACTCCATCAGCCACGGTACCGTGTTTTAGGGGTAGCATATCCTGAAATCCATCATCTCCCACGGTGCTTCTGAACAGTTTCCTCCCTGATAGAAGGAAAAAGGCCTTGCCCCAAGCCTTCTTCCATTGCCACCTGCCTTTGAATTTGGCTGCGAGAGAATTTTGTGTGCCGAGCTGCGGCAGCCACCTTGCGCACATGGAGACAAATCAGGGACAAAAGCCAACGCTCTGAGGAAGCAGGAACAGAAGGATGGATAGAGTGTGAATCCTTGGAGACACCAGACTCAACTTGGTCTTCTCGCTAATTAAACAGTAAATGCCACAATGTTTTAAATCCTTGTTTTTTTAGGTTTTGGTTTCTTACGGTCAAAAATATCATAACTGATCTGGGGGCTGGGTAAAGAGAAGGCAGCAAGTCTGGCCATTGGCAAGTCCCTTTTAAAAACAAAGGCAAGGAAGGGATGCATTTTAAGATTTCTTTTTTGAGGGAACATACCTAAGTTTTGGAAAGCATCTGATTTCTGTAATCTGTAATTTTTGTAAACGTGGACTCTGAAAAAAGAGATGAGGACAACGTGTGACCAGGAGACTAAATCGAGGTGAAGACGAGGCCGAGGTTGGAGGTGCAGAAAGACCTGTCTGAAACTGTAATGAGTGTGAGGACGCGAAAGGTGCTGGCGCAGAATTATCTGGAATCTGTGACACGGAGGATAAATGGGAGACGCTTTTCTAGGTGCACATAGAGAGCACAAGAAGACAGAGATAGGAAATGAGATGACTATATAAAACAAACACATAAATAATTATTACTAACAAACAAGGGGAAAACCCCAAATATTAAAAGTCTTTTCTTAGTAAAAGTACTCAAGTAGTAGCAGCAGAATTTGGAAGAAGCAAGGACCCAGACTTATCCTGGTGAAAGCCCCAGCCTGAAGGAGGGAAGGAGGGAAGGAGGGAAGGAAGCAAAGACAAGTGAGTGGAAGGAAAGAAAGAGAAGAAGGAAAATCCTACATATCGTCAGCAGAGGAAGAGAGTTAACAGAGCAGGGGCCAGGGACGGGAGAATAAGCCCACGTAAGCTCGCACTGTCCCCTCTGTATACCTACCCAGGCCACAGAAGTCGGAGAAGATTGGTTTCAGGAAAGCTTGTCCTTACAAGTCCTACTGAATCAAACCTGAGATTTGAAAAATGAAAAAGAAAGCAAAGTTTCTATCCTTTGGTTTTAGAAAGGTCAAAGCCTAGCAGGTGTAGAGGGAGGCCAAATTTTCCACTGGGCTGAGTTTCATTGTATGCTAAAGAGGATTAGGGGGCCTAGCGGGGGAGAGGGGTTAGAAGAAGGCTAGAGCCCAGTGTTTGCCACCACAGGGGGCCCCACACGTGGTCTAGGGCCAAGAGGCAGCTGGTGGAACCAGCTCAGCTCTCGGGTCTGAGGGAGCTCTCGGGCCAAGCCCGTGCCCCTCCACGCAACATCCAATAAGCCTATCAGGCTCTCGTGTCAGGCCCTGTGTGGGTCCCTTGAGGGTCACATTCCTACTCTCGAGGTGCTCCGGATCCAAGGTGACTGGCAAAACTGAATAAAATACAGGGTACTGTGAGGCCACTGGAGGAAAGGCAAGGGAGAGGAGAGAGCAATGCTATCCAAAGAGAGGCCTTCTGGAAAAGTTTTGTAGAGAAGGGGAGTTTCAGACTATCTTCAGAGATGACTCAGATTTCCCTAGGTTCTGAAGTTAGGGGAGAGACATGCCATGAGGGGGAGCAGCTCGGAGAGAAGCACAGGTCTGGGAACGTGCCTGGCATATTCCAGAGACAGCAAGCAGTGGGGATGGGCCGAAGGGCTGGTGCCTGGAAACCACTGTGGGGGCTGCAAAGCTGAGTCCCCGATGGGGCTGCAACACTCAGTCTGAACATCTAGAGAACAAGGCCATGCACAGGGCTGCCGCCGTTCCATAAAGTAGAAATATACGAGTGATAATGAAACAATTTATGGTCTTTACCACTGTGCTATATTAACTAATATAGGCTAATAATAGTGCTAAAAGCTTTATAGAAATGCTAATTCTATGCTCTTAGATCCTAAGCATTTGTATAAATACAAAGTTGCATATGCTGACTACACATTTGTCTTAGTCTACTGACAGGACCTTGGGGAGGAGAGGACCAAGGATCCGTGTTCTGGAGTGCTAATATCATTCATTCTTTTATTTACTCCCTCAAAGAACATTCACTGAGTATTTATTTACCTTGTGCCAAAGACCAGAGATGAGAATACAGAGATAAAGAAAGCTGAGTTCTTGGCGTTAAGAACTTTCGGTTGAACAGAAGACAAATGAATAAATAAATGGACACCTTGAAAGATGACAGGCATCCTAGAAACACATTCTTTGGGAATGTGGCAGAGCAGGGTGGCCTTCCTGGGGGAGGTGGCAGTTGCAATGACTCTTGAAAGATGAGTTGGGATGAAAGATAGGGAGGAGGAGTGGAGAAAGGGGGAGGCCACACCTGCAAGGCCATTTGGGGGCCACTGCAAGTTTTTCTTGAGCAAAACATGAAGTAGGGGGTCTTCTCCATTTCTGAGGCATTGGCACGGGGCCAAGCGGTCTAATCCCTTGGCTGCCTGCCAGAGGACCTGCATGCTCGCTCTGCTGGGTGTGGTAGGGTTTAGTGTGCATTGCGTGTCCATTATGCACATAGGCTGTAGTCGGCATGTGGGGAAGAAAGGAAAGCAGACAGCCAGCGGAGACTCAAATATTATGGAAAACTGAGTGTCTCATGTGCGAGCCAGTTAAAGCGTGGCTTCCTGTGAGTCACCACCAGCGGCAGACAGTGCAGCCATTGTGGCCTCGCCGAGGCTGCAGAGGCTCCTGCCCTCTGTGTCCTCCGTGTGGGTCTCAGGGCGTTCCTGTGAAGTGCCTTGCTTGTGAGTGCCTCTCCCATGAGTGGTTTTACCTCCTTACCTTGTTGTAGAATCATCATTGCACCAAAAGGGACACTGCTGGTCTTCCAGCAAAACAGCCAGATGCAGGGGAGGCACGAGCCAAGGGCCTGCGGAGGCCGCTCGCATGTGTTTTCCGTGATGTCTGCAGAAGGCTGAGATGTCTCTGCGGCCCTTTCGGGGAAAACGAATGAGAAGGAAGGGCCCCCATGAAGCATGGCCCGGAGCAAAACAGATGGAAATGCTAAATTTCACCAAGAAAGCGAAGTGCAAAGTGTTTGACTTCATGGCTGGATGTTCTTTGAAAAGGCATTTGTTGGAATTCCTCATCCTGCCCTCTCCTTTAGCTCTGGCTGCTTTTTCTGGGCCCAGCGAGCTGCCCAAACTCTCCCATCTGTGTTTAGACAAACGTAAAGCCCACCCTCCTGCCATGTGCTCTTTTATTGTTCGTGGCCAGATTTCCTGGAAAAGCTATTTCTCCTTTCTGATGCCCGTAGGATAATCCTTGCTTTTATTATCATCAACCAAAAGTAGGTAGAAAAAAAGCCCACTTTGTATGTCTCTCTTCATTGTCTTTATATGATCAGATAGCACCAGGAAATTGTCCTGTGGTGGAAGTCCCACGGTGTCACAGGGCCACATTCCCCAGAGCATTAGGGACTGACCTTCTACAGGCTGCTTGGGATTCAAAATCCCAAATGCACATCATGAAAATTGTATGGGAACGTCAGCAGTAATAAGTAGCAGTACCGAGGTGAGTGAAAGTTGTTTTGGTCAGTATCCCTTAAAGCATATCCCAAGGAAGATAAACCCCGCAAATAAGATACAGACGATTAAGACCTTAGCCTAATTCTGTGGCATATAACCACATTGGCAGGCCCCTTGGGTGGGAATAGGTCCATAGAATGTCTTAGGGTACATTTTTAGGCTTTTAAAGGCCAACCCCCTAGATAGATGATAGATAGATAGATAGATAGATAGATAGATAGATAATGTGATATATAAAATTATTTTAGAACTTGTAATTTTATAAAAATAATTTTTAGTAATTCATATAGAATTAATTTTATTATTATATCTTTGAAGAATTATACTCTTAGCTGCTGGGTCTCCAGAGGGACATTGACAAACTGGGATGGGTTCCAGACCCTTTGCACACATCCAATTTGTCAGTGTCCCACAAACACTGACCAAAAGAACACGGCATGTGAAGCTGAGTCCAGAAAATGGGCAAAGAAACCGGGTCTCTTCCCTGTGAGGAGCGTTTCCCCCACGATATAAGAGGCAGGCTTTTGACTTGCCCAACCCCTCACACCCACCCCTCTGACTCTGTCTGAGAGAGAGTCACTCACGCGACACTCTCTCTCACGTGAGTTGGTGGTGAGTTGAGAGTTGAGAGTCACTCAACTCACCACCTCTGACTCTGTCTGAAGTAGGATGATAGAGCATCAAAGGAAGGGAATCTTGTATCGCAAGGGGTCTTTCTTTTGGTAGGGAAACCCCATTTCCCACCCAATAAAGGGGGAAAACTTAGGAAGGGGAAGGAGAAGGGCAGAGTGGCAAGGACAATCTTCTGCTACTCAAGCAGTTCTGCTGTGTCCTTGACTCAGTATCCCCATGCGGCCCTGTGTCACCAAAATCCCTGCCTGGGGTTCCTCCCTCAATCTTCCTTATGAGTGTTTCATTCTCCAATGTCACTTATTTCTTTAATCTGAATATTGGAGACCAATTGCCTGAGCACATAGAAGCTAATCAGCAAGTCAAACAGAGATAAAATGAACAACAACAAGTAGAGATATGAAGTAATATGATATTCTTATCCAAATGTGAGGATTTGACCTGATTCTCCTTGTGGTAGAGAAATATGTTGTTCTACCACAAATTTTGGTGTGTGTGTCTGTGTGTGTGTGTGAGTGTGTGTGTGTGTGTGTGTGTGTGAAATATGAGGATTTTAAGATCACAATGGGGGAAGATATGTGGAAATTTAGGACATGCATGAACCTATAAGAGTACTTTCAAGTCATTTTACAAGTAAAAATTAAAGCAATGCATAATAAATGATAGATAATAGAGACATCATCGGAATGTTAAGTTTCTTGGGGGGCAACTCCATAACTGCATCTGGTTTCTTTCATTGCTACAGGCATGCCTCCCAGTACATGGGAAAATGTCTGCTATGTACTGGTACTAGATATTTGTTTTCTGATTACCTAGATAATTTACTGATTTAATTTCAATTTAATGGTTTGTGTTCATTATGTTCATTAATTAATTTTATATTATTGTGGATTCTTGCATTTTTATTTCTTCCTCCCTCTAAATATTCAATCTTTTTTTAGATTTATTTTTTGAAGTCGCCTATGTCCCAGGATCCTGGAGATGTAAGATGCCTTGGATATTTCTTTTTTTTTTTCTTTTTTTTTTTTTTAAGATTTTATTTATTTATTTGACAGAGAGAAAGAGATCACAGGTAGGCAGAGAGGCAAGCAGAGGGAGAGGGGGAAGCAGGCTCCCTGCCGAGCCGAGAGCCCGATGTGGGACTCGATCCCAGGACCCTGAGATCATGACCTAAGCCGAAGGCAGAGGCTTAACCCACTGAGCCACCCAGGTGCCCCATGCCTTGGATATTTCTTGCGGGAGGAGATTCAGACCAACTTTATTTGACCTGTTCCTTTTCCTAGAGCTGAACAGTGTTTCTTAACCCCCTGCAATGGCAGGGTTAAACGGCCCTTGCTCAGCCTGTGATAAATGTGTGCCCATATACATTTCTTTTTTTTTTCCCACATACATTTCTAGTCCATTCTATATACATCTCAGTTCTTTTCCATCTCCCTTGCTGTTGTCTCCTCTTCTAAATGTTAGCATTCCCTAGGTCCCAGTCCTATTCCTGCTTCTCCTACTCCTCTGTTTATCTCCCTAAGTGGTCTCATTCATTCCCACAATTTTAAATCCCAGATACATGCTGCTGAAACCCAAATACATATCTCCAGCCTTGACTTTTAAGCTCCAAATCTGTATATTAGTTTGAATTGACATTTTTAACTGAAGGTCTTTTTTTTTTTTTTTTTTTTTAAGATTTTATTTATTCATTTAACAGACAGAGAACACAAGCAGGCAGAGAGGCAGGCAGAGGCAGAGAGAGGAGCAGGCTCCCTGCAGAGCGAGGAGCCCGATGCGGGACTCGATCCCAAGATGCTGGGATCATGACCTGAGCCAAAGGCAATTGCTTAACCAACTGAGCCACCCAGGCGTCCCTTAACTGAAGGTCTTATAGATAAAACAACTAAAATATTTTAGTAAATCCTAAAACAGAACTTGTGATTTCCACTCCTCCTTTTACCCCCGGTTATAACCTGTTCGCGTCTCAATTTTCCTTCGGTCAGTATGTTTCCCTGAACAATATATAGGCCTATATCCAGGGTATGCAACATTGTAAAATCATCCAACCAATGACTCAAACCATGGCGCCATCTTAGGTTCTGACCCAGCTCTTCACTTTCTAACTCCAATTCATGAACAACTGTAGTCGTTTTTACCTCCAAATTCCCTTGAATCTGTCTACTTGTCTCCAGGTCTACTCTGAACATCCAAGTCTAAGCTACCATCATCTCTTGTTAACTCTAAGGCAGCACGCTACCTTTGTTACCATTCTTGCTCCTGGAAGAACTAGTCTGCAGCCACCAGCAAGAAAGTCAGTGTCAATACCCCCATACCGTTCAGTGTGCATCGACCCCTTTATACTTGGAAAACCATAAAAAATTGTCACTGTGACTTGCAGGACCCTGTCTGAAGTGTCCCCTCTGTCCATTTCCAAATTTAGTGTATCCTATTTACCCCTCCAAGCTGCTGTGCCCCACATATGACGTACTGGTTGCCTAACAGTTCCAAAAACATGCTTTCCTGTGTTACACTTTGCAAACTATTGTTTCCTGTTGCTGCAATGTTCTTCCTTTGGTTAGTTTTTGTTTCATTTTGTTTCTGTCTTGACAAGTTACAAATATATGACAGACATCCATATACCTACTTCTGAAAATTAATGGCTGTTTTCATTTTGCTATCTTCAGTTTTTAACATTAAACTATAAATAAACTACAAAACAACATGAAATCCCTTTCGTCCTTCTTCCCCAAAGTTCCATTCCCCTGCCTCCTTACTGAGAACAAGTAATGGATGTTATTAATTCCCTCCTCTGCATCCATTTCTTTCTTCTTTCTGGTGCAACTTTAACTTTGTTAAGGCACACACACACACACACACACACACACACACACACACCCAATACCCGCATATGTTTTAACAAGAGCCAACTGTGGCCGGATGTGGCCAGAGAGATATGAAGTCAGGTTTCCTGGAGGCTGTGCTTCATTTTCCTCCAGGTTACACAAAGGGACACCTGTAGCACTTCTTGAGGCTCCTACCCTCTCTTCTCTGCCTCAAAGTTTTGCCTTTAGAGGACAGCCTGCAGCAGGACCTGAGGAACTGGGCTATCTAAATTCTGATCCAATGCCAAAGCAGGAAATAAACGGTGTTCTTATTTGTTCAGTCTTCATCATCTGTCATCTGCTTATCTTGCATAGCTCTCTGCTAGTAACTAAAAACAGCATTAGTATCACAAATAGATGGAAAAGACTTCCTAAATGTCTCCACCCCTCTCCTCCCAAAAATGAAAGAAAAAGGATATTTCCCTTTATATGTAATCATTTATGTTAATTTTTATAATATCTTAATTATTATTTATTATTGTATGTATTACTATAGTTATTATTTTGATATTTTAAATACATTTATTATATTTTTATAATATATTTTATAATATATATTTATGTGTGTGCTTCTACTCAGTGCTCTGAAAAACTTCCTTATACAAGGTTAAGTCTCCATTCAGACATAAAGTGTTTAAAATAACAGTGCAGAACTGACCTCTCTGTCTCTCCTCTCTGCCTGTAGGTTGTGGCATGTTTACTCTCCTGTCATCTGTCACAGCTGCTGTCAGTGGCCTCCTGGTGGGTTATGAACTTGGGCTCATCTCTGGGGCCCTTCTTCAGATAAGAACCTTATTAGCCCTAACCTGCCATGAGCAGGAAATGGTTGTGAGCTCCCTCCTCATTGGGGCCTTGCTGGCTTCCCTCACTGGAGGCGTCCTGATTGACAGGTATGGAAGAAGGGCCGCCATCATCTTGTCATCCTGCCTCCTTGGACTCGGAAGCCTAGTCTTGATACTCAGTTTATCTTATGCAGTTCTCATAGTAGGCCGCATTGCTATAGGGGTTTCCATTTCGCTCTCTTCAATTGCCACATGTGTTTATATCGCAGAGATCGCTCCACAACACAGAAGAGGTCTTCTTGTGTCACTGAATGAGCTGATGATTGTCATCGGCATACTCTTCGCCTACATTTCAAATTACGCATTTGCCAATGTCTCCCATGGCTGGAAATACATGTTTGGCCTTGTTATTCCCTTGGGAGTTTTGCAAGCAATTGCAATGTATTTTCTTCCTCCAAGTCCCCGGTTTCTGGTGATGAAAGGACACGAGGAAGCTGCTAGCAAGGTTCTCAGAAAGTTGAGAGCCATCTCGGATACAACAGAGGAACTCACTGTAATAAAATCTTCCCTGAAAGATGAATATCAGTATAGTTTTGGGGATCTGTTTCGATCAAAGGACAACATGAGGACCCGGATAATGATTGGCCTGACATTGGTATTCTTTGTGCAAGTCACCGGTCAACCAAACATATTATTCTATGCATCAACTGTTTTGAAGTCTGTTGGCTTCCAAAGCAATGAGGCAGCCAGTCTCGCCTCCACAGGGGTTGGAGTGGTCAAGGTCATCAGCACCATCCCTGCCACTCTTCTTGTAGACCACGTTGGGAGCAAAACCTTCCTCTGTATCGGCTCCTCTGTGATGGCAGCTTCATTGGTGACCATGGGCATCGTGAATCTCAACATCCCCATGAACTTCACCAATATCTGTAGAAGCCATAGCCCTATCAACCAGTCCCTGGATGAGTCTGTGTTTTATGGGCCAGGAAATCTGTCAGCCAGTGATGACACTCTTAGAGAACTCTTTAAGGGGATCACTGCCCACAGCAGAAACTCCCTAATGCCCACGAAAAATGATGTGGATAAGAGAGGGGTGACAACCTTACCAAATGCTGGACTGAGCCAAGCTGAATACCAGAGTGTCACAGATCCTGTGGACGTCCCAGCTTTCTTGAAATGGCTTTCCTTAGCCAGCTTGCTTGTTTATGTTGCTGCTTTTTCAATTGGTCTAGGACCAAGTAAGTATTTTATTTTTTATTCCCTCCTTCTTTGCTCTTATGAATGTTAACATTCTGCTTTTGACCATCAGAGCATCTTATGGCTATGATACCTTTTACATAAAACTACTAGAAGTAAGATGGGGATAATACTGGCCACGTGATGTTTCTACTAATGTGGAAAGTATGCTTGGCTCATACCTCCTTTGTGAAATGTGCAGGGCTGGTATTCAACGGAAGGATTAGTTTTCCATTATCTGTCACATGAGGATAATTTAAGAGCGATTGATCGGGCCTAAACCAGACCTCGAAAGATATGTATTGCCCAAGAGAACATATTGTTTTATGAAAGCAGTTTACTGGGATAACATTTTCTTCCATATCATTCCTGAGTTTTTTATAAATGGAAAAAAAAAATCAATCATTTAGATTTTCTTAAAGATGCACTCCTGGAGGCATTCAGTAATAATGAAGAACAGGAAACAATGAGTTGGGAAGGAGGGTGGATTATTTCTTTAAGTCCCATATGTTTTATCACCAGAGTAACCTCCCTGAGCACTTTATTCATTAAGCAGGAGAATGGGAGTCAAGGTACTCCCATTCAATACAATATAAACAATTTACTGGAGATAGCTACACGGTTGTCGTATTTTATACAGCTGGTCTACTCCAATGATGAAGTTTAAACACTTCTCTTGAGCAAACTCTCAAGAGTTTTCTAGAACAGGTTGTTTGTTGCAGTTCCTTGTCTTTCAGCCTCTCACCCAGTCTAAACCTCTCTTTAGGGAAGTAAAATGTAGTCTTTCTACCAGCTTCACCTCCTACGCCTCTCTTTTATTCTCTCTCTCTCTCAGACCTCTCTCCTCGTCTCCCTTTCTTCTTTCCTCTCTCACACAAAGTCTGTTGTTGTGTACAAGGATCAAGGACCAAACAACTGTGCTCAAATAAAAGGAAGTAGTGGAGCTTAGGAACATGAGAAGACATGGGTTATGCTGAAGGAGAAGGAATCACATGGACAAATGTCGGTTTCTGGTGCCAGGAACTGACAGTATTTCTAGAAAGAAAGTCACTTTGGGGCTTGCTTTGGTGATCTACTGTTAAGTCATTAACTATTCATTCTGGTAATATGTATCAAGTGGCTATTTTTTTTTTCCAATAACAAAGAACTATGCTAGATGTTGGGGAAAGAGTAATGAACAAGACAGACACTGTGCCTGTCTTCAAGGAGGTTACGCCTGACTTAACTGAGCTATATTCCCTGTGTCTGCTGCTTTCTAGTCAGTGACTGGCGGGTTCGGCCTGCTTAATCTTAGTTAATGAATAACTGGATTTCTGATAGGGCCTCTCCTACAGCTCTGTTTCCTCACCGTGCAGTCTGCTCTTAGTGAGATCAGCCTCTGGATATCGACTCTTTCAAATTCCAGAATGAGAGAAGGAATCTGATTGACTCTGCTCTTTGCTATGCAGAGTCATAAATGGTGGTTCAGGGACACCTCCAGACCACATGGTCCAAACTATGGATGACCAGAGCTGGCTCTTCCTCTGGCACTAAGAATAGACAAATTTGCTTATGAGAGACTCTACATGGATAGATAGAGTAAATACTACAATACCATCAGCCTCTGATCTCTCAGACTCGTTTTCTGAAACCTGGCCCTCCTTGTTAAGACTTAACAAGGATAAATGTTATTAATGAACAATTTCCTAGAAAAAGGTTTCCACTATTATTTCAGGATTCAATCATCTTGGTTGTGTACCTGGGATACATTTGTCTTCGTCAGTTTGGGTTGCTATAACAAATCACCAAAGACCAGATGAGTTAGACAACAAAGATTTATTTCTCACAATCTAGTGGCTGGCAAGTCCAAAATCAAGGTGCCGGCAGATTTGGTTTTTGGTGAGGGCCCTCCCTCCTCGTTTGTAGATGGCCACCACTTTCGTAGTGTGTCCTTGCATGGCAGAGGGATGGAGAGAGAGAGAGAGAGACCTAGCTAGCTTTATTATGCCTCTTCTCATAAGGGCATTAATCCCATAATAGGGCTCTACTTGATGACCTGATCACCTCCTACAGGCCTTACCTACAAATATCACATTGGGAATCAGGACTTCAACATATGAATTGTAGAGAAAACGCAAACATGCAGTCCACACAAATACTTAAGTCGTTACTCTGATACATAAAGCTAATGAAATTTGAGAAAGCATCTTATATTTTTCGAAACTCTTTAAAATCTACCAGAAGGGCAAGATACAAGTGTTATTTTGTACCAAGGAACAACTTAACCTTCTTTGTGCACTTTCCTATATTAATAAGTACAGTCAGTTTTGCTCATATGATAAACGTCAAGTGGTATTGTCCTCATTGATTTCCTTTGCCAGCATCTTTTTTTTTCTATAGATTTATCATAAAACTAAAAATATTTTTTACATCAATTTTTTGATCCAATCTTGTGAGATATCAAGAATCAACTAAGAATCTAAGGAAAGCTTAGTTAGCAAAAAGAAAAGGATGCTTTCTTTGTTTTAATTAGAGACGTTGATCTTAAACTTCAGAACCTACCCATTCATGGTCAAAGTTTTCCTCAGCTCATACTACCCTTCTTTCTTTAGTTTTTGGGTGACTTTGAAAAATGCAGCAAATACTCAGTTGCTAGTGTATCGTTTGATACATTATTATATTAGAGCAAGAATTCCCCTTTTCCAGAAACTTGGTTTGATTTTGGAAAAAATTATTGGGGGCTGTTTGTTATTTGCCTTTTAGGATTCTTTAAATGGTATTCTATGCTAGCTTTTTAAAAACGTGATTTGGGCTTTAGATTTGACTAACATTTATTGACACTTATTATGTCAAATGCATAAAAGGAAGGCTTTACATACTTTGGAGTATTTCATTTTACCTTCACAACAAGCCTGTGAAGAAAGGGTATTTATCAAATTTTATAAATGGTGGCACTCTATCTCAGAGAGGCTAAGTGACTTTCTCAAATAATTGAAAATTACTCCTGTCTTCTGAAATTCAGTGGTAATGCCTAGTCAAGGATATGAATGGACAGTCCAGTATTGGTCTTATTAATAAATGTTAATTACTTTTAGTTCAGTCTGATATGAAGATACATTAGAAGTAAGAATGAATGGAAATAGTGGACCACTGTCCATCCCATAAAGCTATTAAATGGGCCACTCTGCATTTTATGCAAGATAGAGACAGTCTCTCTTTTTCTGAAGCTCTTCTCAGTAAGCAAGCATGTCCATTTATGAAGCTGAGCTATAGGATAAGAGAAGGGGGATAATGGTAAGTTTTGATGTGCCCTCACTTGAATAACTGAATTTGATTCAGATAATGTTTAATGTGTATTTAGTTAGAATTCAAGTTCAGCCATAACAGAGACCAAAATAACAGTGACTGAACTAAGGTAGGAGTTTGTTTCCCTCTCGCTTCACACCTGGGTAGTTCTGGGTGCTGTGGAGGCTTCCGGGGTGAGGTGCTAGAAGCCTATAGATGGTGTTCCCAATATCTCCCTATAGCCGGTCCTTTAACATTGGTTCTCCATCTATCATGATAACTACTTAAAAATACTAAGATGCATTTTAAAATTTCACCGCCCTTTTCCAATCGCTAATGGTCCCTTGAGAATAAGTGGAAGGCACAAAGTATAGTCAGAGAAAGGGAAGCTGGGTCTAGAAAGGCCTGGATAATAAGGCGGCGTGAGCAATTCCATCAGGGAAGCGGAAGCACTGTGAGGGGCGTGGGGCAAGGAATTTCCTCACACAGCAAAGGGGACAGTGAGAGGAAAGGAGAGAGTCGCTCCTCAGGGCCTCAAAGGGAAGCTGGTGAAGAAGCTTGTGGAAGCCTGTTGCCTCTGCCTCTGGCTGTGGCCTGAGGTCTCTGTAGGTCAGCAGGACCCGGGGAGGAAAAGCTGGAGTCAAAGCCAGGGCAAACTGGAATCTGTGAGAAGCGACTGGAGCTCGTATCTGTCTCTCACCACATCGATTCTGGGGACACTGGTCACCTTCAGAAAAACAGTTGTCCTTCTCCACAGAGCCCTGACCATGTTCCTGGTCTAGTAGTAGGAGAAGCTAGAGGAGGGGACCCGTGCACTGGCCACTGCCCCAGACCAGCGAGGAGAGGCAGCAGGTCACAGCAATGTGACAAGCTGCAGTGATGTCTAGGACCCAGCACGGGGCTAATGTATCACTTTGGCCTTCCAAGTTTCTGGCAAATGTATCTTCCCAACAGCCTTCACTGAAAACTACACAGAGGAGGGAACTCTGGGAAATGTAGTTCCAGCTCGGCTAAAAGGACACAGTATAGAACCGCCAGAGTAAGAAACTCTGGACTCAGAAAGAATAGATGTGAATATGGAAAAAAAAATATTCTAGAAGGTCAAGGGCCCTGAATTCTCTCTTCAGATGCTGTGATAGATATTTATTACTTTTAATTAAAACATTAATTGTTAAAATGGATGACTCGCTTCCATTCCATTTCTTTCTGAAAAGAGATGAGGTCATTAAATTAATGTCTTTTGGCTTTTGTTTCTCTAGCTATAAAACCAAAAAACACTCATTTGCTAATGCACTGTAAAAGCCTCCACGTTTATTTTCTCAGGGGCGTTCATGATCTCCCTTGAGCTGATAACTCTCACTTATGTCGCTAGTTCTATTGTGTCATATGGCTTCTAGTTCCTTTTCTCCTAATTAGTACTGGATTTTTTCCATTTTTATGCTTTACTATCAGCCCAATGCAAGAATCCCAAATGTTGAATTCTTTTCTCCCTTATGCCAAGGTAGTGTCCCATGCTGTCATTCAGTCTGGTGTTCTGGGGCCTTTTCTCAATCCAGTCAATGACCAGACGCTCTTGCATTTCCCCTCACAAATGGCCCCTGTCTTTATCTTTTCCTTCCCGTTTCTCCCATCCTAGTCTACCCCTTATGAGCTCACTCCAGATTCCTGGAAGACCCTTCCTGTAGTTCTCTTATGCTGCAGATTCTTCCCACGCCCACCCATCCACAGGGGGGCACCTTTATTACCATGTTCCTCATGTCAGCGTGGCTCTTGAATCTTCCATGGCCTCCTACTTTCTACCAAATCAGAGAAATCAAATACTTTTCCAGATGAAAGGAAGATGAGAAATGATCTAGCCCAACATATTCCTTTTATAGAAAAGAAAGAAGTCCAAGAGAACGAGGTCATACAGATTTAGGACTAGAACTGCAGGCCTCTGTAGCCTCATTCCATCCCCTTTCTACTACCACCTGACCCATCTCTGAGGGAAAGATGGTGTGATTTTCACACCATCATCTTACTCAGCTCTCTCTGGGTGCCTGCCCAACTCTGGGGGCACCATTTACCTTGTAGTCAGTGGCGTTGTGCTCTGGGGCCACCATTCACAGAAGTACATGTAGAATCCTCATGCCCGGAACTGCAAAGTGAGGGATGCCCCCTGCCGACAAGCAGTCCTCTCTGGGCTGCTTTATCTCCACTGCTCCACAGCCCAGTCAAGGTCAAGAGACACAGGCCCTGGCGGCCCTTCTTCTTCCCCTCTACTCTACCCGAATCTCTCCTATCTTTAGAGTTTAGTAGAAGTCTTAATCTTCTTTATAAGTTCACCCCATTTCTTAGAGGTCCTTATTTGTATGAACTACAAAGTATTTCTAGTGTAGTGCCATTCAGGTCTGGGTGACCCAGAACCTGAATGTAAAATCAGAAAAGCTGGGTTCTTCCAATTCCACCCCTTCTGCCTACAGGCTGTGTGATCTTTAAGTTAGCTATCGTCTCTTGAAGCTGTTTCGCGTCTATGAATTGTGCATAATAATGCTTGTTCCATCTCACGGGGTGTAGTGAGTGTCCCGTGAGCTGATGCACAGGTGTGTTTGGATTGTCGTCACATGGTGGGAGTGGAAGTCACAGCCAGTCCAATAACGCGACTTAGTCCTTAATGATGAAGTGAATCGCTTCTATATGTTTGTTTTGGCTTATTAACCAAATATAGTTAGAATAAGCTCTTTAAGGGAAGAAATGACATCTCATATTTTCTTCCTTCTCTTCCTCTAAGTGAGCATTGCAGAAGTCTGTTTGGAAACCATGAAGGAATACATTAGTGTTTCTAAGAGGGAAGTTGGGGAAGAAGGGGTTTAAAAATGAGATACAAGTATAAGAAAGATCTCAAAGTGTGTTTTTTATGTGGGTCAAGCTGTCCAGGGCAGGCCGAGTGTCACATCAGCTGAAAATGCGAGGTTCCCGCACACACTGCTGTCCCTGCTAGTCACCGTCATGAGGTGAACAATCCATCACTTGGCCATAGTTCCAAAAATCCATCACTTGGCCATAGTTCCAAAAATCTCTTTCTGGTTTTGCCCCTAAGATAAGATGTAGGGAAGTCAGGAGTGCTCAGAAATAGGGCTTTTCTTTGTTAAGTCGTGAAGAGTTCTTTGGGAATTTCAGACCCAGAGTATCTAAAAGTAGCTCCGGGCTTGTCTTGGACATCTCTGCTTTTTCCTGTTGTATGGAGAACAGAGTTCTTTTTTGCTAATGGGATGGAAAATCTCATGGTTGAAGGAGATTTGGGTCTGGGAAAAAGAAATGACCCTTCATCTCATGGTTTCTCCAACTTTTACTTGCAGTTCCAAGGACTGAGCTGGGTTAGGTGTAAGTAATAAGGTATGGGTTCAATTTTTTAGAAAAGAAAAAGCATGGACCTTGAGGTAGAGCACCTCCCGGAGTCAAATCTCAGCTCTGCCACTTGCCAGCTGTGAAACCTTAACTTCTCTGTGCCTTATCTTGTATCATTTATAAATGTGGATATAATTAATAGTTATCTCATAGCATTGTGAAGAGTAAGTCAGCTCATAACAAAGTCCTTAAAGACTGGCCCTAAGAAGTGCCACATGAGCATGTGTTGAGTAAAATAAATAGGCTTAAAGAGCTGGGTATTTACAAGTGAGAAAGGGAGGCATGAGTTGGATACAGAATCCCGAATCTTCCCCTCTAAAGAGAACAAGCAGTTATTTCACACCTGTGGTTTGGGACTGTTCAGTTTCCTAGAGTTTTTAGAAGGGATCTGGTAATTGTCCTTGTTTTTCTTACCAAGAGTCAATCATTTATATCTGTATTTTTGTTGTAGCTTTTCCTTTATAAAGAAAACATATCCTAGGAATTCCAATCCAATCACCAAAATTGTATTCTAGAGCATTAGTTTAAACGGCACAAACCAGTTGGAGTTTAAAGAAGGTTTTTATTAGAAGCAAGGGTTTCATACCAGATCTTGAATGCATTATAAAACTTACAAATCTGATGTTATTATTGCCCAGGTATTTCATTTAGAGCATTTATTGCTTGTAACAAATGCAAATCCTTGCATAAACAGTAGTATAAAGGTAGAAGTACTTGCTTATCTAAAGTTAAATTGAAGCAAGACTAAAACCATTTTTATTAAACCTTCTTAAATACGGTTGGCTTAGAATAACATTCCTTCATTGTATTAGATCACAACATAGCTTCCCCAGCCAAAAAAAGTGTTTCTACTTTTAGATTAAAGCATATGTCCTACATCATTTTACTTTCTGGTCCTCTGTTTTCTTAACTGTAAAATAATAAGGTTTCCCTAGAATCTAAATCCAGAAGGGGCCAAGAAGTTGGTTGGTACCAAGTAATCTCATGTATCTTACTTTATGCATTTAAAATTTTATTCAAAGGAATCCATAGTGTTTACCAGCTTGCTGAAGGGTTCATGGCCTGAAGAGGTTAAGAGCCTCTGCCTTCCATTTTTCAGTCACTAATACAAAAGCTCCTCCATTAAGTGAAATCAAGATATAAAATAAATAAATAATAAAATAATAAAAGCCTCCATTGATTTTATTAGAGACCTTCCTTTATTTGACCTTCCATACCTCCTTTTTCACTTTAAAAGACGTTCACAATCTTAACCTTACCCTCCACTGTGTTTCGGGGGGTGGGGGTCCTGATCAGCACTTAGCTCCTTTTCATAGCTGAATATTGGTCCCTCATAGTTCAAACTTCAGGGTGGAACCAAAGATTCCTGACACTGTGAGGACATGGAGCCACATGAAGATTTCTCTTCTACTCATGCTTCAAAAGTAAGGCACAGAGGAGCCCAAACCCAAGGCCTGCGATTATTCTCTCATGAGTTCATCTGAGATGATATTTGTAGAGAAACCCAGCCCTCCTTAAGTTAGCCACTGTGACATAGAAAAATGTGTGTGGTTATTCTTTTCACAATAATTAGGGCTTTTCAAAATCCAAACATTCTTATGTTCATAAATTAATTAATCAACCTCCTCTTCCATCTCATGACTAGTATCTCTTCATGAAAGCAGATGGAAGGAATTTGTCCAGCGTCACATGTTAAGTTCGGTAATGAGCCTGTGCTGGTTACCCTTTAACCACCTTTGTCTTCACTCATTCAAGCAGAACCTCACACTGGAAACTGAGTGACAGGTGCCACCAAATCATCTCCCCAAGCTCTTCTACCAAAGAGGCGGGAGTTCCAGTAAGAAAGCAACTTGGGGTGATCAAGAGGAGAGGGAGGATGGGGCGCCTGGGTGGCTCAGTGGGTTAAAGCCTCTGTCTTCGGCTCAGGTCATGATCTCAGGGTCCTAGGATCGAGCCCCGCATCGTGCTCTCTGCTCAGCAGGAAGCCTGCTTCCCCCTCTCTCTCTGCCTGCCTGCCTCTCTGCCTGCTTGTGATCTCTCTCTCTCTGTCAAATAAATAAATAAAATCTTTAAAAAAAAAAAAAAGAGTAGAGGGAGGAAGTGGTGGGGATTCATTCATTCACTCGTGTATGCAGCGTGTGTGTATGGCTCACCAAGACATACTGGCCCCTGTGTTCAGTGTGTCGATTTGGGGGACAAGTGGGCAATTTGGGGATGGGTGAGCGAGGTCTACAACTTGCCCTCATGGAGCCAGTGGTGGGAATAGGCAAGAAGCAAGAACATGAATACAGGTACAATACAGTGTCAGGAGGAGAGAAGTGTTCAAACCTAGGTGAAGGTAAGAGTGGTCTAGAAACAAGGGGAAGGATAAATGAAGGAGCACCCATGGAGGAGGTCGAATGGTCACGGAAGGCCTTTCTGGGCCTTGGGACATTGGGTCACGGCTTGTATGAAGAAAGCAGAGTGAAGATCTGGGAGCAGGGAGTTTTAAGCAGGGATGATGGCAGCTCAGTTGGCCCTGAGGGGACATGAGCTTGAAGGCTTAGAGGCACAGTAAGAAAGCCTGTTGAGGCTGTGCCACAGAGTATTTGAATTCTGACCAGGCCTTGGCATCTGCCTGCCTGGCCTTGAATCCCAACTCCAGGGTGTAGAACTTTGGGCGAGTGAATTCCTCTCTCAAGTTTTCAGTTTCCTTATGTAGGAAATGGGGCAATCCTGTCCCCCTCACAGTGTAATTGTGGGAGCAAGTGAAGCAATTTGTATAAAATGCTCCCGGTTTGTTGCCTGGTTCATTGCCTGGTGTGCAGAATGGACTCTATTCAGTTAATTAGTGCTAATAAATGTCAGACTGTGGTCTACACATGACACGAATAGTTCTGATAATGCCAACCCTGACCTCATCAGGCATTTTGCTTAAGCCGTGTCAGGACACGCAGTAAGTGCTCCACGGCCCTAAGTTGAATTACGATGCCATGATCCTCCTCACCTCCTTCCCATACACCATTCCAGTTGGGTCAAAACTAAAAAGAATAGATTTGTGCCTTGAAATATAGTTTAATTCTGGATTACCTACAGTCAAGAGATCTTCCTAGAAAACCAGACAGATTTTACAGAAAGTCCTGAGGCATTGGGGAAGGGTGAAAAGTGTGATGTAGCCCAAGAAACACCCAAATGTCCACTCTTCTAAGTCGGTGCAACTAATTAGACTGTATATCCAAGGTGCACATAAAGTCTTTCACCGCCGTTTCCTCCAGCCTAAACCAGGGCCTGGCCCACAACAGAAGCTCAATACATATGTGTTGGATGAGTCAAAAAAGTATTTCTGGAACTCTCTTAGCTTCTGTGACCAGTGGGGGGCTATCTCTCTCTCTCTAGTCTGGGGTTGATACATCCTGATCCCTCTGATGTATATCTGAGTCAATATATAGGGAATTATAGATAAATGTATGGTGTGGGGGAACCCCATGCACATTTGACCAAAAACTGTATCTGAATAAAGCTACTCAATTAAAGACAGAAGGCCATCTCCAGTATTTGATGACCTAAGAAGGTTTGTGTTTTAAATTTCCTAAAATTAAGGCCACTTAAAACCAGTTATAGTGTTAAAGAGGAATATTCATTGCCACATTTCTATTTTTTTCTCCAAATACAAGACCCAGCCCTTCCCTTGAAAACAAAGATTGAGGAACGCCTGGGTGGCTCCGTGGGTTAAAGCCTTTGCCTACGGCTCAGGTCATGATCTCAGGGTCCTGGGATCGAGCCACACATCAGGCTCACTGTTCAGCAGGGAGCCTACTTCCCCCTCTCTCTTTGCCTGTCTCTCTGCCTACTTGTGATCTCTCTCTCTCTCTCTGTCAAATAAATAAATAAAATCTTAAAAAAAAGGAAAAAAAAGATTGAGATTACCAATATCATGGGATAATTTTTCATACCTTGGCTTAGTAATTAGATGTATTTAAACTTGTCTCTTTACAAAAAGACTTGAGACAATTCCTTCACAGTTTTCCTAAGAGAAATATGTGAAAATCTGAACCTGGCATTCGGGGTTTGTTTCTGCTTATTTAATTAATATTATTAATAAATATTGATAATAATTAATATTATTTAAATAATATTAATATTATTAATAAATCCACTTGTTTGATTAATAATTTGCTTATTTAATAAGTGATTAAACATTTAATTAAATGTTTTGCTTATTTAATAATGTTAAAATTAATTAATAATTTGCTTAATTAATATTGTTTTGCTTATTTAATTAATATTTAATTAATATGTGAAAATCTGAACCTGGCATTTGGGGTTTGTTTTTGCTTATTTAAATAATATTTAATTAATATTAGAGTTTTTAGAAATATTTCAATAGATTATCTCAGGCTTACCAATCCCATCAAATCCCTCAGATGTAAATGAAGCCCATAGTTAATAACAGTAATAAAGGATCTTTGCAGAAAAATCATACCATAGCCACAAGTAATTAAACTCTCAAGAACTGCAAACTGGCTGATATTTTAGCCCATTTGCGAGCTAACAAGTTACCCTGTCACCATTTTATGGATTTTGGAAAACAACATAGGAGTTCTTAATCAGAGGCAGAAGACAATTTATTACCCCTAGGAATAGCGTAGGCCAGAATATCGGCATTGCCCTTCTCCTCAAGCCCTAGTAGCCACAGGGCAACATGAAGGGAACCAGATAATTTTAGCACACACACTGGATCATTTTTGAAAAGAGGAGCTCCAAATCTAGGGAACCCAAATCTTTTATAATAGACAGTAAACCAGCCTGATTTCTCCATGGAAGAAGACATTATCTGTAATTTATTGGGTAGTAAACAAGCCTTTGCTCCAGAGGAGACAATGTTTCTGTCTTCCAAGGCTATTTGTTTTACAAACATCCTTAGAAAAACAGCCCAGAACAAAAACAGTCCCTGCTTTTGCTCCTAAAACAAGCAGAACTGCAGGAGATCCACGAAGAATTGTCTCTCAAATCAAGTATCCTAAAAAAGGCCACTCTCCTGTTTTAAATAAGAAACTAGCAGTTTTTTTAAGGCTCAAAAACTGTAGAGTCTAACTTCTTGTTTGGTTTAGTTTTATGGAGTTTAGCCAGCTTTTTGGAGGATGGGTATCAGTAAGAAGCAGGAGACTCATCTGCCGTAACATTTAAATTTAGATTTTATACCCAAATAACTCTAGCTCTTCAAAAAGAAGTTTGTGTGATGGTTGCACAGCTAAAGATTTTGACAATTCCAGGGATGTGAAACAGCAGGTTCTAATTTAGAAGTTTACTTAGCTGCTTTACTCTAAGATATACTGGGTTTAGAACCAAGAAACTTGAAAACCAGAAGTACACCCAATGTTTCAAAAAAGATTTTGATATTCTCCATATTTTCTCCTAGAATCTAGGTCTTTAATATTCAGAATCATCACAGTTAAAGTCATTTTTAGTGATCATCTTTTTTTCCCCCGCCATTCTTATGGGATAATTACATTCCTTTAGAGAAAAGGAAAAGCATAAATTAGTATGCTTTAAATATGAGAGTTTCAGTATCAACTGTAGCCAATAAACACTCATATTCACACACTGGTTTGTGTTAAGTACAAGTTAAGTGTTAAGTGTGTAAGTTTAAGATCTTTCACATTTTTTCTTTTAAATTTTAGGTTTTAGGTATCACCAATATTCCCATTCATACTGTTCATTTTTCCAATTAATGAAGTTAAGGGCATTTTGATTGATTAAAGAGATGAGTTATTTGGTCTTCTGATGTTAACCATTAAAATAATGCGAAGTAAATAAGAATTAGTATCTGAATGGTTTTACACTAAGTTCACTAAGTGTGAACTTTACACTAAGTTTTACCTTACACTAAGGCAGAAGAGGAAAGACTTAAAGACATATATGCCATTACCTGATTAAATCCTATTTTCCTCCTTGGAGTCAGATGATGCAGCCAACCAGTGCCTAACAGAACTAGTCTAAAAATTGCAATTCTGTAGCCTGAGCACAACTCAACACACAGTGAAATGACACCATCAGTTCTGTTACCATGGGCAACTGTTCACATAAAACAACAGTGTTGAACTTTCCTCTCAGTCCTGTGCCCTTGAGAATTGTGAATATCAGACAGTAAAGACATTAAAGAAACAGACTATGGTTTAAAACACTACGGTAATAAACACAAGCATTCCTTTGTTATTTTATTGTTTTCCAGAACACAATGTTAAGAATTTTTCCAGGGAACATTTATAACATTAAAAACTGTAATACCTTTCTGATTAAAGTAAAACATCAATCATCAAAAAAGCACAACATAACATTACATCTGAAGCATGACATTCCATTTGTAGTTTAAATGAGAGAAGGTTAATTTCTTGGAAGACCTTTTTTTTTTCCTTTTTCTTTTTTTTTTTCCCACTTTGAATCCTAGTTCAGCAGTCTGAAAATTGGGATATTCATGCTGCTGGGGGTTGATTTTGCAGAGTACTGCTTCAACGATACGTGAAAGAAAATCAATTTCTTGATTTTTAGGAAAAATCAATTTCTTCCTCTTCATCTCCTTAGTGATAATCGTCCTTCCTCTTAAAGTGGAAGAAAGCACACCTATTATCCATTAGAAAACTTATTACGATGATACATGTCCCAAATTATAAAAACCTCAGGAGCAGTAATCAAAAAGATAATTGGAAATATTGGTGTAGGTGTGGTATGGAAAAATGATTCTAATGACTAGATAATAATCCTTTCAGAGGCCTAGATATTGCCAACAATTTGCTTTCAGCAAAATTAAAGGATGACCTAACCAAGTGATCAGCTGATATATCATTATAAATAACTGTTTTTGTTAATTCAGAAAACTGAGTGATTCTCACATTATAAAATTTCAACTCCCCATCTTTTTTCATTATTCTTGAGAACAGTAAATTTCGTCTAAAGAGTAGAAATATATCTTGTTATTCTAGAAGTGACATTCATGCACACATATATAATAAAGAAAAATTTCCCTGTCTGTTAAGAGAGGTTTCTTTCAATAAATTTCACTTTTCATATTTAATAGTTAATTCTAAAGATTTGTAATATATTTCTATAATTTTGATCCATTTTTTATTAATTACCGTGTTAATATCTGAGAAAAAATACATAAAGTTTCTTAGGGGATATTAAAAAAGGCCCCAAATTTCAGTTAAAGGTAATTTTTTTCAGAGCACTTATGATGGAATGATCAAAAGACTTTTGAGTTTAAAAATGCATTGAAAAAGGATAAAATACTGAGTTCAAGGTGAAAAACAATATGAAATTTACTTTAAATACCTAATTCCTGTATTTTTTAAATGGATGATGACAAATATCAGATAGGAATGGTATTTCAATTCTACCGTAAATATTTAAAAGAGTGAGAAGTGCTCTCTTATATGTTAGAGCTTATAATACAATAGAAATTGCATTCTTTGCTGTCATTTAAATTCACAGCGAGAAGAAAGTTTGATGTTGACTTATAAATGAGAGAAAGTACTTAATTTTTCAAATTATTTTAAAGACTACACAGCAAGAAAGTTTAAAGACCACCACCAATAGCTTTTTCTTATTCCCAACAGGTACTTGCTCACAAAAGAGCCTCATGATCAATTCTGGCATTTTTAAAAATTGAGGGTTATTCCATTGAGTTCAATTTTTCCTAAAGTGTTTTCAAAAAATCATTTCAGTTAGTGTTGACTAGAAGTCATTAAGATAGATTGGGGAAGATTGAGGCTTTATTTCGTTGCTTTTCTTGGTTTGTAATACAAGTAATACAAGATAATATTCTCGAATGAAATATATACTTTAGTAGGGGCCAGGCATGAACCAAACTCAGAGAAACTGAGGGAAAGGGGAATATGAGAAATAAAAATAAAAACAAATGAAAGCTATTGCATCATTGCCGATGTTGGAGACGGTAGCCCATGGTAGAGTGTCTTTTTTAAAAGAGTATCCCTTTGCCATTTAGGGAACTTACTGAAGCCAGGATTTAAACATCTGTTTGGAAGGAAATGGGCATATTTTCCTTTCATATTTACATTTAAAGGATCTCTTGGCAGACAGAGAGCTAGGTGTGCCGTGTGCTGTTTGCACAGACAATAAAAGCCACGAGGTTTGTCTTCACTTTGGCAAAGTATGGAACACCAACTCCTCGGCAAATCAAGTTGTTGAAAATTCTGCCTCCGGAGTTGCTAGGAATTCCCTGGCAAGAGTGTAAGGCTTCCGTGAATCAAACCTGGAGCCAGCGTGCCAGGAGGCTGAGGAAGAGCTCCAGCCAAGGCAAAACAAGGGCTTAAGTGACAGCCTCACTGGCTTAGGTGGAGGCGGCGAAGATAAATGTGGCAGGTTACCTACCTGTTGGAGGGGGAGGTCTTCTGCATGGACTGCCCCTACTAACACCAGCCCATGCCCTCCACGGCACATGGAGACACCTCAATCTATTTGTCCTTCACATCTTTTCATGACGCTCTGTGCGGCCATAAGCACTATCTGCAGATTTCATCTGGATCAGGCAAATTCTGACGGGCGGCCCTGGTGATTTAATACCATGTCAAGTAGAGTGCCAATACTTGTGGGTAACTTGTGTCCCGGCCAGTCCAACTTTTTCTCTATCCTTGCAGCACAGGGGAGGCCTTAAAGACATGCGCAGACTCTGACATTTACAGAGGGGCGCGTTGTTGAGCTCATCCTGGAGTGCCGGGGGCCAAAGGCAGAAGGATGGAGATGAAGGGGGATTGTTCCGGGGCCTGCCCCACAGTAGTGGTGGCCCTCCCTGGAGAAGAGGTCACTAGGTCTTAGCACAAGCATCCCCTGCGGGTCTATCATTAGGGCTCCGGGACACCCAGAGAGAGTCACCACTTCCTCACTGTGGCGGTGCTGATAGGTTGACTTTCTCTGAGGGAGAAATGAGGCCATCTCATTAGAAAAAAACAGCAGTGATTTGCAGAAGTCTTCCACTTGTCCCTGTAAAATGTCAACATATGAAATCCCCACATGATGGTTTCCGTCTCTGTGCTCTTGACTTATGAGCTGAAAGAGAGCTGCTCCATTTTTTCTGGCTTGGACATTCCTAACGCCTTTCCAGGGACCATGGAGGCTTGTCAAATTCTGGCATCATCTTGCTCCTACGACGGCCCTTTCAGTCAGCTTTATCTTGTTGCAGGGGCCATTTTCAGAACCTTATTTCACTTTCTGGATTTGAAAATCTGTGATTTGGGGCTGCTGAAATCATTGTTAAAATAATATTCTCCTTATTTTTGAGTTGACGGACTCCTTTTTGGGAGGTTGGGCCATCCCTGTCAAAATCCTCGTCAACTGCTACAACACCCAGTTTGTCAATATTAGATAAACCAAAAACATCAATTCTTGAATTCTTTCTATCAGATCAAGAAAGAAGTAGAAGCTTTCAGTGACGATACATTACTTTTGGAAACGTCAGGTGCAAGGTTTGCCTGACAAGGTCTCATCAGAGATGGAGGGAAGTCTCTCAATGTTCAGTTCATGGCTCATTGACCAGTTCCAGTGCCGAGTTGAATGCATGTCTAGGACAGGCTTTGAGTGTAGACTGTGGGTCCTTTTAGGCAAGCCTTTGACTGTCTAGACTGAGTGCTTGTAACGAGCTTTGTGAAACAGTCCCATCTTCTTGTGGGTGAGATCCACCACTTTCTGTGACGGCAAGATCAGCACATTCTCATCTGATGCCAGCATGGGTCTTATGACCCCAGCAATGATTTTCCAAGATCCCACCAAATAATTCCAAGAGGTGGTCATGGTGAAAGGTGGGGAAGGGAGGAAGGGGTTTTGGAGCTAATGAAGTGGGGATGGAAGTAGGTTAAGAAAACCTTTGTGGACTCATCTAGAAAAGACAGAGTGACCCTTCCCCCACCTCCTCTTCATGGCTGCTAGAGCAAAAGGTGATGAGGGTTTCTCCATGCCACTGTGATAGAGACCAATGGCCAAAAGGGGCACAGGGCATTGGTCTGTGGCATAGGTTATTTAACTTCAAAAGCATTGGATTTACATAATTTTATCTTGTGTTTGTCCAAGGACAGGTCATTACGAAGGCTTCACTATACAGCTATCATTTAATTCAGAGCCAGATCCCCAGTCTTAGAAAACTCAAGACAAGGTTACCTGAGTGCTGCGTGGGTCTCATTAAGAGCCAAGTGATCTTCCCAAGGATATGATCTGCAAGAACCTAATATAGTTTTGGAGTGGTAGGAAGCGGACCGGAGGGATACAGAATTTTCATTTTGAATTTCCTATCCATTAGAACAATAATAAATATGTTCCTTTTGTTACAATTATCTTCGTGCCCTAACAATACCCCTACGCGGAGTCACTTGGAAAAAGAGAATCAAGAAAAAAAAATGTTTCTTCAGCCCTCTGCTATAATTCAATTTATTTTTCTTACTTTAAAACAGCAAATTTACAATGAGCAGATGCTTTCTGTCCAGAGCCTGATCTTGTCCGGGGAGGTGAGTTGTGAAATTAGAGGCATAGCTGATAGACAGCTCGGCTCCCACGAAGGCCGCCGGCGTGGCGTGGGCTGGCACTGGGGGCCCTGCCCCACCGCCGCCTCCGCTGGGCTGGGATCCTGCAGCTGCTCTGTCTTTGACTGCTGGCTTTCCAGCACAAGGTGACTTCGCCAGCAGTGAGCCAGGGCTGGGGCAGCTCCTACGTCCTTCTTTCTGAAGAATCAAAAGCTTACGTTCCACATTTACTTACTCATTAACAAACATTTATTGACCTACCACCAAGAGAGAACCATGATTAAAAAGCTTGAGTTTCACGGACTGAGCGCCAGGACTCAGTGCCCCTTCGGCCACTCCTGAGCTCCGTGACCTTGGCAAATGATTAACTCTTGAAGGCCGAGTTTCTTCTCTTATAAAGAGGGATGGTAATAGTTCCTGCCTTGTAAGATTTGGTGAGGATCATTGGAGGTAAGGTTCATAAAGCGCTCCACCCCTTGTAAGAACGCGTAGCTATTTTCTTAGGGCGCATTGGCCTTGATGGGCTGGAAGCAGAAGACAAGTGAGTTCGAATCCCATCGGGCAGGTCCTGTGAGTCTCCTTTCAGAAATTCAAACATTTTGGCAAGTATCATAATTGAATTTCAGAGCTCTGTTTATTTAATTCAGAGCTTCTGTCCTCTCAGCTTGCCCCCCGGCAGAAGACTGAGTGGGAGAAGGGAGAGCAGTGGGCCTCCTTCCCCCTGCCTTCCTGGCTCCATTTCCTACCCATTCATTAGCTGTGATGGACTTGTCCAAGGTAAGGGCTGGGACACACAGCAGGCAGAGCCCTGGTCTGCGCGGAGGCTCTGTGCGGGACAGAGGTCCAGTGCTGCCTCTCTCCTTGCTCCCCAGCAGGTGACCCTGCCGCCACCCCTCCTGCTGTGCCACATACCCCTCCTTCCAGGATTATTGTCAGGCTCCACCAGTGTTTGTCCTGAATCCTTTCTCCCTTGGCTGGAGATGAGGAGGAAGTGCATTCCCCTCCCCTCCTGCTGAGGAAGGTCCCAGCCCCGCTCTCCAGCACAAACCATGCAGGCCGGGGGCAGAGGGCAGAGGGCTGGCCCTCAGTTTCAATGGGTTTTTGATCATTTTTGCTGCCCCAACCCACTCTTCCCTTTCTTCTAGTGCCCTGGCTGCTCCTGAGCGAGATTTTTCCCGGTGGAATTAGAGGACGAGCCATGGCTTTAACTTCTAGCATGAACTGGGGCATCAATCTTCTCATCTCCCTGACATTTTTGACTGTGACCGGTAAGGACTCATTATTTTCCTCTAACATCTTTTGTGCTCTTAGGACAAATGTGAGGGAAGCCGACTCACCTGAAGATCATTTTACTGTGGACATATTCAGAACATTCCAAAGTAAAAAGAAGGTACCTCATGTACCAACCACCCAATTTAAAGTTATCACTCTTAATTCATTTTTCTCCCAACCTGTTCTTTCCCCAAATTATTTTGAGTCACATCCCGAACATGATGTCATCCCAAATATGATTTTGTCTATAAAATTTCCACATGGACCTCTGAAAGATAAGACATTTAAAACTCTGCCTGTAATATCATGATCAAGACCCAAAATATTAATAGTCATCCCTTGGTATCAAATATCCAGTCTGTCTTCCCATTCTTCCAATTGTCTGATAATTGCTTTTTTTTTTATTCTTTGCTTGCATCATGATCCAAAAACATAACTTACAGTTGATTGTTTCTTATAATTTGTGTCTCTCATAAATTGTAGGTTTCATCTTCATTTCTCCCTCTTCCTCCCCATCTTTATATATATATATATATATATATATATATATATATATTTTAACAAGATTATACTTATTTATTTGACAGAGAGAGAGGGAGATCATAAGTGGGCAGAGAGGCAGGCGGGGGGGGGGGCAGGAAGCAGAGCAGAGAACCTGATGCGGGGCTCAATCCCAGGACCCCGAAATCATGACCTGAGCTGAAGGCAGAGGCTTTTACCCACTGAGCCACCTAGGTGCCCCCCATCTTTATATTTTTAATGAAGAGACAGAGTTATCTGTATCATAGAGTTTTTCTCACCCTGGGTTTTGCCGATTATAATCCTGTCACATGACCTTCTGTGCTTTGTATTTCCACCGAACTGCTTTCTAGATTTAGAGGCTTGAACAGATTTCAATTTCCTCACTTGTTTGTTTGTAAACTCCTTCACAGATGATAGTGTGTGTCCTGCCATATGGGCTCACCCTGTCTGTCTCCCACTTTGTCATGTAGGCTTCTGTGAGGGTCATCGCCCAGATCCGTTATTTTCATTCCATCGTTCCTTCTAAATTTTGACCATAGCTACTTCTCTAAGGAGAAGTTTCTTCTTCTTAGTTATTTGCCTTGAAGTGTGAATCCAAGAAAAAAGGCAAGAGAATTGTTTGAAACTTTCTCTTTATTTTCTAGTTTTCCAAATAATGAGGTGGTTTCCCAGCAGCCTTCAAAATTGACCAATGAGTTCTTTCCTTTCTTTCCTTTTTCTTCATATATGCGTATGATATAAATATGAAATGATACATATAATATATAAATTTGGAAAAGTGGGTATATACTCAAAAAGGTCTGTATCTATAGTACTTCTGAATCTTATCAGCCACTTTTTTTTTTTAGTATATCTACTTTTGGAAATTAACTTTTGTAGTTATTAATTAAGCATAGTTTGGGTTTTTACATAAAATTTCAAATGTTTATGCCCTACATTTTTAGAAATAGACCAAGATTAAAGGAAATGAGGGAACTGTTCATTAGCAACAACCATAACTATCCTACTTAGATCACATGCATAGACCTGTGCCTTTTACCTTCACACACACACACACACACACACACACACATACCCCTTTATCTGCTCTTTGATGTGAAAAAGAGAAATACAAATGTGAGTGCAGCATAATGTGTAAACTTGACGAATCACTATGTTGTACACCTGAAGCCAACATAACATTGTGTGCCAACTATATCTAAAAATTTTTTTTTTACTTAAAATTTTTTAAAATTAAAAAATAGAAGAAAGAATGGAAATGATCAGGAGTGGAAAAAGAGGGCACAAATCTCTGGGAAGGATAGCTAAGGTATAAGATGAGCTAATGCACATTCAGAAGTTCTCCTGCATTTAGAACAAATTTTTGGAAAACATGTTCACTTAAAAATCCTGGAATGAACCTGTAGATGACATTTCACTGGACTAAGCTTGAAATTCGGTACAGGTTTCGCCCATTGTTTGAAACTAGAGCGTCTCTAGGAAACCTTTCATAAGCCAAGATGGCGTGAAGCAGAGAAGCAACTACCACTTCCGGAGAGCGAAAATCCTCTTGGGATTTCTCTCAGTTACCAAAAACAGGTACTCATGTACATTTTTGAGAAAAGCAGAGTGGCATAACGCAAACTTGCCGAGAGCAGGGAAACCTGTACTTACAAAAAATCAATTTTCCAAGTAGAAGACAAGCTTCCGCTTGGCAGCAAGCCCTTGGATGCCAGCCTTTTCAGGGCAACTTCAGCGGCATCAATAAAAGCAAGAGTGCTCCAGGGAAACTCACTCACTGGGCAGTGGTCGGGATGCAGCTGCATTGTGCTCAGCTCTGAGTCAAGTATTTTAAGAGGATTGCTTAGATATTTTCAGAGCATTGCTGTGTGTCCACCGTTGGGGGGCGGGGAACCTGGAGGGGCATGGGGCCTGTGGTCTGCGAGGGTGGTTGCAAGAGTTCAAGGTGTTTGGCGGGACGAGAAGGTGCTCAGGGGAGGGGGGAGGGGCACGCAGGTATATGCACAGCTGTCCAGCTCTCATGAAGAAGGGATGGAGAGCGGACCCAAGGACAAAACAGAACCTCTGAGCTGAATCTCCCATGAGGGAGACGTGAGCTTCAGAATCAGGGAGGAAGACCTTTGTAAGAGGCGGGGCCAGCCCACCGTGCAGTGAGAATCTCCGAAGGGATGAGCTCCCTGTTACCACAAGTACTCAAACGGAACAGAGGACAGGTTTGAGGAGGTGATCTTTGGTTTGGTTTGGTTTTTTCGCTTTCTATATCCTGGTTTCCTGTCCCAGAGAGGAAACCAGAACCATTTCTACAAGCACTTTATTAAGCACTCACTGGGGCAAAAGCCTGTGCCCGAAGCAAGAAAAGCACAGAGGGACGGGACTTTCATTAAAACTGCCGAAAGAGCTGTTGTGCTGTCCCTTCTTCCCGTTTCGCCTCACCTCAGCACGACTGACGGACGGGTGGCTAATATGCTTAGATCTTTCCAGGCTGCAGCCGCCACGCTGCCTCACTACAGACCTGCTCAGTCAGTTCTCCTGACCCACCAGTGGGGATCTGTGGGTGCAGCTGTTAAGGGCTGTTTGCCCTGTTTCTGGCTGCAGTCAGTCGGGGAGTCTGTGTATGGGAAGAGCCAGTTTCCTCCCCCTGCTCTCCCCCAGGCTGGACTTCCTGCTCCTGAGCCCCGGGGTGGGGGGGTGAGGTGGGGGGGGCACGATGCTCCCGGTGTATCGGGGGCCTCTTCTCACCACTTCATGTGACTTGAGCAGGGTCAGGAACTGCCAAAGGACTGTACTTTTGGCAGAGGACACCAGTCAGAGGACACCCTAGACTGGGAGGCTAGATCCAGCCGCACCTGAGGGTATGGCTGCTTACGGAGGTCTCTTAGCAAGTGAATGCCTTTCCTTAGAACTGTTCGCACTTCTTCCTCCGAATCCAGGAGGAAGCATTACAAACACGCTGCCAGCTATTAAAAGGAAATACTGCCAACACGAAATGATTTATTTGAATAATAAGGGTAAAGAAGGGTGAGCTCATTTCAAGAAAAGTGCATCTGTATCAATGTCTTTAAAAATGTCCACCGCATACAAACCAAATTGCTACAGCCATGACTCCCGAGAGGGGGACCTAGGAGGGTAGGGGGCCAAAGGAGATATTTTACCTTCTGCTTTCGATGTTTCTGTGTCATTTGAGGTCATTTTATTTTATTTTATTTTATTTTATTTTATTTTATTTTATTTTTTTTGCAGTGAGCTTGGCTATTGTCATTTTGAAAAAGAAAAGCATGCTCATGAAGAAGACGACATTGGGCTTAAATTGTGATAGTCACAAGGCTTTAACAGAGAAAGCTGGGGTAGTCTGTAAAAAGGAAACTTACAGAGGTTGGCTACATTTTTAACTTGTGGTTGCTATTTCCCAGGATACTACCAGCATGTTTGAAAATACACGTTTTTATATATGCCCCAAGAAGCAGCTCATCCACAAAGCAATGTGCACAACACATTTGTGATCAGTCTCTCTTGTCCCTTATAGATCTCATTGGCTTGCCATGGGTGTGCTTTATATATACAATCATGAGCCTTGCATCCCTGGCTTTTGTGGTTGTGTTTATACCTGAGACAAAGGGATGCTCTTTGGAACAAATATCAGCGGAGCTGGCAAAAGCGTAAGTATTATGTTCACGCTCTCTGAACAACGCTCTGGTCAAAAAAATGCAGCTTTTGGGGAGCCTGGTGGCTCAGTGGGTTAAAGTCTCTGCCTTCAGCTCAGGTCATGAGCTCAGGGTCCTGAGACCCAGCCCCGCTTTGGGCTCTCTGCTCAGTGGGGAGCCTGCTTCCCCCTCTCTCTCTGCCTGCCTCTCTACCTACTTGTGATCTCCCTCCTCTCTGTCAAATAAATAAATTAATTTAAAAAAAAGTAAAAAAAATGCAGCTTTTATATACAACCAAATAATGATCCAACATCTGAAATTATTTCAGGATATTCCCTTTGGCCTGAAACCGTATCTCAAAGTACAATTTCAGTTTTCATGCCATGTGATGAATCTGGGTGACTAAGCTAAGAAATTAGAATAACCAGTGCTTTCTAGCGGGTGAACCTTTCAAAGCTCTTTTCAGTAATGCCCGAAGAACCTCTCTCATCTCTCTAGGTCCCCCACGCAGGAAAGGGTTTATTTGTTTGGGGTTTCAGGTAAGTCTTGGAATGTCATAGCCACCCTGTGCCAGAATCATGGGCCTCTTTCCGCTCTCACACATGCAGGTCGTCTTGAAGCCCTAACCACCTGTGAAGGCTGAGATGATCAGAAACAGTCTTGGGTTTAAATGACTGCAATTATCCCAAATATGGCACAATCAAAATGAGTTTCAGAGAGCTGAAGAATTTCTCCTGTGGATAGCAGATAAAAAGCTGGTTAAATACATCTCACAGAGAGAGATTGTTTAAGCAGCTGAATTTAGGCGTGGGCTGTAGAAAACTCTTTCCTTTTGGTAACAGAACTCAGATCTCTGAGTGTTGAACTGCAGGGAAGAAGGTGATGGGCAGGGGCCTGGAATGAAGCTGAACTTATTCCTCTTCCTAGGATCGAATCATTACATTTGCACATGTAGGGATACTTGTTCTTCGTTTCAACGGGATAGCACTACTTATTTAGAGTTGGTGAATTTCTTCTAAAAACACTTTCAGTGGGCCAGACAGAAATGATTGCTATAGGAACCTGAAGGAAGAATAAACCCGCGAGGTTTATTTCATGGTCCCTATACGTGGACATATTTATTTATAGTAGAATTTGGAAAACGTTTACTTTGTATTTTATACACTTAGACGTGGTTTGCATTTCTTAAATATTTCACCTTAACAGGCAGAAAGATTTCTCTCTTAATTCAAGCGAGTTAAATATCAAATTGTAGGGTTAATTTTTAATATAGATAAAGCCTTGTTTTTTAAAAATACAATGAAAATGAAAGTTATTCATTTACAAGGAAATATAATTGTCAGGAAGGCTGGCCGGACCCTTGGCCTGACCAGTACATTGTCTGGCTCTATGCAAGTTGAAGCCAACTGACTAGGTTTCTTGGAGAGCTCAGTATCTGAACAAGACTATTAATTACTGATACACAATTCAAATAACTAAGAACCTCAGGCCTTGGTAACTCTATGCATCCATTTGGGGACTTGGTTTAGATTAGGCCTTTTTCAGGACCAAGGCGCCAGGACACTGAAGACTTCCAAACCTACTGGCCAGTCTTCATTTCTCATTCTGCCCTATCTTTGTTTCCCATCAGCTGTCTGTTTAGGTGTAACACACCATCCCCCCACGTTGTGGCTTAAAATATACTACTTCCCATTTCCCAGGATGCTTTGGTTTGCCTGGGCTCTGCTCCTGCTCGTTCCACCTGGGCTCCCTCATGGGTCTACATGGCAGGAGGGGCAGTCGGTCCGGAGGGTGTAAGAGAGCTTTGCCCTCATGGACGAGAGTGGGGGCTGACTCACTGGGCACTTCTGTTGTCCTCCACGGGGCCTCAGCCTCCAGAAGGCTGATATGGCTTCCTCACGTGGCAGATTCTGAGCAACATTCCAAGGTGGTAGAAGCAGGAACTGTAAGGCCTGTGAAGTGTACGTTCTAGAAGTCACACTGCAGTACTCCCATTATTTTCCAACACCCTGCAAGTCCCGAGGCTGGCCCAGAATCAAGGGGTGTAGAAATTGACTTAATCTTTTGATGGGATGAAGGACACAGAATTTTTTTTTTTAACAACATTTAATCTACCACTCTTACTCTTTCTTGAAATTCTCTTTTAGCTTCCATGAAACAATTTTCTTCCCTGGAATCTCTCTTACCTCACGGGCACTTATCTCTTTATCTCTCCTTCTATTCCTAGTTATCATCGAAGATTTAGCCCAACATCCTTGTGCCTTAAAAGACCATGCAAATCCTCATCTTTGAAGTCCTGCATAAACCTAGCTCTAGAGAACATTTCTTCTCTCCTGGATTTTTAATATTTTCTCGGTCCCTTTTTTTCTCTACTGCCTTAGCTAAGACTCTGATGGTTTCACCTCCCTTAACTAAGTTAAAACATTTTGGTTTCCAGGGATGGTATCTGCTCATTATCCTTCCTATGAAACCTCACTATACAGTGCCTAGTATAATACTGATCCCTAGCAGATGATCAAAAAGTATCCACTGATTGGTTGTATAACTTGTGAACAAGACCAGTGCTAAATTCCTTATGGGGGGAATTGGATCATGGATGATGGTGTAAAGCACACATGTTTTGATCTGTGGGTCTCAGGATGTGATTTAATCTACAATGTAATACAGCCTGTGCAATGGGAGGAGAAAGAGTTATGTGGGCAGATTAAGTGAGATCTTCTGGCTTTTCCACACCTCTCCCTTCCCCTCCACTTCATATATTGTCTATTCAACTCTTCTATAATCATCTACTAGGCACCAGACACCATACTAGGAAAGAACTGAGGATATAGGAGACAAGGAGTCCTTAGCTTCTTTCCTTTAGGAGGCAGGCAAGAAAACAGACCACTGCAAATACTTACCGTTGTTGGCAAACACAAAGGAAAATCACATATATTGGAGGATGTCATTTATAAAATCTTCCTGAAAGAGATAATACCGAAGCAGAATCCTGAAGGAGTGACCTGGGCAAAGGGCAGTATGTGGGAGTCAGAGGAGACGCACACGCAGAGGCCAGTATACTCACTGGTAGGGTCTGAAGAGGACAAGTTCTGGGTTGGGGATCGAGAGATGGGTCCAGAGCACAGGGCAGAGAGATGTCAGGAAGGGTTTCGTCTGTCTTGGTAAAAAGTTTGGATTTTATGCTGAAGGCAGTGGGGTATGTTTGTTTGTTTAAATATTTTATTTATTTATTTGACAGAGAGGAGAGAGATCACAAGTAGGCAGAGAGGCAGGTGGTGAGAGGGAAGCAGGCTCCCTGCTGAGCAGAGAGCCCGATGCGGGGCTCGATCCCAGGACCCCGAGATCATGACCTGAGCTGAAGGCAGAGGCTTTAACCCACTGAGCCACCCAGGCGCCCCGTGGGGTATGTTTGAAACAACAGAGCGGGGGGTAAAAGTAACCCAATTTTTAACAGAAGACTCTGGCAAAATATAGAGATTGGAAGGGGGGCTGCTGAGAGAGGCAGACCAATGGGAGTCTTCTGAAGAAATCGGGTAGAAAACTACGGGGCTGGATGGCGGACAGGGATGGAATGAAATGACTTGGAGCTGGATTGGAAAAGAATGTTGAGGACAAAGAGCAAATTGGGATCTTTCTCAAGCCTGGAGAACTAACCCCATATACAATGAAGACATCCACGGAAGTAAGACGAGGAGGAGGAAGAGCAGGCTCAGGAGGCTGGAATCTGGTGGGGGCTCAGGTACCCTGAGTTCAGGTTGTGCATACTGTCTGTGGGTGCCCATAGGACACGCGAGGGGAAAAGAGACAAGGCCAGTATATGTTGGAAGCTGATCCTGGACACCTCAGTGCATAGTAAGAAGTGTGTGGGAAAGCCGGGGGCAGACCCACGTTTTGTGGAGCCTACGCCTTCAAGGGCCCTGTTGAAGAAAAAAAAATACAAATTATTGTATTTTTTTTTTGTATTGTATTTGTATTGTATTGTATTGCATTTGAATGCAAAATTAGACGTGACTGTGTGGATCTTAGAAGAGGCTGTGAAGTGAGGGGCCCTGGGGCTGAAGTGTCATTGGCCTTATGGCAGGTCCACCTTAAGCTTAGGCACTTTTTAACTACCTGCTTCTTAGCTGGGGGGATGGGGTGAAATTCCTTTAAAAATAAGAGTTAGCTAAAATTCTTGTGAACAACACTAATTGCAAAATTGAGGCAGGGAGAAAGCAATTATGAATAAGCCGAATAAAATGAAGGACCTACTAGGATCACATTCTTTTTTAGGAAGTCTAACTCGAAACCGGAATGAATGTTTTGGAATTAAGGTGAAGAAACTTTTAGGTCTATTTTTCATATGGGACTGTCGGAATGTGTCAAATTGCAAACCAAGTAAAAATGTGAGGACGAAACCTAGGAAAAGCCAATCTTTCTATCTAGTGGACCCCCAGAATGAGACATTCCCTAGCAACCTATCATTTGACTCTCTAAAACGCCACAAAACTTACTCAAAAATGGGGTGGGGAAGGATTCTGTCTAAATTAGTAAAACTCTGAGTTATGAAGTGTTTTTGAAAGACTCACATTTCTGTGACTTTTGAGTCATGCAGTTACTCAAACTTAAATCCAAACCTTCAGTTATAAATTGCAAAACAAGGGAAATCTGAAAGCTGAAATCTTGGCAGCCCTCGATGGACATGGGTGCTGGGTATTGAAGGATAAGAGTAGATCCGAGGTCGATATAAAGTATTATAAAAGGTGAGGGCACAGAATAATCCTGCAGGTAAAATTCCCTGTGGCAGTGAGGGCGTCTACTGGGGTATGTGCTGTGGGCAGAGAGGAAACAGTTGCTCTCGGAAACCTTGGCTGACTCCTATTTCTGTAGTACTATAGAATATATTTTTTTAGATTTTATTTATATATTAGAGAGAGCGTACAAGCAGGGGGAGGGGCAGAGGGAGAAGGAGAAGCAGCCTCCCTGCTGGGTAGAAGCCCAACACAGGGCTTGATCTTAGGACCCTGAGATCATGACCTGAGCTGAAGGCAGATGCTTAACCAACTGAGCCCCCCAGGTACCCAGCAAAGGCTTTTAAATTGGAAATGTAAGTAGCCTGAATTGTGTCAGCTGGCTAAAGTATGTATGGAGTATGTGTGTTAAACAAAATTCCCTACAGCGAAATGTCAGAGACAAAAAAAAGGAAGATAAAATCTGTAATGATATTGAGAAGTCATCCAACTAGCTCAGTACACGCGGGTGGGAGGAAAGCCCAGGGAGCTCACGGGGACGCCGGAGCTGAAGTGAGCTTGAAGACTGTGTTAAGGGAGTCTTCATAAATTTAGGAGTTAATGAAGAAAGTGAGTCCAATTTTGTCACCAGGGAAAGAGAGGGTCCTGACGTGTACAGCCCAATGACTTTCTAAGGAGGAAGAAAGGAAACGATTTCTAATGTGAAATTAACTTCAAAGGTGATACTTAATGTTTTCCTTTCTCATATTTGGCGTTCGGTTCTTTTACTTCCATTTCTGCAAGGCTGAGAAAACAAATATTCTTCCAAGGTTGTCAAGTTTCTTATAAAATAAACGGTGACTCAGCTGAGAGGTCAGAAAAGATTTTAGCAGTAATGTAATTTGAAAGGATTTTATTCTGAACTTCTGCCCTGCCAGCGATAAACTCAAGATGGGATGTTGGCCGTATTTGCTATTTCAGCTGTGACTTTCATGCTTTTCCTTAGTTTAAGTGGAAACAGAGAGAAAATGAACAAGTTGACGTTTTGGAAATATTTTAGTTCTGAGACTTATGTTAGTTTTCCCTTCTAGCGATTTATTGCATGCGGTCATTCCTTCCTTCCTTCATCCAAACTCACTTGTTCGAGAAATATTTACTGAGCATCTAATATGTACCAGGCACTCACTGTTCAAGGTGCCACAGCCACAGTACTCATCGAGCAAAAATGCCTCAAGAATGAAAACATGCTGATAAGAGAGGGAGTGAGTATGAGGCTACTTTTGATCCGGTGATCGGAGAAGGTTATTCTGAAAGGTAACACTTAGGATAAAATCTGGGTGATAATCAGGAGCCAACAAAGATAGGGCAAAGGAGAATTGGAGCAGAGAGAACAGCTAGCACTATGGCTAATCTGAAACACACTTGACCTGTTCCAGGGACAACAAGAAGGCCAGGAGGTTGAAATCTCTGAGATTTAGTTAGAAAGTTGGTGGAGACTAGCACACAGAGCCCTGCCGGCCCAGCAAGTTTGGATTTCATTCTTTTTTTTTTTTTTTTTTTAAGATTTTTATTTATTTGTTTGAAGGAGAGTGCACAGAGGGCAGGGGGGCAGAGGGAGGGCAGGGGAGAAGGAGAGGGAGAAGCAGACTCCCCCACGCAGGGAGCCTGGATCATGACCTGAGTGGAAGGCAGACGCTTCCTGGGCCACCCAGACCTCCTGGGCCACCCAGATGCCCCTTGGATTTCACACTGAGTGCAATGGGAAGCTACTAAAGTATTTTTGCAGGGAGTGACGTGAGCTGATTTACATTTTGAGAAGTGCCAAGTGAGCCTCTGTGGTCCCACAGCTGCACATGGCTTGAGAAAGCACGTAAGCCCGGTGTTGGGTTTTTCTCACTTTAAATCATGATCCTTGGGGGCGCCTGGATGGCTTAGTCAGTTAAGCATCTGCCTTCGGCTCAGGTCATGATCCTGGGGTCCTGGCATCAGGTTCCCTGCTCAGTGGGGACCCAGCTTCTCCCTCTTCCTCTGCCCCTCCCCGCCCCCATCTGTGCTCTTTCTCTGTCAAATAAATAAATTATAAAGAAAAATCATGGTCGTTGACCTCCAGTGGCCTTCACTGCTGCCTGACAGTCACATACGTCCCAGGCCTATTAACTGCTTGGCTCCTAGACAACTGCTCCAAACCACCTTCTCTCCTGGAAACCTCCCGACCTCCTTAGCCCTGTTCACTCCCACTGATGACCTTGTCTCTGACTTCACTGGAGAAATGGACAGAGTCGAAGGCAACTTTCATAACCCTATACAACCACCTCCACATTAGCGTGTGTATCTAAATACACCGTCATCCTTCTGGGTCCTGTCTGTTAGTTCCATCATTCAGGTGTGAGGCCAACACTTCACGCTCTCCTCCATCCCTTTTCCAGGACATGAGACGTTTAAGTCTAGGTAATCTGTTGGGAAAACATACCATGAACCTGACCCTTTCGACCAGTGCCACACTCAGGCCCAGCCACCATCTTTTCCTTGGACTAGACTAACCTCTGCACTGGTCTTCTAAAGATGTCATTCCTCAGCTCCAAATCCTGTGGTTCGAATTACATTTCAAATAAAATGCACAGTTCTGTGGCTACCACAGAACCACTTCTGTGGCTACTTACTTCTCTAAGCTCATCTTGTCGTTCATGTACTAGCCATGCTCTGACCTTTCTGAAAACACTGGGCTTCCGGTTCTTCACAGGGTTTCCTCCGTAATTTGTCAGTTTCTGATCAAATGTCATCTCTTTAGTGATGCCAACAGTGGATACAGTCACCTGCTACCCAACTGTTTTCATTCTTTTTTCCTGTTTATTTTCCTCATTAGCACTTTTACTACTTAAAATTATATACTTACACACTTGTCTCCTTTATTAAAAGGTAAGCTCCTTGAAAGCCTAAGTCTGTATCTACTCAAGTAACTGGTTCAATGACAGGGAAAGATCTTTGAAAGAGGTTCAAAGGTGGCCTTACTTTGTTTCTAAAAAACATAAACTACTAGGGCATATTTTTACACTGAGGGGAATAATCCTGTAGAAGAGCATTTCTTAATGCAGGAGCAAGCACATAACACAGAAGGTAGACAATGCAGACGTAAATATAGGCATATTGGTAGAGTTTGAGAAGAGGAGAAAAATAAAATAGGATCTGGAACATTATCTCCATTAGTTCTATGTAATACTATCCTTGGACTCTGCAGGTAGGAATGCCTTGATTTTCTGGGAAGTCACCCTTTTCACCTTACCCTTTGCGTGAGGTTGACCAAAGTTTGGTGGTACACTGAATTTCATGATACATCAAGTCTTTGCAATAAAGATTTCTTTTCAGTTTAGCTAAAACATTAAAGCCCCAGGGTGATTTAAAAAAATAATAGGCTGTACCTCCCCCCCACCCCCGAGTACTATAAATTAAGAGTGACATTTTCATTAGTGCCTCTTTCTCTTTCAGGAACTATGTGAAAAACAACATTTGTTTTATGAGTCATCATCAAGAGGAATTAGTGCCAAAACAGCTTCAAAAAAGAAAACCCCAAGAGCAGCTCTTGGAGTGTAAAAGGCTGTGTGGTAGGGGACAACCAAGGCAGATTTCTCCGGAGACCTAATGGCCGCAAACCTTAAAAATGTTGGTAAAGTAGAAGAACAATTAGAAGGGTGTCTTTGTACCAAGACATATCGGCCACTCCCATGTTTTGTCCCTAGTGTCGTGGAGCTAGTTTTAGACACACCCTGAAATTATAAAGGCAGCCTTTAACCTCTACCTCTCGAAAGGTAAATGAGGTGCAAGATCCCGTGATCCCTTTCTTAATCTGCGTCGGACACCGGGTGAAATGAATCCTGGCTGGTTCAATACTTTGCTCCTTTCTCACAGAGCAGCCTTTGAAAAACCACGAACTAGTAACGCGATCAATTTTTGCCTTAGGGTTATGTATATGAGGAGGCCAGTTGCGGCTTCATGATCCACACACCGAAACGGCCTGAACACGAGCTCGTAGGTTTTTGCCCACTAAGACAGTACTTGCACGGGGCCTCCTGTAAAAAAGATCCAGGACACAACATGGATAACTGCATCTGTTCTAGGAGGGGATCCTGGCTAGGATTTCAGTGATAATTCCTGATTATAGTTCAAGTACAAAGATCATGCAGCTTATTTTATGAACGACAATGTAATGCAAAATACCCTTTTATGAATTTTATGTATATTAAAAGAAACAATTCTGCACTAGTTGAGAAAAGCATTTTTTCCCATCCATTTTAAAAAACACAACTAGAAAGGGCTATTTCAAAATCCTGGGACCATTTTTACTTAGTCGTACCTGCTAGTAAGACCTTAAAGAAAAGGAATCAGGAAAAAAAAAAGGAATCAGGCCATTAGGTTATCAATCCCAATCTCTATAATTAATTAGGTGTGAGTTACTAGGTCAAGCCTATGAAACTCTCTCCTTGGAAGGCTTTCATGATGACTGACTAGCTATCCATAGCTTCCTGCAATCCTCTGCACCCCTCGGGACTATCACTACCTCAGGTGATGGCACACGGGCGGTAACTGATGCTGACTTTCAGGTGATGGCAGATGTAGGGACGTTCAGACATCTGCACAGTTCCCTCGCCATGTTCTTCTCTAGGATGAAAGGGAGGTCACCAACTGTACCAGGAACTTGGGTTTTTCCCAAACGACAGTGAATTGCTCTCTTCTATATTTCTCCACTGAATATTAAAACTTGGTGAGGTATTTTTACTGATTTGGATATGATGACCAAAAATCTACAATAAAGAATCTCAACCTACTTAAGTAGTGACCCATTAAATTACTATCATAAGCTATGGGAGACACACAAAAACTTACAAGCATGAACAATCTAACTTGAATAAGAATAAAACATTACGGCTGGCCTGAAGAATAGAGACTGTCAAGGGCCAAAACTCTTTGTTTCTAAATAGACTGGAATTTTCCTATTGGCCCTTAACAAATGGTGCCAGTTTGATATAAGGGTATATGAGATCTAGGAATTCCCCTATAATGAAATGGGAAGACTATAAATCTATGTAAGTAACAGTGAAACTGTATTAGCAGAGACTCAGGAGAATGACTGAAAGTCCTGATTGGTAGGGAAAGTTCTGAGGAAGGGAGACTAGAGATCTTATTTCTACCACACCACATTTCCTATGCAAGTTAGAGCAGGGTTTTTATTTTTGAAGGAGAAGGAAAAGTGTGTTCTGTAGAGGATCGATTTAAGAAATTTATTATGAACACTCAGTGGAATTATATGCTGAGATGATTTTTTTTTAAAAAATCAAGACAGGTAATCGATACGTATTTTTTCTTTGTCAAGCATCACAGATTGTAAGATACTTAACAAAACTGTTCCATGTTCCCTTAGAAATTCAAAACAGTATATATACATTAGCAATTTCTTGTTTTAGCCATTCATCATAAATGGGTAGGAAATTGTTCATAAACTTGGGAGGTTTATCACTAGCGATTTCAACTGCAGTGTCTTCAACACTCTTGTATTTTTCTTTTATTATCCTGAGTCCGTAACTAAATAATTCTGTCTTCAAATTTTTACCCAATACACCCCTACCCAGAGCTTTTCGATTTCCAAAAATAAAAAAGGGGGACTACTTATCAGTTGTATGTATATATTCACAGTTTTTATTTATAAAAAGATTTACAGCACTTGTGAAGAGCCAGAAGACATCGGACGCGCTCATTCTTACCAGCTTCGTTAAGTTTAGTGGGTTATCCGTGACACTTCGCCAGGCGACGCTCACACGGCAGCCCTGACGCCTGACCCGGTTAGATTGTCTTTCTTCCTCTTTTCTGAGAAAGCATTTTGATGAGCTACTGATCTACCTACTTCTCAAGTCACTTGAATACTGAAAATATTATGACATCTGGATCTGCACCTTGGCCATATAATCATGTTTCCCCCCTTTTCTCTCTTTCTCTTTCTGTGAACATGACCAAACAGGTCACTTATTACTGTTTGTTAAAGCTAAGTGGAAAATCTCAATTTTTAAAAATAGCCTCCCAGAACCTGTGACTTCTTCACTGAATTGTATCCTCTATGTTTTATGAGGTTTACTCTATCCTACTGGATCTTAAAGTGAAGCAAATAAACACAATGTAAAACAAAACAAAAAAAAAGCGAGAGCGAGAGAGAGAACAAGAGGAGTTTGAAAATCACAACTGAGTCTTTCACAAGAAAGAAAATATAAATGCTAGCCTTTGCCCCCCGACTTAGGAGTGAGAGGCACAGCAGGGGAAGGCATGGAGAGAAAAGAGGATTTAAAAAATAAATACAAAATAAGATATGTTGTTCAGTGCAGTATGTAAGCCAGGTTTGGAAGACTTTATAATATGGTAAGGAAAATGAACTAGAACGTGGAGAACAAGATGTTGCAATTTTTCATGAAACTTTCAAAACATTTTGAAAATTCAGGTTTTAGTGGAAGATTGTGTTGGAATATTGTCTCTATTAAGTTACTTCTAAGAAGCTAATTGGACTCTCCACTCAGCTTTATTTCTAAGTGAAATTACTGTTGGTTCTACTAAACTCCCAGGCCCAAGTGGTAGAGCACAGGTGCAGCCCGATCACGTACTACCCCAGGGCTCTTGCGTGAGCCGGAGGGCCAATGTTTCACAAATGCCCATTTATTGTAACTTTAAGAGGAGCAATCCCAAATACTGAATAGTCACTCTTCAGCTCCATTAAATAAGACACAGCAAGGGGAAAGACGTATCTTGCAAAATGGCTTTCAAGTTCAAGTTGAACTATATTATAATTATACTGTGGCACAGAGGCAGCTTGTGGGCACTTCTTGTTAAAACAGCACAATGTATCAACTCCTGACAAGACTCTTAGAATAGCCTTCAGCACCAACCTAAGATTACTACTTTCCTACAACTAGAGGTGAGTCTTACCAGAATAACAAAAGTACGTATGAGGTACAGCCCATCACAGCTTCTTTCTCATATCCATCTCGTAGGTAAGAGGATTTGCTGCTTAAAACTACACCTTTGTAACTTTTAAAAGATACTGAACATTTTCTATCATATTAAATTAGCAACATAAAACATTATGCTTACTCTATAAAGTTCTACTTGGGTTTGCTCCCTAGAATTTATGTACATACTTTTATTTCTAATCTGCAAGAAAAAAAAATTCCTATTTAATATTTGGTAACAGAGCAGTAAAAGATACTCTACACATGTGGCATATATATATTTACAAAATACACTTCAAAAAGAAGCCAACACACTTTAGCAAAAGTCTAAGCTTGCATAGATTAAAAAGAAAAAAGAATTATGAATACAATTTTTGTTAAAATAGAAAATGGGGAATAAAAGTTACAGAATGGATATGAAGAGAGATCTTTTCCAAACTTTTATTTGTGCACATTCAATTGAAAAAGATAACTTTTACAGGTTCTTTGGTGCCCATATTCAGCATACAAAAATGTAAAAGACTATTCACAAATAAAACACATTAGCTCAAACTGGGAAGAAATAATGACAATAACAAAACAATTTAAGGTAGTGCACACTGTGACAGCTCTGCTTACGGGGACATGAGAATTACTGCGAAAATAAATAGAATGTCCTTTTGTAAAAGCAGCAATGTCATGTCTTGTAAACTTCCTTTTTATATTACAGCAAGGTTGAAATAAAATCCAAAGGGCCTGGAGCTTACACTGTAGCTGTGAATGAATA
>CM052802.1:26781257-26851519 GCA_028533885.1 Nasua narica
GCGAAAATAAATAGAATGTCCTTTTGTAAAAGCAGCAATGTCATGTCTTGTAAACTTCCTTTTTATATTACAGCAAGGTTGAAATAAAATCCAAAGGGCCTGGAGCTTACACTGTAGCTGTGAATGAATAAAAGAGTCTATTTCCTCAATGACTGTTGGTCCAGTTTTCCTTTTGTTTTGAGTCCAATGTGCAGCAGGTTTTAAAAGGTGCTCAGTTAGGGATTCTAACCAATTACATGATGAATTATAAAATTTCTTTCCTGCTTTCAAACACGAATGGGTAAATCTGCTCCACAGCAGTCGCAACAGCCTTTACGTTGGGCCCTGTGACAAACAGTATAGGAAGGCGTGAGAAGAGCGCTAGGAACGTGCATTTCCCAGAGGGGAAGACATTCACGTAGTTTAGATTAGGGGACTGATTGTTTAAAAAAAAGATCTACACTTTACATAGTTAAACAGTCAGAATACAAACCAAGAGAATAACATTTTTTTCTGAACAATTCGAGGAAATCTGAAACACAAAATGCTATTATTCACCTTGTTTTTAGGGCAGTGTGAAGACAGTATATATAAAAATATAAAAATCTGACAGCACAGTTAGATGCTGATTAAAGGAAGAAATGATGAACGGGACTAGACATTTTGGTCACTGTTCTGTTGGTCGCTGTAGCCTGACTTTTGGTTAGGCTACCGCTGAGGCTCACTTACCCAATAAAGTAAGACAAAGCCGCTTCAAAAGTACTGGCAAACCAGAGAGCTGTTATTAACTAAGTGGTCTACCCCCACCCCCAGATTTACTAGTACTCGCTACCTGCCATGTATTTAATATTAATCTGGCCACTCATCCTCACAGCTTACTCAGTAAAGTAAGAAAACACACATGCGGGAAGGGGGTGACAGTATATGTGAATTAATCCACATAATGCTTGAGATAACTTTTTAAAAAATGTAACTTCCATTTAAATATCTAAAAAGAAACATAAAAAGAGACAACAAAAATATTGTCATAAAACTTATTTTAAATAAAAGCGGTTTCACTAAAGTACACTTAATTCTTTTGAAAGATGCCGAAAACGTGCACACTGTACCCACTGTGAACTCTCTGAAGGTACTGATCACGTGTTAGCTGGGTTTGCTCCTTCCTGATTCTCCTCCCCTCCTCCCCACAGGACAGTGCTTCGAAGGCCTATGGGAACCACTCAGGATCTGTTTGGATCTGTTTACTGAATTGTTAATGTTTCATAGGATGTTCCAGATGTAAATATATAATGTATACTAATTAACCCAATTATCCTCAGTTTGTTATTATGTTGTTTAATTATCTATTAACTTGGTAAATATAGATTTTACCTATGCATCATCCATTCTATACTTAGTAGGGACTTATTGATCAATAGACTTTGGGGCTTCTCAGAAGTCTGGGCTCCAAAATGTGGAAAGAGAGTTAAAAGAAGGGAACAAATGGGTTTGTTCCCCATCATTCCATTTTAAGATTCAGGCAAGATGCTGGCAGTAGGCTTTTAAAGTCTCCAAGGAAGATGTGAAAACCCACAGGTTGACTCAAAACTAAGCTTAACTGTTGAGAGTCTAAAGGTGTCAATAATGTGTATTTTCCTCTAAGGACTGAAGGAATACAAAGAAAATTCAAGAACACCAAAGAAATTTTCCTGAATTCAATTCAGCCGAAGGCTGGACCTGCATTTATAAATCCAGTAGCTTTAAAGCCATCTTGTGTGCTAATGCTAGTTGCTTGAAACCATCACTTCTAAATACTTACGACTCAAAAGATATAGAACAAAATACACATAAGACATGACAAATAAGTACCAATGACATTTGACTATTTTACTTATGTAAAACCTCTTCTCTACGAAGTTTATAAAATGGGTTTCTCTTGAATATTTTAAATGCAAGACATCATATATTAAAAAAAATCACACTATGAAAATATATACTAAAATATTTTTAATAGCTCTATCCAAATGCTTTTGGACAGTATAATTCACATTCTGGATACTACACAGCAATAAGAATGAATGATCTCTAACTACATAGAATAATATGGATGAATCTCACACTAAGATAATAATGAGTGAAGGAAAACAGACCCAAAATAGCATGTATATGATTTTAAAATAGTATATAAAAGCAGGGAAAACTAAACTACAGTGTTAAAAGTCAGGAGACTGGCTCCCCTTGAGGAGTAGAAGTAACTAAAGGAGACAAATGAGACATTATTTCCATTTTCATATAGCTACCTCATTCAAATCATAATTGACCATAAGCTTGGTTTTAATATCATGAAATACCTGTTACTGTGATACTTCCTGTTGAAAAAATCTGTAATGTAGCTCTTAGAGATTTTATCCGATAGCACACAGCAGGATGAAGTTCAGGTTCGTAACTATACCAAAAAAAAAAAAAATCACAATTAATAGAAATATTTACAGGCTGACAAGTCATTACAAATTTGGTAACTTGTCTTGATTCTTCAAAGACCTACCTGGCATGAGGTCTATTGTTCTTTGTGAATTCTGGCAAACGGATTTCAAATGGCATGTTACACACTGCCAAAACATTGACAACCTTAAAATCTGTAAATATTACCTGCAGGAGAGAAGTACAACTCAATGAATTGTTTTGAAACAAACAAACAAATAAAATTATCAGAAAAAAAAACAAACAACTGCTCATCAGGGCAACTGCAAATAATTGTTTCAATCCTCTGGCTCCCTGCTCAGCAGGGAGTCAGCTTCTCTCTCTTTCTCTCTCCTTCTGCCCCTCCCCACAGCTTATTTTCTCTCTCTCTCTCTCAAATAAATAAAATCTTAAAAAAAAAAAAAAAGAATTGGAGCACATGGAAAAGTGCTCAACATCACTCGGCATCAGGGAAATACAAATCAAAACCACAATGAGGTACCACCTCACACCAGACAAGTCAGGAAACAGCAGATGTTGGGGAGGATGAGGAGAAAGGGAAACCCTCCTACACTGTGAGTGGGAATGCAAGCTGGAGCAGCCACTTTGGTAAGCAGTATGGAGGTTCCTCAAAAAGTTGAAAATAGAGCTACCCTACGACCCAGCAATTGCACTATTGGGTATTGACCCTAAAGATACAAATGTAGTGATCTGAAGAGGCACATGCACCCGAATGTTCATAGCAGCAATATCCACAATAGCTAAACTACAGAAAAAGCCTAGATATCCATCGACAGATGAATGGATAAAGATGTGGTATATATATACATACATACATTATATATATATAGATAGATATGTACATATAAAAGATATAGATAGATATAGATAGATATGTATATATCTATCTATATATAATATATAATACCTGGATCTTTTGAATCTTATGTTGAATTTTTTTAATGCTTTAAATGGGATATTTAATCTACAAAGATAGGATAAAGAAGAGTGATAAAAAAATTAAAAGCAGAGTTCTTCTCAAGAGTCAAAATGGAAAAGTTGCCACTTTCAAAAGTCAATAAATACTGAGTGTGCTCTGAGCTCCAAAGGTCATTTTCTTATATGCAGTAGAATAAAATGATATTTCTTTAAGTTTAGTTAGATGTTTGTTTTCTTTGGGGGGGGGTAGGGTAAGAAAACTGTTTTTAACTGGGATTTTTCTCAACACTTCCAACGTTATACTCAGACAAGAAGCTCCAAGGCTGAAAAGCAACTTTGGCCACTCCTACCAATAACTTGAATGCTTGTATCTTACCATGCTTTGAAATATTCCCAGTAAAAGCACACTTCTGGATTAACTATTCTCCAGCTGAGTACTTGCACAAGGCACTTGATGAAAGTCACAAAACTGTCCAAAATGGCACCACCATCAGTCAAGACTCTCAATAATATCAGTCTCCTCAAGCACCAACCCTCCCCTTACCCACCAACACTTCCATGCCTTTCTAGCACCGTCCACCTCAGGGAAGACTGAAGAGGTCAGAAAGAAACCCAACTTTCCATCACTGCTCTTTCAAATTCCATGTAGCCTGGACCCACCTCTTTGGGGACCACAGCTCATCTTTATCTTTCTTTCATTTGCAAGTGATAGAACAAGCCCATAATATGTACTAATTTTACTCAAATTTACGCCTCCATAAAATTATATTTGATAAAGTTAACCTGCGAGCAATAGTCACTTTACGTGCGACAGCCTGCCAACTACTGTGTACTTTCTGTGGACCAAACCACACATTTGACACAGCAAGCCAATCTTATAAATGTCCCTTTTTACACAATGTGCATTTTGTTTTGAATTTATGTCATTTTTAATACTTCTGATTGATTTTACATAATGCAGCCTTTTCTGACTCCTTATACACAAGTGTATAGTTGATATTAGTTATTCATGTGAATTCTTTTCAACTTACAACATAATGTAATTATTTCTAAAGCACAGATTACTTAAGTTCAGCATCTTTTAAATCATCACGATTTCCTGTTATAATGGTAATGTCCTCACTAACCATAATATGAAAGGAACACTGTTTACTCAGCCATTAAATGCATAGATCTATGCAAGTTGCATTCTATTATCTTTTTTCTTCTTTATAATTTATGTGATAGCTATCTATAAATAAAAACACACTTTAACCTTTTAAACATAGGGCCCTACTCTCTCTACTCTCATTATCCCAACATACCACCCTTGAGATGATCAAAACCAAGATTTTTTTGGTGAGAAGTGAACTTAAAAGAGTTGAAAAGTCAGTTCACTTGTAAGGCAGTAAGACTCTCGGTGAGCAAGGGGTTAGTGAAAATGCCAAGATCCTTTACAAGTACTCACACGGTTAAGAGTTTGCTACTAAATTTTTGTACTGAAGGACAGACAATAAGAAAAAGGCCAATCATGAGAAGAGTATCTGTGTGATTTTTTTTCTTTCTTTTTTTTAAATTTTATTTATTTTTTTCTTTAAAAATTTTATTTATTTGAGACAGAGAGAGAGGGAGAGTGACAGCGTGCACCAACAGGGGGAGTGGCAGAGGTAGAGGGAGAAACAGGCCATCCTCAAGCAGGGAGCCCCAAGGTGGAGCTCGATCCCAGGACCCTTCTGTGTGATTTCTTTAGTCTATCAAATTAAAAAGTTTAACTCTACAAATTAAATCCTTTAATATTTGTAGTTTGGATGTTTTTTGAAAACATTACCTGAAAACCTAGTTTCTGCAGACTGCGGGCTAAACGTCTGGCACCAAATTTAGCTTCTTCTTCACTATGGTTTTAAGGAAAGAAAAAGATGATCAGTTACATGGAAATAAATTTTGTACTGACAAACACGACAAACTACACATGATTTTGTTTTAAGTCTAGGAAAATGTCCTTTCCATGAAGGAAAAATTTAAAAATTAAAGGAAAAATCCAATTAAAACTTACCTTGTTGCTCCAGTGCAAATAATTTTTCCTGAGGACCAAATTGTAGCTGTAATTCGAGGTTTTCTAAGCTTCATTAATACTTTCTGCAAAGAACAAAATAAAACAAACACATGGTTACATAATAAGCGTTAATTTTCACTTATGGTTCTGCTTCACGTGGCCATTTTAATAAAAGTTGTAACTACTACTCAGTGTTTACCCAAGACTGAAATAAGTAATTGTTCTCAAAATCATCCATTCTGAAATTAAGTACCATACTGAACACAAAGGACATATTAATTCAAAAAGACATTTAATTAATTAAAAATACAAGGCCTGTATCAACCTATACTTGAGATCAATGTACTACAGGCATGCAAACTTTTCAACTCTCATTCCACCCTGGTCATACAACTGGAATTTGCAATTTGCATGGATCCTTAAAAATGCCAAACTTATTCAAACCTCACGGCTTTTGCAGTAATTGTTACTATTTTCATCTGGAATAGTCTTCTCTCAATATTCTCACTTTCGTTCAAGTCTTTCATCAGATGTCAGATAGAGAGGCCTTCCCTAACCAAAAAAGCACCCACCCCCTCACTGGTCTCACCTCCAATCCTGCTTTATTCTGCTTCATGGTACTCATCATTATATTGTATCTTACAGTTGAGATGACTACTACAGATTCAAGTTCAATATGCAAATCTTAAGTGTAGGACAAATGTTGGAGCTTGAGATGTAATTTTAGATTCTTTAGATATGAAAGGCACTTAAGGTTGTGAGTTTGAATGAATTTATCTACAGAGTGAGCATAAATCAGTCAAGGACTAAGGTCCAAGAGAACAATGTGAATTTAAATTTTTATTGCCATTTTTCATTTATGGAAAATACCATATGCCCATTATGCATGAGAGAGAAATATTTACTGAATACTGTAACATATAAATTCTTTTTTTTTTTTTAAAGATTTATTTATTTGACAGAGAGAGATCAAAGTAAGCAGAGAGGGGGCGCCTGGGTGGCTCAGTGGGTTGATGCCTCTGCCTTCGGCTCAGGTCATGATCTCGGGGTCCTGGGATCGAGCCCCGCATCGGGCTCTCTGCTCAGTGGCGAGCCTGCTTCCCCTTTTCTCTCTGCTTGCCTCTTTGCCTACTTGTGATCTCTCTCTGTCAAGTAAATAAATAAAATCTTAAAAAAAAAAAACAACAACTGTTCAAAGTAAGCAGAGAGGCAAGCAAAGAGAGAAGGGGAAGCAGGCTTCCTGCTGAGCAGGGAGCCGATGTGGGGCTCGATCCCAGGACACTGAAATCATGACCTGAGCCAAAGGCAGAGGCTTTAACCCACTGAGCCACCCAGGCGCCCCTGAATACCGTAAAATATAAATGAATTGAATGTTTCTCTTTAAAACTTCTGTTACTTTTCGAGTTCCACCCTTCCTCTGTCATATGTCATATTATCAAATGAGAAAGCTATTAAGTCTGAAAGGATAAAATTTAACAAAGAGCCAAATTAAACTTGAATTAAAATATATTATAAAATTTCATACACAAGTGGCTGAAAAACACCAAACTGAGTTTATTCTGCATTTAATTGCCTTTCACTACCACCTTATCCATCAATTCAGCTTTTTCAATCAACCTTCTATGAAAAATGACTTCCCTCTCACATGACATGCTCAAGTTCCAAAGCAGTATTAGGCACTTTAGTAACCTTCTTAGCAGATATCTTTATTCCTTTATTTAGGTGATGAAGGCATTACTGATGAACTTGAAAATCTTTCATTGTGGGTCACTGCAATTTTTAATTGAATTTGAATCATCTTAACTTAGTTTCTAGAACTAAGAGCTGATGATAATTTACTGAGGTATACTGCCACCTAATTTTTAGAGCTTAGAGCCTTCATATATATTCATAATTTTCATAATAAATGTTCAACATCATTTGGTTTCTCAAAGCCAGTGAACACACACTGTCATTTGTAACGTTAATCTCAGTAAGGTTAAAAGCAAGTTATCAATGCTTTTATTTTAACTATTATAGGTCTAGCAAAAACTAAAATTTATACTGTCCAGGTTAGGATATGAACCATATTATTTTCAGCAATTTGTTACTAAAGAATACCAACTCTTTTGGCCAAATAAAGAGGGGTATTAACATATACTACAAAAATCACAACATATATATCAGGGCATCATACATATATATCATTCAGGTAACTAAGAACCTTTACATACATAGGTATTTTTAAAGATTTATTTATTTAGTCAAGAGAGAGAAAGTGAGAGAGAGTTGGGGGGAGGGCTAGAGGGACAGAGGAACTTAAACAGACTCCGAGCTGAGAGCAGAGCCTGACACGGGGCTCGATCTCAAGACCCTGAGATCATGATCTCAGCCTAAGACCTGAGCTGAAGCCTAGAGTCTGACACTTAACCGACTCTGCCACCCAGGAGCCCCTAAAAAATTATATTTGAGTAAATATACATCCCATATAAATGTCTCCTTCTTCATTTAAGAGAAACTGAGAGAACAATAAAATTCTAGTAGCCCGTGAACTCTTTGCTAACCCTGGTGACGGGGAATATCCAAAAGCTGACACTTCAGGGGAGGAGGGGCCGCTTCCACAAGGCTCAGGACTGTATTCAGCACAACTGGCACGTGGTAAGGTGCTCATAAACTATCTGTATAGAGAACATGCTTTAGAATATGATTCACAGCACTATAAAATTAGTCTATGTAGCATACACACGAAAATTTAGATACTTACTCCAACATCACGCTTATAAATTACATTTGCTCCCTCCAAAGCAATCTTCCTTAAGTTCAAATGGCATCTTGTTCTAAAAACACAGACTACATTTGTAATTAGAATGTCCAATGCAACATCACTGTCTGCATCCATTGGGGTAGTTTAAAAACTTAGCTTCCCACCACGAAGATCACATCCTGAGAAATAAAACAAAATAAAGTAATTAAATATTCTGTTAATTTATTTTTCACAAATAATCCTGAAAATTAAAATATAAGAAATTATTTATCTTTTAAATGTTACTCAAACCGAGTCATGTCCCTTCTGTTCCCCATTAAAAAAGTCATTTTAAAAAAGATAACAAACATGTCATATAAAATTTTTCAATATTTGAGCCTAACTTGTATTCCTTACAATTAATAAGGAACTTTTACATGCCAGGAGCCTACCAGACTCATCTCCTGCTCCTTGCCTTTACAACCACTATGTTTCAGGTATAGCAGTTATGGCAATTCTCCAAATATACCAAGTTCAAGGGCTAGACTTTGTGGTCCCAATGCCCAATCATTAATGGGACTATAAACTACCTCATACAACTTGACTGGGCTAAAAAAAAAAAAGATGAACCTGTTTTTCCTTTATTTTAGGTAACTGGCTTACTTGCTTAAAGAAGAAGAAATACCAATTATATTTGTTAACAGATTTGTCTCATTTAGTACTCATTCATTCATTATTCACTTATCAAATATCTTCCATACACTGAAGACGCCAGAGAAAAAAACGAGTAAGAGAAAATCTTTTGTCTTCAAGGAGCTCTGGCAAAAAGCACAACACCGTTTTTGTCAAGATTTCAGTCTTCCAAAAGGCACCTTTCAAAACTACGATATGAGCATTTCTATAAACAAAAGTAATCCTTGTTTTTACTGAGTGTATGGCCCGCATCCAGCTAAAATATGCTCTCTGATTAGGTTTCTAGTTTTATTTATTTATTTGAGAAAGCGCACGCACACACATGGGAAAGGCAGAGAGAGTGGGGAAAGAGTCAAGTAGACTCTGGGCCTAGTACGGAGCCCATGAGATCATGACCTGAGCCAAAACCAAGAGTCCAAAGCTCAACTGAGCCACCCAGGTGTCCCTCGGTTTCCACTTCTTAAAAACAAGTAACAGTAATTTGGCTTACCTAACACACAAAGAGAAAACTGGAAAACACTAATAATATTACCATTATAATGACCTTTAAAAATTCCTTGAAGCTGCAATATGAAAAACCAGTATTCTTTATAAAGATTCAAATTATTGCATGATTAAAACAATGAAGATGCCAAGAGCTCCAATAAAGAAAATTCAAGCTTGTTTTCTTGTGATAGAATACAAGTCAGACCCGGCCTTCCAGCATCTCTCTGGGATGATGGAGCATTCAGCTCTGTGTACCACTTGTATTTTAGCTCCATCAGGTTTTCTCAAATTTATACTCCCTTCAATCTGCTTATCTTCTTCTTTTATTGTTTTTTGTGTATGTCTGGGCAACTTCAAATAATTTCTATGTACAAGGAGTGGGGCAGCGGTAGCAGTGGATAGCTATACAGGTAGACAGACTAATAAAGAGGACAGAGGACAGAGGCAGTATTATCAATACTGATTTTAAGTCATGGGATCAATAACTGACTCACCACTTAACCAGTTAGGAGAACCTGACAAGTTATGCAACCTCTCTGGGCCTCAGTCTTCTCATTTGTGGCTGAAATACTGTGCCCTTCCAGAAAGTGTTGTAGGGATTACAGAGAAGGTATGAAAAGTACTTAGCGCGTATATCTGGTAACAATAACACAAAAATGATGTTAATATAGATCGAATAAATTTAAATCAGCAGGCGGAGCAGAGATACCTTAGTATCGTTTCCCATGATTATATTAGAACCCAGATATTGAGCCACCTAGACCTCACCAGGTTTCCTGTGTTCCTATAAAAACTGTGCAGTAACTGTGAGGTTAGTTAAGGTTAGGTTAGTTAAGTTAGTTAAACTCAGTTGCTCGCCTCAACACCCACTGCATCCTTCCTTCACAATGAACAGAACCCAGCAGAATCAAGAGGGGTACACTGTGGGAGAAATAAGATACCCTACACACCTCCAAGGCTCCCCGGTAACAGGGATATAGCCGAGAGGCCACACAGCCCTGTCACGGTTAATGAAATGTAAAATGAAATGGTTTTGTGTCTTTTGGGAAGAAAAGACTGCTTACAGTGATTAAACTAAGAGCCCTTCTTGCCTTTCCATCCTTCTTCACTTTTATGGCCTGGATTTTGGGAGTAGAGTTGGGAGCTCAAGGAGGCATTTGGGATCACGAAACCATGTGATAAGGATAGTGCAACAGGAAGACAGAAGATGCCTGAATGCCCGATACAGCGAGACTCCTTATTATCCCTGCACTTCCTAATTCCAGACTTGATGAATGTGAGAGAAAAATCAATTTCCCTATCAAGGCCCCCACACGTTAGATTTTTGTTATATGCCGCCAAACCTAATCCGAATGGATATAGATCCCAAGGGAGAGGGCTACAGAAAGCACTAAAGAGAAACTATGAAGAAACTACATCAAATTTACTGTTTCACACAGATTTTTTTTAAATATCAACCAGGTTAAAACAAATTAAGGGGAGAATACAAAGGCAATATATAGGGTAAAAATAAGTCAAGACACTAAGTTTAAAGCAAATCTTGGTGAATGCTCAAGGAAGCCTTGAAATTAATACAAAATAGGTGATTGTGTCTGTACTTAACTTAGATTCTAAAAATGAGGTCACAGGCATAGTTCATCTTAAGTTGCTCAATGTTCTATTTTACATGAATATAATCTGGCAACCGGCCTCAGAAAATACTAATGCTCTCATACGTTTTAAATCAAGGATATAATATGAAGTCAGTACTTAAAAAAGAAAGAGGCATCCTACATGAAAGACTCCACATTTTTGAAGCATTACAAACAAACAAAAAACCCACTTGCAATTAATGTATCTAACTTGTAAAATAAGTTAGAGTTAGGGAGTAGTGCCGGATATTAACAAAGATTTACCCCACACCTAACATCATACTGAATGGTGAAAAGCTCAAAGCTTTTCCTCTGAGATAAGGAATCAAGGATGCCTGCTCTCACCACTTGTATTCAGCATAGTATTGGAAATCCTAGCCAGAACAATTAGGCAAAAAAAGGAAAATGCATCCAATTGGAAAGGAAAGAAGTAAAACTGTCACTTTTTGTGGACAGGATGCTAAATATAGAAAACCATGAACGCTCAACCAAAACAGCTATAACTGATAAATGGATTCAATAAAGTTACAAGACACAAAATCAATACATAAAATCTATTCTGTTTCTATACATTAGGAAAAAACTATCAGAAAGAGAAATTTTAAAAACTCACTTTATAATTGCATCAAAAAGAATAAAATACTCAGGAATAAATTTTAACAAGGAGGTGAAAAACCTATCAGTGAAAACTGTAAGACACTGATGAAAGAAACTAAAAAATAAACAAATAAATGGATATATCATACTCGATTGAAAGATTATTATTTTTTGAAAGAATTAATATTATTAAAATGTCTATACCACCACAAAACAATCTACAGATTCAATGCAATTTCTATCAAAATTCTAATGGTATTTTTCAAAGAAACAGAACAAACAATTCTAAAACTTGTATAGAAGCAATCTTGAGAGGGCGCCTGGGTGGCTCAGTTGGTTAAGCGACTGCCTTCGGCTCGGGTCGTGATCCTGGAGTCCCGGGATCGAGTCCCATATCAGACTCCCGGCTCTGCGGGAAGTCTGCTTCTCCCTCTGACCTTCTCCCCTCTCATTCTCAGTCTCTCTCTCTCTAATAAGTAAATAAAAAATCTTAAAAAAAAAAAAAGAAGCAATCTTGAGAAAGAACGAAGCTGAACTCTGATTTCAAACTATATTACAAAGCTATAGTAATCAAAATAGTATGGTATTGGCATAAAAACAGGCACAGAGATCAATAAAACAGAATAGTGCTCAAAAATAAAACTCATGCATCACTCATAGTTCACTGATTAATGAACAAGGTGGTGAAAATATATAATGGGGAAAAGGCAGTCTCTTCAACAAGTGGTGTTAGGAAAACTGGACAGCCATATTCAAAAGAATAAAACTACACTGTTTTATACCATACACAAAAACTAACTCAAACAGTTTAGAGACTTAAATGCAAAACCTGGAACTATAATACTAGAAGAAAACAGGTGGTTAGCTCCTTGATACCAGTCTTCGCATTGAATTTTTGGATCTAACTATTTTTTTTAAGTTTTTCTGTTTGTCTGTCTATCTATCTATCTATCTATCTATCTATCTATCTATCTATCTATCTATCAGAGAGAGAGAGAGAGCGACTGTGCCCACAAGCAGGGGAAGGGGCAGAGGGAGTGGGAGAAACAGACTCCCTCTGAGCAAGGAGCTGGACCTAGGGCTCTATCCCAGGACCCCAAGATCAGGACCTGAGCCAAAGTCAAATGCTTAACCAACTGAGCCACCCAGGCGCCTCTGATTTTTGCATCTAACTTTAAAAGCAAAGGCAACAAAAGCAAAAATAAACAAGTGGGAGATACATCAACCTAAAAAGCTTTTGCACAGCAAACAAAATGAAAAGGCAACCTACTGATTGGGAGAAAACAGTTGCAAATCATATACTCAATAAGAGGTAAATATCCCCAAAATATAAATAACTCCTATAACCCAATAGTAAAAAACAATATGATTAAAAAATGGGTAGATGAATTGAAGAAACATTTTTCCAAAAAAGACATACTGATGGTCAACAGGCACATGAAAAGATACTCAATGTCACTAATCATCAGGAAAACGCAAATCAAAACCACAATGGGATATCAATGCATATGTGTTAGAAAGGCTGTTAACAAAAAAACAAAAAATAACAAATATTGGTGAGGATGTGGAGAAAACGGAACCCTTGTGCACTGTTGGTGGGAATATCAATTGGTGCGGCTGCTATGGAAAACAGTAGGGAGGTTCCTCAAAAAATTAAAAATAGAAATAACATGATCCAGCAATTCTGCTTTTGGATATTCATCTGAAGAAAAGGAAAATGTTAAATCAAAAGATATATGCACCCACCCCTATGTTCATCACAGTATTATTTACAACAGCCAAGATACAGGCATGACCTAATGTCCATCACTGAGTGAATGGATAAAAAAGATGTGGAATATGTATATATACAATAGGATACTTCTCAGCCATAAAAGAGAATGAAATCTTACCATTTGTTACAACATGGATGGACCCTAAAGTATTATGCTATGTGAAATTAATCAGACAAAAATTTCACTTATATGTGGCATTTAAAAAACAAGTAACAACAACAAAAGCAGACACTAAAAAATACAGGGAAAAAACTGGTAGTTGTCAGAGGGAAAAAGGTAGGTGTGGGCACGGGTGACATACAAGGGGATTAAGAGGTACAAACTTCCGGTTATAAAATAAATAATTCACTAGGGTTAAAAGTACAGCACAGAGAATATTAGTCAATAATATTGCAGTAACTTTGTATGGTGACAGATGGTAACTACGTTTATCATCATAAGCAATTTTGCATATAAATGGGGAATCACTATGTCGTGCACCTCAAACTAATATAATACTATATATATGTCAACTATACTTCAATTAAAGAAAAGGTTAACAAGAAGAAATATCTATTGGAAAATAAGCATGGAAACATGAATGACTTAAGCATTTGATCCAAGAAATCAAATAAATAAAAACCACAAATATTTAAGGAAGAAAATAATGAATCTAAAAAAGCAAACATGGTAGAAATAAAAACTCAAATTTTAAGATTCCTATTGCTTTATTTTATTATTTCAGTGTTACAAGCAAATAAAATAAAAGTATTTGGGGAAAAAAATAAAACAGTAAGTAAACAAAAAATAAAGAGGGAAATAAAAAGACTCCAATAGTTTTTTCATATATGAGTATTAAATAATTTTCTTTAATTTTCTGTACAGCGTAGTAAAACATATATATTGGTTACCATATGAAAAATAAAGTTAGCTGTATTTTTATTTCAATTATTATAACTTCCTCATCATCCATGGTTTAATCAGGCGTTCTGTCCTCTGTCTCAAGTAAATGCCTACTATGAGTTGTCAGCTGTTTTCTTCTAATAAAAAAACAAAGTTCAAAACCGCACCTGTCCTAACTTCAGGAAATGTTATATTTCTAGTTTTTTATTAAATGCATTATAAATTGCAGTCAAAAGTACAAACTTCCAGTTATAAAATAAGTCCTGGGGATACAATGTACAGCCTGGTGACTAGAGTTAATACTACTATATCCTGTATTTGAAAGTTGATGAGAGAGATTTTAAAACTTCTCATCACAAGAAAAAAAAATTGTAACTATGTGTGGTGATGGATGTTAATGACATAGTGTGGTGATTATTTTGCAACTCATACATATATCGAATCATTAAGCCGTATACCGGAAACGTAATGTTACATGTCAACTATATCTCAAAAAATATTTTTAAGTAATTCTTAGAAAAAAATGCATCATAGAAGTGGAAGCAGCTTCTTCCTCACTCAATGATTTTAGGGATAAGAACAAATTGTGTTTGGGGGTCCTCTTTCTAGCGGTATTCAAAAACACTACACTTCAGCAACCATAATAAATTGCAACCTTAAAGCATTACTTGGAAAACATCGCCACCTCCCGGCTCTTAAGACAAAGCGCATCAAAGATGACAGGTACACCTAGCCGATATAGTGGGTTTGGTTCCAGACCATCATAATAAAGCAAAGAACTCAATAAAGCAAGTCAAATGAATTTTCTGGTTTCTCAGTGCATATAAAAGTTCTGTTTGCACCATACTGTAATCTATTAATAAAGTGTGCAATAGCAATATGTCTAAAAATATCAATATATATACCTTGCTTAAAAAGTACTTGATTGCTAAAAAAATGCTAACCAGCATTTGAGCTTTTTTAGCAAGTAAATCTTTTTCCTGATGGAGGATCTTGCCTTCATGTTGATGGCTGCTGACTGATGTGGTGGTGGCCATGGAAGGCTGGAGGTTGTGGCAATTCCTTAAAAGAAGACAGAAATAAAATTTGCCAGATGGATTTGATCTTTCCTTTACAAACAGTTTCTCTATAGCACTGGGCCACTGTTAGAGCTTTCAGAATTGAGAGTCAATCCTCTCAATCTACTAAACCCACTACTTTACCAACTAAGTGTATGTAATATTCTATGTCCTTTGCTGTCACTTCAACCATCTTCACGGCATCTTTGCCAGGTATAGACTGCATCTCAAGAAAACGTTTTTGCTCATCTGCAAGAAGCAATTCCTCTTGCACACGAATTCCATTCAAGTCTGATCATGACGTTGCAGGATTCACTCACATCTTCAGGCTGTACTTTTAATTCTCGTTCTCTTGCTTTTTCTACCACATCTGTAGTCACTTCCTCCACTGCAGTCTTGAGCCCCTTAGTCATCCATGAGGGTTGACAAATAGGGTTTTCCAAGCTCCTGTTAATCTGGATATTTTGATCTCTTCCCATGAATCACAAATGTTCTTAATGGCATCTAGAATGCTGAGTCCTTTCCAGAAGGTTTTCAACTTAGTTTGCCCAGATCTACCAGAGGGATCACTATCTGTGGCAGCTATAACCTTATGGAAAGGTATTTCATAAACACTAAGACATGAAAGTTGAAATGACGCCTTGACCCATCGACTGCAGAAAGGCTGTTGCGTTAGCAGGCATGAAAATCACATTAATTTCATTGTGCGTCTCCATCAGAGCTCTTGGGTGGCCAGGTGCATTGTCAATGAGCAGTAATATTTTGAACGGAGTCTTTCTGATTCCTCAACAGTGGGCTTAAAATAGTCAGTAAACCATGTTGTAAACAGATGTGCTGTCATCCAAGTGTTGTTGCTACATTTACAGAGTAGCTCCAGCCTAACTCTTAAGGGCTCTAGGACAACCGGCATGGTAAATGAGCACTGGCTTCAACTGAAAGTCATCAGCTGCATTAGCCCCTAACAAAAGAGCCTATTCTTTGAAGCTAGGCATGGACTTCTCCTCTCTACCTATGAAAGCCTTAGATGGCATTTTCTTCAATCTAAAGCTGTTTTGTCTGTATTTAAAATCTGTTGTCTCGAGCAGCGAGCCTCATGAGCGATCTCAGCCGGATCTTCGGGGGAGCTCGCTGCAGCTTCTCCACCAGCACCAGCTGCTTCACCCTGCACTTTTCTGTTAGGGAGAACGCGTCTTCCCTTAAATGTCATGCATTGACCTCTACGAGCTTCAAGCTTTTTTCTGCAGCTTCCTCCCCTCTCCAGCCTTCACAGACTCAAAGAGAGTTAGGGCCTTGCTCTGAATTAAGCTTTGGCTGAAGGGAATCTGCTGGCTGGTTTGAACTATCCAGACCACTCAAATTTTCTCCACATCAGCAAGAAAGCACACATTTATTCGTATGTTTACTGGAGCAGTACTCTTAATTTCCTTCAAGAACTTTTCCTTCGCATCCACAACTTGACTACCTGGCACAAGAGACCTAACTTTTAGCCTACCTCAGCTTTTGACATGCCTTTCTCACTAAGCGTAATCATACCTGGCTTTTGATTGAAAGTGAGAGCTGTGCAATTCTTCCCTTTGCTTGAACACTGGAAGGTCACTGCAGTGTTATGAACTAGCCTAATTTCAATATCGTTGTGGCTCACAACCAGCCAGTGGGGGGTGCGAGGAGAGACAGGGGCACGAATACTTGGTGGAACAGTCAGACATACACAATATTTCTTAAGTTTGCCATCTTATATGGGTACATTTCGTGGTGCCCCAAAACAATTATGGAGGAACAGCCGAGATCACGGATCACCGTCACAAATACAGTAATAATGAATAAGTCTGAAATACGGAGAGACTTAGAGTGTTGGAAAGTTTGCTTGGTGCAGGACTGTCAAAAACCTTCCATTTGCCAAATACACAGTATCTGTGAAGTGCAATAAAACCAGTTATGTCTTTCCCACCTTTTATATCTTCCATGCCAGGAAAGACATTTAAACTGAAAGGCTACAATAAACACTGTCATCAAAACAAGGCAAAAATACCCCTAAAATCCAGTAAAAAGCCAAAAGAACAAAACCAAATAAACCTGAGAATACAGGAAAGCAGATTCTAGCTACTTGAAGTGTATTCAAGTAGCACTGAGAATACTGAGGGAGGGGCCTCCAACGCTTTAACCACAAAACTACCGTCCATGATTTGAACAATAGCAGAAGTAGGGGGAAGACTGAATACAGAGCAATTTGCAAACAACACGAACCCTCACAGTCTCCTAGAAACTGTTTTTTTCTACAAGTAAGGCATGCCATCCAAGTAATCTCCTATTCTTTAAGAAGTTCTCAAAATAGCACATTAGGAAATAGACATTTTATGCCCAGATTCCAACAGATTACTTGACAGTGTCTCAACACATGTCTGTGACCAAGCTAACATTTTGCCTTCTAAAAAGACAGTGTTCTTTCACATCTGTTTAATAGCACAGGAGATATCTTACTTATTTTTCTCTTCTGGAAACTGGTGGTATCCCTGCACCTCCCAAGGTGCTTTTAAGGATAAAATACAGTTATCTATGTATAGTACATAGCATACAGCATGCTTCATTAAATGGTAGCTATTACTGTTTGATGGATTCACAGGTAGTTGAATTTTATTGTCAGATAGTATTATTTAATGAACTGACGCTAAACCTGAGAACAGTCACATTAAAAGATGGAAAAAATGGAGATCACAACTGGTTAGGCAGGGATCAGCAAACTATGGCCAATGGGCCAGTGTCTATTCTGTAAAAAAAAAAAATTTTATTGGAACACACCATGCTCAAGTATTTACCTAATGGCTATGTGGCACAGTTGAGTAGTTATGAGGAAGACCAAATGCCCCACAAGTGTAAAATAGATACTGTCTGGGCCTTTAAAAAAAAGTTTCTCAATTCCTAGGCTAGCACAATGAGGCAATATCAAAATAAAATAACACTAACAAATTTTAAAGCCCGCATTTTTATTAAGATAAACAAAATATCTGCTTGTCATGGTCCTTGACTGAAGCCTGGTTTTAAGAAATATCTGAGAGTGGATCTGAGTGATAGAGGATATTAGGGAATTATTGTTCATTTTATTATCTGGAATGGTAGAGTGGTTATGGAGACAAATATGTTTATTTTTTAGAGAGGCACACTAAAATATTCAGGGAAGTGTATCATGTATATAAATTACATTAAAATACAAGCATTTTTCATTGTCTGAACTATGAGTAACATTAGTTTTGGGTAAGGATTCAGATGACCCCCTAGATGTTGGCATCTTGCCACAGGAATCAAACAAATTGGGATGACCTACTCTGAGGTACAGAATAGATATGGATAGTAGATATAATTGTATTTTAGGACCAAAAAATGTTGTGTTACTATTGCATCTCTTAACAATTGTTAAAAGTAGGGGATAGATATAGGGGGACTCGTTATATTACTCTCCCTATAATTCTGTCTGAAAACGGGTGTTTAAGAGAAAGACTTTACTTAGGCACTAGGTCATACTAAGCCAACATGAAATTGTAATTACTTAAAAAACAAATAAAAGCTAGGTTGGAGAGGAGTACCCAGAGCAAAGGACATGTGATAGCCTTTTTTGTGACTGAAACATATAGAATGTCCTAATATCATCATTTAAAAAGGGCAATGATAACCAGATATCCAGAGGAAAGAAAGATGGTATGAAATAGAAAAAGAGTGTGTGAGGAAAGTCTCAGGACATTTAGCACAGGAAAGAAAAGATAGCAGTTGTTCTTAAATATCTGAATAAAAAGGAAACCAGGAGAACCAGTTAAAGTCACATGGAAGCAGATCTCACAAAGCCACACCAATAAACAAGTAAGTACCTGCAAAGCAGGAGGCTCCACAGAAGTGCCAAAAAAAGGGGTGATGGGGCTAGAGAATTAACCAACAATTAGGACTGTTAACAGAGTGAGTCTTCCATTCAGTGGACAAAGAGACAAAGTGGTTTCTAAAATCCCATCTAATTTTAAAATCCCAGATTCTAACATCTTAGATGCAGACATGCTATAGACACACTTAGGAATTCTATACTAAATTTTGATTTTAATTCTAGAGCTATTATGTTAGTTTACATATATTAACATCCCGATTCTCAACTTACCATTTTCCCTTCAACATGCATTTGTGTTCGAAGGGGCAGCAAAGAAGACAGTTGTTAGCAGCACTAAGGGGCAAAAGTATAGGAACACGCTGCAGCCCTTTCGCTGGTGTGGCAGCACGCCATTCCATCAAGAGGACATTTTCGTGCATGGCACAAGAGCTTTGACTTCAGGGGCCCATCCTTAGGGTTGGCATTTTTGTGTTCTAGCCACAGGTAGAAAATTTTACCAATAGGCCTGGCCTCAAAAATGCTTGTACTTTCTGAAGGAAAGGATTATATATTATGCCACCCATATTATATAAAACATTTAACAAATACTCAAGTATGAAGCAAAAGTATTTGATATACGAAACCATTATCACATTAAGTTAAACAGAGAGTTAAAGTATCTTCATTACTTTTGCCTCTACCTACTATCTATGACTCAGTCTAAATACCAATTCTGAAGACTAGTAAGCAGATAGCATTCACGCAAATAACTTGCATCAAAATGAACTGTTATAATTTTTTAAATCCATATTAAGAAAACTAAAAAAATACTGTTTTTTCTGGAAATTAATTAACAACAACTGGGGCTCTGTCAGCAACTATCTATTTAAAAAAATAGTAAGGAAAAAATCTTATGCTTCAGTCAATAAAAATATTTGTAATGATGCCTAAAAGGTAGTAGAGGAAAATTTCAATGATGATGATTTTCTGAATGAGTGCTCACTAAAGCATAAGCCAATGGTTTACACTCTCATGAAAGTTTCAGCTAAAAAAATATTTTGTGATTTAAGAATATATCATCTGGGGCGTCTGGGTGGTGCAGTCGGTTAAGTGTCCAACTCTTGGTTTCTTTCAGCTCAGGTTGCGATCTCAGGATTATGAGATTGAGCCCCGAATTGAGCTCTACACATAGTGCAGAGTTTGCTTGAGATTCTCTTTCCCTCTGCCCCCTCCTGCTCATGCTTGTTCTCGGTCTCTAAAGTATATACCATGATGATCATATATATATGATCCCAGGCTCCTGGAACGGAGCCCTGAATTAGGCTCCCTGCTCAGTGGGGAGCCTGTTTCTCCCTCTTCCTCTGCTCCTCCCCCTGCTTGTGCATGCGCTCTCTCTCTCTCTCACACATAAATAAAATCTTTAAATATATATATATAAATATATCTTTAAAAATACATAATCAAATACTCATCTCATATTAATGTTTAAACCATAGCCTACTTAAGAATTTCACTATTTCATTATGTACTAAAACCCATCTATAAAGTAAGAAAAGCTGGATCCTCATGGAAGCTATGTGGCAGTGGACTCACTCTGAACTGTTCCTACATTTATTTGTAAAATGAAAACAACACCATTTACTCATCACACTGATTGTTCTGAGGAATTATTGAGCACCTCACAAATCATAATATGGTCAATTAAAGTAATGTCATATTAGTCAATGCTAACAGTAACTAATGTATTATTGTGGAAAAGAAGAGAAATAGTACATTTTACTGAATACAACTTGAAATTTGGGGACTCAAACTCAAAAGATGAGTAATGAGGTGCATCAATTCCTTATTAAGTAAGAGCAAAATTTGGGGCGTCTTGGTGGCTCAGTGGGTTAAAGCCTCTGCCTTCAGCTCAGGTCATGATCTCAGGGTCCAGGGATCAAGCCCCGCATCAGGGCTCTCTGCTCAGCAGTGAGCCTGCTTCCCCCTCTCTCTCTGCCTGCCTCTCTGCCTACTTGTGATCCCTCTCTCTCAGTCAAATAAATAAATAAAATATTTTTAAAAAGTAAGAGCAAAATTTATTTTGGATAGATTTCTTTCTTTCTTTCTTAAGATTTATATTTTGAGAGAGAGAGAGAGAGAGAAGGCACATGAGCAGGGGAAGAGGCAAGGGGACAGAATCCAAGCAGACTCTCCACTGAGTGTGGGGCTCTATTTCAGGATTCATGAGATCATGACCTGAGCGGAAATCGAGTCAGACGCTTAACCAACTGAGCCACCCAGGCACCCACTGGAAAGATTTCTTAGTATTTCAAATAAATGGTCTTAATGCACGACTTTTAAGTAAGATAGTACGTCATTTTCTGATTACATAAAAAATACTCAAAGAAAAGTCATCCATAGTCCTACCACAGTGATAATTTTTTTTTCCTATGCTCACATAGGCATGTTTATAGTCTGCTGAATCCTTCTACTTATCTGCATATTAAACAATATTGAGATCACATGTATATGCGGTCATGTCTACTCAACAAAGTATTTTGTCAGTCTCTGGCAATCTGAGATATGAGATAAAGCACAATTAAATTAACTGGTGAGGGTGAACTTCTTAAATACTAATGAGGGTGCACTTGTAAAGCATTACTCCTCATATTTATTCTGTATTAACCGTCTCAGATCCTTTGTTCATTTTCCTTCTGAGATTCCTTACTGATTTATGCAAGATCTCACATGTTAAAGAATGTCAACCTTTTGCCTGCTTATACTATTTCTTCTGCTAAAATTCTATTTGTTCTGTAGCTCAGCATCACCTTCAATCAATCAATTCTATAAAAATGAACTGGAAATCTAGGCATTAGGCCTCCTGCTAGAGGACAGGGCTCCAGCGAGAAACAAGACCTCGTAGAGGGACTAGCAGGTGTTGTCAGCTCTGAAGTGAGCTGAGAGTATGAACTATTCATACATGAAGGCCCCACATGGCTAGAGTGCACAGAGTGGCATAAGACCAGGCTGCAAATGCAGGGAGGGGTCAAATCATGCCTTCTAGGCTATACTAAGGATTTTCACATTCATCCCAAGAGTAATGGGGAACTAAAAGAGAAGCAAGAAATGACATGACGTATTTGCTTTTTAAAAATACATCACTGGCACTTCTGTAATGGGAGAGTGGACTGGACGATAAGAATGGGCAGGAAGCTCAGCGTCTAGTGGAGCAGTCCTGGTGAGAGACGACAGCAGTGGAGACCAGGGTGGATGAAGATGGAAAGAAGTAGACAGAAGAGTGACATTTTTGGGAGATGAGGGAACAGAGCTTTGTGGCTGATATGGGGAAAGGGAAACGGGAGATGGAGGATGACTCCAGGTTTGTGGCCTAAGATACTATGTACTAAGACAGAAACACTAGAGGGAGAGGAGGTTGCAGGAGATGGGACAAGGAGGAGGAGCAAGGATTCTTTTGGAGAAATGTTGAATTGTGAGACATCTGTGAGATATCACAGATGAGACATCTGTGAGACAACTGTGAGACATCCAAAGGGAGGTCCAGAGCAGGCAGTTAGATAAGAGTCCATCACTCAGGACAGCTCAGTGTAGATTAGAGGTGAAAATTTGAAAACCCTAGTATAGAAGGTAATTAAAACCATGATGGGTAAAATAAGAAATTAAAGGAACTAAGACATCTGGTTCCTAAGACTGAGCCAGGGTATCCCTACTCTTGAGTCCCGTTACCATGTCGCTATGCAAACCACTATCACGGCATTTTCCCACACTACAATGAAATTTATTTATTTATATTTCTTTGGTAGACAACAGACTCCTCAGAGACATGATCAAATCTCACTTATTTTCATACCAAGCCTTAGCATAGGTCTTGAGATACTGAACACATTCAAAAAAAATGTCTGCAACAGCTTAACCGTTAGCTTGAGATAAAAAAGTAGTATAGACACACACACACACACACACACACACACACACACGCACACACACACTCTAAAGTTTATGAGCTTCGATTCTGCAGTAGATCACTTGGGTTTAAACCCAGACACTACCATTTACCAGTACTGTGATGCTAGGTAAGTCATTTAGTGTCTCTGTGCTTCAGTGTCCTGATCTATAAAAAAAGGGCGGGTAATAGAACCTATCACAGAGTGTTGCAAAAGTTGACGTTTCATGCAAAACACTTAGTACAATACTTGCACATGGTCAGCATTCATATTTAGTTATTCCCATTGCTACAATTATAATCTCCCTGCTTCATCTTCCATGAATACAGAAATGCTCAAAAATGGAAAGGATTTCCAACTATTTGTTGTGGTCCTTAAGCCCTGGAACACAAAAACAGATCATGTTCCTTCAAGTCTAAAAGCAAGGCGGTAAAAATAAGGAATATAATTTTGATGTATCTAGTAAGTGAAATTAGTATTTTAAAAAGTAAATTTAGCACTTTTATTATGTATTTTTTTACATCCCCAGTAATAACAAAGCTATTTCAAACCAAGTGTTGACTACACGTGTGGGGCTTGGGGCGGAGGGAGAGGAATTAGGGAAGAAAGGGAATAGGAAGAGAGAAGGAAAGAGAATCTGACAAAGTCTATTACATATAGCTAGGCATAGCTGTTGCTTGTGTTAGCTAGGTACAGCAAACACAGGTAGAGAGAAGAGTGACATTTAGAAATCAAATTGTAACGCAACTGTTTATCATGTTCATTTCTAAGTGTAAATTTATTATGTTCATCTCATTTTGCTTGCAAGGCATTAATTTTCTCCAGCAGGTCTTAAATGTCTACATTTTCCCATATTATGGGCTATCACTTCAAAAACTAGTAAGTTTATGACTTTATAGAGAATCTTGATATTTGCCCTAACTTATCCATAGGTAGCTACAATTTCTGAGACTAATTAAGCCATTACCTGATAATAAGCTAATCAAAGTGCATACTTTTAAAAAGATGATTATTTTCTTTGTAAGTGCACATGTTAACTAGCTAGGTGGTTAATAAACCAAATAACCCCTCTTTCAGCCTCTGGTTGATGTTAGGGTCGGCATGCATAAAGTTCAAACTTCTCTGTGTTCTGATTTTTATTCAGGGGTGTGAATACAGGGTTCAAACTCGAACGCTGACAGCTCACCAAGAATTTAATCAAGAGAAAGCATGGAAAGGTGAAAACACAACACGCGAAATTTTCTATTTTGACAGTTTCCTTTCAACTGCTTTTACAGGTTTATCCTTCATATAAACTGGGTGCGCTAGTGTAGACAACCTGTTTAAGGTCTGTGTCATGCACGACTGCCATCTTAAGAAAAGGAAGGTACGTTAGCCAGTGGGAAAACAGTATACAGAGTTCAAACTTTTCTAGGTAAAAAATAGTTTTTACTGCTCAGTAAAAAAAGTAACATACTTAAATAAAAGCAAACAGGATTAGAGAATGAATACTCTTTCCACCTGTAAGCACCATTAAGAACTCCTTATTTTTCTCAGAGCTGTCAGGTTTTTAATTGATGGGGGGCTGTCACTCCAAAACAGTCAGTATGGAGAACGGGGCTAAAGAGTAGAAGAAAGCCGTTATGTTTTTTTAAACTGGAAATTAAGATCTGTGAAAAAGTCTAAAAATAGTTTAAAATAGCACAACAGTAAAGCTGAATAATTAGATAACATACAAGTAAAAGAAAAGATTCTTACACGGAACATAAAACAAGAGCGATAACCAAGTTTTCTGACTGGAACACTACTTCTTAACTATTAAGAAAAAGATAAAACAAACAAAATAAAAACTATGAAAAGCCTCAAGCCACAGAGATATTGTTTAACTAAGTTTCATGGGGGCCTCATTTTTAAAAACATTTCTGAGTTGTTTCTAACAGGCAGTCAATTGAGAGCCACTGGGCTGAAACACCACAACGGGTCATCAAAATAATGGAATTTCCCTTTCAGCAGGTCCTTAAAATGAGCTCTATTCTCATATCAGGCCTGTTTATCATTAGAGAACATCAAGACTTCTGCACTCTGTTTACCATGCATTGTTTCCTTAACTGGATTCACGCATGACACCATTACAGTCGGCCTGGTCCTCTGCAGGCTATGAGGTGTTTCCACCTGAGTGGCTCACCGCTGAATCTGATGTCACACTTGCAACTTCCTCCTACTGGACCTCCCCAGAAGACAAAACACGGGGCACTCCTGATTCTCCAAATTCTCCCTCACCATCCCCTATTTTTTGGCTTCTAAGGCATCTTTCCAACCTTCTCCTGCCATCTCAAATACTTCTTTCCGCTCCTTACATTGGCGGTCCTTCACTGAAATCCATGACAGTACCTGAAAAGCTAACAATAGGTTCCAGAGGTGAGGAACCCCTTGAAATTGTAAACACACAAATTTGGGTGCATAACTGAGGAGGTCATTTTTTTTTTCATATTCTTAATGAGTTTAAGATCCCTAAAGGTTAGAAACCACTTCCATAAATCCTTTTTTTCTTTAACCTTTCCAGGCTTCAATTGTTATCTCTGGGTTTATGGCTCCAGCATCAATCCTAACCTATCAGAGATCTGAATCCATACTTCTAACTGGCTGTTTGGCATATTCATTAAATTAAACCAACATATCTGAAATTAATCAGTCCCCTCAGAAATCCTTGTGGTCTCTTCATTCTTCTTTCAGTCAGTGGAGCCACCCTCCACCACTTACACAGCTGAGTCAGAGATTTCAGAATCATCCTTCAGCTCTTCTTTTTCTCTTACACCCAGTGAACTTTTCGTCTAGCTTTTCTGCATCCAAAGCATCGGCATTTTATTTTAGGCTTTCTCATAACCTTATGGCTACAGCCATCTAACGGAACTCTGCCTGCAGTCCCCACAATCCAGTCCATCTACAAAATAAGCTGCCAGAATTATCTTCCTAACTGTGCCACACTCCTGCTTAAAGAAAAGTCTCTTGGCTCTCTTGTACCAACAAAATAAAATCTAGCTTGCTTGGCTTGGAATACGGTGAGCTCCATGTCTCCAATTTACCTTTCGTAACTCATCTTCCACTTTCAACACACCTTAACACTCTCTGCTTTTTACCATTTCTCCTGCAATAGCAGACCTTTTCCTAATTTTGTACTTGCTTAGAATGGCCTTTCCTCACTGCTTCAACAGATTCGTACTGGTAACCGGATTCACTGAATTTGCAACGGATGCGAACCAAGCGCGTGGCTAGACACGGGGAATACAGCGCAGAACAAACGGCTCAGGTAAGGCGCCCTCACAGCAGCTGCAGAATCTGACAACAAACAGACGCGCAACTAAAACAATGAGAAAACGTGATCGAAGTTATGAAGGAGATAAGACGACACAAGAGAAACTCTCACGGGAATGATGCAGGCAGACTTCTTACTTTCCTCAGAGAAGACAAATTATTAAAATGAGATCTTGTGGAGTAAGGAGCCAGTCATGAAACTCTAAGAGAGGGAATCCAAGCAGAGGGCGCTGCAAAGGCACTGTGTGCACCATAACTGTGCGCTAGACTGTAGGCACCACACTCCTTGAAGACAACTGTTTAATACAAATGTGTGTCCTTAGAATTTGGTTTAGCTGGTACTTGGTCATCGACTCAATAAAGAGTTGCTAAATTTAATGAATAAGAACAATTAAAAGAGAATTGTGGGGCTGAGGAATAAGTAGGAAGGGTATTTTTCACAATAACAAATAAAAATCTTAGTTGCCCCCAAATCACTCAAGTTCTCTAGCAGCATCCTATTATTTCCTAATTTAACTTGCTGGTATGTTCTGCTTAGTGCTCATATAGCTAACAAGTCATTCTTGGTTTTAGTTTAGACCCCCAAATCCTGAAAGGTAATTGTGTTTCAGGAGCTTTTACAAATACAGGAACATGTTTCTGATGTAAGGAAAGAATTGTTTTAATTAAAACACACATACAGATCCTCAGCACTTTTGATGTATATATTCCCTTCCCTTTCTCCTAAGTTACATTCTCCATTGTAACCCCAAGAGTTCTTACTCATCCATATCCTAAATTCATTCCATGATAGCTGGTCAGAGACTAGCTAACAGGTCAGTTACTTTCAGCACACATCAATTATCCAATTGAATGGGTATGATGATAAAGCCATCATCCTTCCTCTCTTAAGGAAGTGAGAGTGAGGCTATAACATAAGACAACGTAGGAATGTAACTTCAGACATTTGACACTTCCAATTTAACAGGCCCCCAAACAAAAAGCCTAGGAAGAGTACATTGAAAGGCACACTTTCTTAATGGACACACAAATTAAACATTATCCAAGCAGTACTGTCCTATGCAGAATTTTCAAGATCACTGGTTAGCCAAAGGTTTTCTCTGCTATACTGACATAAAGATTTACATTAGCAATATGCTGCTGACAAGGTGATAAAAGTATTATTCACATGGCTTTTATCAGTTATCAAATGTTAAGCTGTGTCACATACCTTACTCTAGGTCCCCCATCACCACCAAAAAGAGTAGAGAACTGCGTTGGGAAATCTGGTGTACCTTTGAGATTAGCATACCAAGTTCATGCTGAGGAAGGTCTAATGAACCGGTGACTATGCCTTCAGCTTGGTTGTGCCTTCCATATCCACCCTAACCTGCCACCAGTGGCGATCCTGGGATACGGTTAACCCGCAAACAATTAAAGGATGCCCATTACAACATCACTAGGTTACACATGCATACAATAACTGGAGATAGCCAAGAAGCTCACTAGAGCCATAAGCTGGTAAGGGGGAAAAAAAAAGAAGGCTTTGTTGCTCAACAGAAGTATTTGAAAAATTAAAAAGAATGAGGTGGTTCTTTTTCCACAAAAGCTTCAGCTTTCATGAATCCTAGCTAAGGGTCAAACAATGATGGGTTCTATAAATGATGACAATAGTCGAAAACCAAATTCCCATCTTCATATTTGAACTTTTGGATTACACATTAGCTTTATTGTCTTTATATCTCAAGGACAGCAACACCTATCCCTGAGAAAGTATGGTGGAAAGAATATTAAGGAAACATTAACAATATGTTGGTCCAACTTTTATTTCAAAACAGGCTTTTATTCTGGGCAATACTGATACCTCTGGAGACCTGTTTTTGAAAATTTCCCACTTCCATCCTTAGAATATCTAAAATTAAAGGATATAGGTAAGTGAGTATGTATATATCAATATATCTATAAAGATATCAATAAAATAGCCATGACCACTTCCTGGCTTATCTCAAGATTTTTCAGATCCAGAATCCACGATGGCTATAGGAATAATGTTAACAGTACTGTCAGTACTAAATCCATCTGACCAATGTAGTGATTACTCTACGAAATCAGCAAGATCAACTAGACTTCATTCTCTTTAAGCAAGAAAACAAAAGCCCCATCTCCAAATACAAGCATACTGGCCAATTTTCTTAGTGGGGAAAGAAAGGTATAAAAACCAACTAAAACAAACAAAAACAGCACAACATGGGAGAAAGAGTTATAAAGCTCTACTCCTGTACATTTAAAGCAAAACATATTTTAATAGCATGTTTTATATAAACTTCTGTAATACATATTTTATAAAAACATTCTTTCAACTAGAAACCAAGAGCTGGATATTAGCCCAAACGGGAAAGAACAGTTGGCAATTCATTGTATAAATGAAAAAGCAGAAACATTTGTTTTCTGTCAGCAGTTTCAAATGTCCATATAACTAAACTAAAACATTGGGACTTAACTATGAAAAGTTAACCTTTCCAATAACCACCTAAACCAAGCCACAATGATCAAGTTATTCCCCTGATTAGGTAAGCCTCAGTCTACGGTGTCAGCCTCACCATAAACAATGTTCCAATCGTATGCAGTGACTCCTGAGCCACCTGAATTACTGGAGCAGAGCAGCAGTTTCAGCTACTTCTAAAATTACAAGAAAGCTACTATGTAGAACATTTATGGTGACACAGAAAACTCAAGTTAAACGGCTTGACAAAGACAACAACAAGTTTCAAGTTTACCACCATTTCAGGTTATACAAGCAAAAATAGTGTCTTCTAAAGAAAGAGGAATTCTGCTAAATGAAACCATCGGGGTCTATTCCTTTCATTCAGAAAGCACCATAAAGCAAAACAAGCGATCAAGTCCACAGGGTAATAGCATTTCAATAGCTGCAACGCAGTGCCAGACTAGGCTTTGTTGGCCCTCCTTTTCCAAGAAACAGAGATGTCTCTTTTTACATAGTCCATCTGCCCTAAGTGATAACCAGATGCCTGTGTGATAATTCAAAATTAAAGCAAAAGTGTTTCCCTCCCCATCAAAACTGAACACCAGAGATGAGTCCAACAGTCAGTGACTGCAAATCAAGAATTCCAATGGTTTAATAGAAAGTCCCCAGAGGGAAGAAACAAAGCCTACAGCCGGTTCACCTTTAATGTGCTGCCTAGTCCTGCTGCTGGGAGCACCAGAACAAGGCTTCACATTTAGCTCTCACAGCAACCCCACAGGCTAAGTACTAATATTCACCCCATACTGCGGTTGAGGAAACTGGGGAATCCAGGCAGTGAAATAACTTGCTCAAGGCCACGTCACCAAGAAGGAGCAAAGCCACTGTGCTGAACACAAGGCAATCCATATCCAGAGCCCATGCTCTTAAGCATTCTATCAACCCTAATCCCAAGAAAGCAGAACTGATTTTGGTCAAAAATGTTCTGCCTCACAATGAAAATACCTGTAATTTATCAGCAAAAGGAGGTTAGCGCCTGATTCTTTGGAACTATTTAACTAACAAAAAAAATTCTGACTTAAAATACTAAGAGTCATCCACACATGTCCTGAGAAAACTCAACATTCACTCTGATTTGCAGTTCTCTCGCTTGAGAGTCTCATGCTCTACCGACTGAGCTAGCCGGGCACATTGCAGTACTCTTGCTTGAATGAATCCTTGTGTGGTCGAAGTTGCCAGCCAAACTTTTGTGCTGCATTTTTGTGTGTGTGAAATACTAAACTGTTTCATTATTGATTCCTACATGAAGGCCAACCTGAACAGTCCCAAAATTCATGTTAGTGTATTTTTTTTAACATGTAATGGGATCCCTAGCAGCATGTCTTCCATACAAAACAAGCCATTTAAACCAAACTTTGAATTTTATCACCAGTTGCAAGATGAAACCAGATGAATACAATTTCTGATACAACCTGATTCTTTTTCATTAATGACAGAGCTCTGGAATTTTGATTTTTCCACAACTACACAAACACACACACTCCATCTCCCTACTTAATAAAAGGCTATATCACAATACAAAAGTCAAATTTGCATCCGTGGCCTGGAAAGACCTCAAACATGCATGTACTCTTTCTCCTTTTTGAAACTCCCCAAGATGGTATTCATGGGACAAGAGAAAAGACTGCATCTACTCAAGGCAGTAAACCATTATTTTTATCGTTTGAATTGGTTTAAAAAAAAAAAGGCCCTAATCATGTTAGAGAAATTTTTGCTGCTTATAACTTGTAGCCAGCATAAAAAAGTTGAAATTGTAGGCATCAAGAATTAGATTACTAATTAGATTAGCTATCTGAGAGAGACCCCTCATCTACCAGATAGCTTCCTGAAATGAAAGAAAAATAAATATATATATATCCTTTTATTAACGTGTTCATCTTCAAATAAGCACACACACCTGCATGACATTAATATAAAATAGGATGGCAACTCACAGTCCTGATCCTCAAGAAACTTCTAATTTAGCAGGCATGATGAAATCTGTACACCAACAGCACCAGGCAGTATGTTAACAAAGGATTTAAATCCTTAACAAAGGATTTAAAATTCACATTTGTGTATCATGTTTTGTATTCATGTATAGCATTTCTCTGCTATCTACAAGTGCATAAGAAGCACCTGAAGAGAAACATCTTTCATCCAGGTGTGCACACCTGATGTGGGATCAGGTATATAAAAGGTGCAACTGATATGAATATAAATTTGAGGAAATCATTGTTTTTCAATTCAAATGTCACAACAGCTAAATTTTCAAAGCACTACAGGTTTTCAGTTAGAGACACTGTGGAAATACTCTACTATAAATTCTTCTAAAATCAATTTAGATTTTATTTTTCAAAGCAATAATAATTTCATCACATGGTCAATGATGTAACAGAAGGAAATCAATTACAGACCTCCTTCACCTAAAAATAACACTGATACCCATTCAACCAGATTATACAATATTTATTTTAAATGATGTGCCACATCCATAAGAAAAAACACTAAAAAATTCAGTTGCATATTTCACATGTATTTGTTCTACTTTAAAGCAAATTCTACACATTCTATATATGTATATAGTAGTTCTCTTTCATCTGTGGGGGATATGTTCCAAGACCCCTAGTGGATGCCTGAAACTATGTAATACTGAACCCTATATATACTACGTTTTCCCCTATACGTACTGACTTAGGGTAAAGTTTAATTTATAAGTTAGGCACAGTTAGAGATTAACAACAATAAAATAGAACCATTATAACAATATACTGCAAGAAAAGTTACGTGAATGTGGTCTCTCTCTCAAAATATCTTCACGTACTGTACTCTCCCTTCTTTTTGTGATAACGTAAGATGATGAAATGTCTGTGTGTTGAGATGAAGTGAGATGAATGATGTAGGTACTATGACCTAGTGCTAAGAAACTAGTAACATTTTGAGGATCATCTGCTTCCAGACCATGGTTGACCATGGATAACTGAAACCATGGGAAGCAAAACCACAGATAAACAGGGAACTACCTATATCCACAAAAATTTTGAGACAAAAATTTTCCACATAAAGAAAAATTTGTGGAAATCACTAAAACTGTTCCCTCAAATTTGGCAAAATGTAATTTCAGTCAAATATTCACATGCAAAATAAATCAGAAAAGACTAATGTTAGGAAAAGGTTTTTAGAATAAGAATAATGAAAATCTTAGGTTCAATTTAAAAGCACACAGTAAAATCTACAATACTCTCTTACCTTTAAAAAAGTGACTGTCTACAGTTATAATACTACCGCTTGAACTTCTACAATACCTTTAACTCTGAAAAATTACAATATTTTGTACCTGCCTTATTTCAATACAGTCTTTTGAGTTTCAGCATGAGGCTCTTAACCGGTTGTACTGCACAAACAGAATGAATACAGACATGTGACATGACCCCTCCAATTCTCCAAATAAAGGAGAGAGATACAGAAGGAAAATACAACAAAGTAACATTAATGAAAAAGATATATAGGCCAACCACATATGCTGAAAACTCCGTAAGAAACAAATAATACAAACAGCACAAAAAATCATTTTGATTGAGACATGATTAAATAAGAAGAGGAACTAAAACACCACCCAACACTGGAAATGTTGTAGTAGAGAGCAGGGAAGGGAGAAATTGGTACTGTTACTAAAGGTGGAAGCTAGGTCTGACCCCCACTCTAACACAGAAGGGACAGAGGTGAACACAAATAGGTCTAAGTGGAGTGGGCGTGATGGAAACCCTGAGATTGAGGAAATTCACTAAGTCTCATAGGCACTGTGAAAATCTTGGGACTCAATATCCAACAGCCTCAAGTGTGGTCATCCCCCAGGATATCCTTCACAGAAGAACAGCTTTATGAAAAGATTAAACAACAATCCTTGATTCTTTAACCTAAAGGTGACAATACTGGGTTTTTCCTTTGAGGAGTCCTAAAATGCAATTTTAAGTTTCCCAATGTTTATATTTTCCATTAAAGGAAACTGTCCATCTCTTTGCACATCCCTGAACTTCCTTTAGCAAGAGACACTGACCCTCAATTCATCTCAATTCCATGAAAATGCCTGAGTTAAAAACTACTCTGGCACCAGTCAGCCAATCAAGAACACTTAGCACCACATCATTACAATTTCTGATTTTGAACACAGAGAATATGAAAAGAGGAGGCTGGCGATAAGGATGACACATTTTAAGTCAAGCCAGGCTTAATAATAAAAAAAAAAAAGTGGGAGACAAACAGAGGCTGTGGTTGACATAATTGCTTCTATGACTTATCAGTTTTATTTTCATCTTTAATCCTCGATTTTATATAAAGATTTTTATTCTCACTGGACACAAAAATGGTATTCTCTAATAGGTATATGTAGCCTTTTCAGTATGCCACAGGGAAACCTCATTTACTGATCTGGAATGATTTGGGAAGGTATAAAACCATTAAATAGTGATGTAAAGCATAAAGAGGTAATATAAGCTGATAAATACGTAACTGGACGTAACCGACTGTGAATAATTCTTCAGAACAGAGCGATACAAGTCCCTTCTCATTTGAATGAACTACCATTTTCTCAAACTTTAAGAGACAGCAAATTATGCTCCAATAGCTAAATCTTTTCCTAATGCTTCTTTTCAATTTTCTCAGGGATTCTATAATTGGTTCTTCACACAAAAATCACACCAAGCTTGTTTCTTTTTTTTTTTCCTTGACCAATTTTAAGGCACTGTTCTTAACCCTAAATACACAAGCCCACGCTGGTTAACTGCCAGTGTCGCTTTGGAACTGCAGGTGACAGATGCAGCCAGAGAGCTCACAGATGTGGACGGGCGGCACTGTGAGTCTTATAGCAATGAGCACACTGACAGAACCCGCAGATGCACATCTCTGCAGAAGGAGTCTGAAAAACCGTCATTCCCAAATAAATTTCCTTTTAGGGCTCTTACTGGCTATCATTAAGCGCTTATTCCAGTTCTCACCCTTGCTTAGCCCTACCCACAATTCATTTTATCTATCTTAGTTCCAGACCCTTCATCAAACCTAATTTGGTTAGTAACAATAATAATAAAGCGGGGCTGTTGGCACTGCCAGCACCAGGAACCCGCGAAGGTGCTATTTGGGAGCCTTCCCGCCGCGGCAGAGGCCGCTGGAAGTTTTCCGGGAAGCAATGGACCCCTAGCATCTTTGCACGGTCCTTCTTGCTCTGGGTGAGAGCTTCACAGAGGCAGATGAGGAATCACCCCTCTCCTGTCTTCCCCAGGGGTGGCTAACACGAAAAATAAAAATGCCTCTTTTCTTATGCTACACCCTGATCGATAACGCTCGAAAGCTGGGACGCCCCGCCCCCACGCCGTTATCCCTGATGAGCTCCCCAAATATCACCCTGTCCTCCTAAGAAGTGGACCCTCCCTCGGCCCCCGGCCCAATTGCCCCCACCTTAGTTCCTCTCCTCGGGTCGCCCGCCCCCGTACCTCCCACCCGCAGCACGGCCCGGCTCGCACACACCAGCCCCGGGACTCAGGCCGCCCAGTCGCCCGCGCTCCCCCCGCCCAGGGTCGCCTCCGGGGTTACCGTGGGAAGAGGGGGCGGCGGCAGAGAACGCGGCGGCAGCGCTGCTGCCGGTTACGTCGGACGCGAAGGATAAGCTGGAGGACAAGGATGATGATGAGGCGGGCGCGCTCCCCAGTCTCCATGGAACTCCCGCCCCGGCCCGTTGCTAGGAGCCCCCGAGGCTCGGGCTCCGTCTTTCTTGCTTTGTTGTTCCGGGTACTGGGCGGCCGCTTCTTCCCCGCGACAATAAATAGACCAGACGCAGGGGGAGCATAGAGACAGCGCGCGGGGGCTAGAGCGCCGCCGGACAGGGTGCCCCTGGGTTCCTCGCTAGCCAGTCATTTCCGGCTCTCACTGCTCCCGTCACTTTCCCCCCCGCCCCTTTCCCCACTTTCCCTTCCTCCTTCCTGGTCCTCCCCCAAGGCAGGCCCCTCCCGCTCCTGGGCTTGGCGACGTCCGGGTATTGGGGGCAGGGACTGCTATTGGGCTAGAGTTTTTTTGCTTGAGGACCGCCTAAAAAGATTTCGAAAAAACCTGCGTGACCCTTGTACATTTTTAGCTGATATCTAAACATAAGTACATAATACCTAGCATACAGTATAATATAAAAAGGACTTTAATTTTTTTTTGTCAAAACCATAGAACTTTCTCGTTAACTCATTCAACTTAAAGGTCCACCATTTAACATAATTAGCAAAACTAGTTCTCAACAACCAAATTTATTTTCTAAGACATTTTCTGTCTGAAAAAGTCCTATTTCGATTTTTCAGTTAAACGCGTTAGTTTACGACGTCGCGATAAAGGTTTCTGTAAGGAATTCTAATTCTAGTCCTAAAATACAGCGATAGGAGACGATAGCGGATGGATGGATGGATGGATGGATGGACAAATAGATGGATAGATAGAAAGATAGGGCAGGGAGTTTAGGTCATACTTCTGTCGCCTCTCCCTTCGCTATTCCTTACTCAACTTGGGTTTGTGGTCAGGGCTCCGCCTTGGAGCCGAGCACTTCAGAGGCGGTGTAGCCAGATCCGGGAAGGATGGACGGGGGAAGAGGGCAGCTGCAGGCTAGGGCTGGGGCGCCGCCGGAGCGGTGGCTCAGACCGATGGGCGTAGGAGGGCGCTCACTCGCAAGCTGGGCCCCTGGGGGCTGAGACCCTTCCACGGCTCTGCACCCAAGTAGCCCTGGAATGATCTGGGGACCCCGGTAGGCGCACACTCGCCAGTTTGAACGGCCGCGCTGGGGCCCGATGAGCCCTCGGGGATGGCCTGAGACGCCGCCTCCGGGAGCGAGACCCGAGTAACGGCCTGGGGAGCGCCAGGCAGCGCAGAACCCTGAGACGCCCCTGGAGTCCTACTCTCAGGCAGGCACGGGCCTCTGTTCCCGAGCTCCGCTGCGATAGTCAGAAGCCTCTGACCCCGGTTGAGGCCAGTGAACAGCTCTGATTTAATAAAAGACCACAAGGCGGGATCATGAGTACCTGGCCTCTGATTGGTGTGACTCTTGGAAGAAAAATGACAAAACCACCGTTCTTTTGGAAGAAAAGAGGAGGGCTGACTTCAAGGGATTTGGGAGTATGCAACCATCAGGGTATTTTATTATTTATTGGGTCTCCAAGAATGCCTTTTGATCTTTTGCTTCCACTCTGTTCAGAAAAATATCTGAGCATTTAAAAAGACCTGTAGGTTTATGGAATTTCCATTTTGTTTCCATTTCTGTTCTAACTTATTTTAGAATGATATAAAATAATTGTAGCTTTTGTTAGGTGTAAGTGAAGAAAATAAACAAGAAGCTTGATTGGAAAGTTATGCCTGTGTGTTAGTGGGGACATGACTTTTAGGAGGTAGCATATCATCTGTTACCGGAAAGGGATGGGAATGGAAGACATGTTCATAGTGCTACCGGCAGAGGGAACAAGAGGCTAAAAGTTTGCTAAGCTAGAGCATTAGGGTGGATAGGACATCCTTATCAAATCAAGGGAAAGCGTGACATGTGATGAAATTGGAGAGAGACTAAGGCCTTAAACTTAATTTCAGTGCCTTATAGACATAGAAGGGAGATTGGATTTTCTTCCAAGGGAAGTGAAGGATTTTAAGCTGTAGCATAGCATGGTCTGATTTACCAAGGGGATGGCAAGGGAAATGCCATAATCCAATGATTAGTGCCACTGCTGCAAAGTCAATTTTCCTGCAACAATGACCAATTTTAAGGTCTTTATGAGGCAACTTTCTTTCAGGGGACTAGAAAGATACTTGGTACAAAGCATGTCAATTGGTTTGGAATCCCTTTTGTCATACATTAGTCAACAATTTGTCTCACTACAACAGTTCTACATTCTGGGAATGGATTTTGGTTTTGCTGCAAGCACCATTCTCCATAGACCTATTGAATGTCTGTACAGTATCACCTTAGCCCATACACTGTTCCTCTGACCAAGGAATTAACTTCATGATGAAAGAAGGAAGACAATGAGATAAAGTCTGTGGGCTTCATCAGTCTTAGAATATGCTCCCTTATTTGGTGCCCGGTAAGACTATAATATTATTCATTATTCAGGTGGTAGATGAGGTTAGAATATATAGTATATGCATATAGAATAAACAGTATATGTTCCAAACCAAGACTCTCCACTAACACAGAAACTGATACCTCAGCTGGGAAAAAAAGTGAGATTTATCTGTTAGATCAGTACTACTTAAAATGTGGTATATGGACCAAAGCCAATTTGCAAACTGCACTGAAATCAGCAATGAAATAACTATAGAAATTGAAAGGAGCATTTCAAAAGTTCTAGTAATTTTTGACACTAATATAGACTCTAAGCACGCAGTTTTAAATTTATTAAAGCATTTGCCTGCCCTGGATTGCTAACTAAAAACTAGCAAACAAACAGTGATCCTTCACAAAAGATAACTATGCCCACTAAGGCTTCTAGCTTTCTGAACTTGGTTTTAAAAAAAATCAAGCTATTGAAATATATTGGCTACCTCTTGCTCCCTTACCTTGATGAGATAGACAAACTGGTTCAGTAGAGCCATTCTGAAAAAGATGGGCAATGGTATAGAGTGGTACTTATGTAGCTATTAAGAGGAGTCCTTTCTGCCAGTGGGTTTAGTTATCCTATACTCATCATGATTAGATAATATCTACTCTGCCAGTTGAAACAACTAAAATTTCTGCCCTCATGAGGCTCATATGCTAACCAGAAATGCAGATCCCCAGAAGAGCAATGGAGTCAGGGATGTCTCATTCCTCAGGACTCTTCCCAAATATCTTCTGTTATTCCCCCCTTACCAACTAAAAAGGTAATTTCTTCCATTATGCCAGTTGAATGGTGCACAACTTAGGGGAGAGAGTCTGAAGCTGTAAGCTGGCTTTCCAATCCCAGCCTGTTTCTCTCCCCATCATGAGATAGAATCTGTGGCAGATTGAACTAAGATCCAGGGTGATTGACAGAGTTGCTAGGCCAGTTTCCGAGAGATAGGAACAAGGAGGCAAAGTCCCTATTCAAAGCTTACTGTCTCAGTGAGATTTCTGATAACAACCTAATGGATTTCCCCCAAATGACATTGACTGACAGCCAAGGAAATTTTAAGGGATTGCCAGAAAGCCTTCATCCTTGCAAAAGACCTCTGCTGGTGTGCTTGTCACAGACAACATCCCAGTCTCCGTATCAGCAGAAAGATGACATCAGTTGCCAAAGCAGTCCCAGGAAATTCTTTCTCACCACCCCTCTAAGGCAGAGTCTTTGAGGATAATAGATAAAGGAGATCTTGACATTTTGAGTGGCTGACCAAAGATCTCCGTTCTCTGCGGGAGAAGAGAAGCTCTTTTTACCCTTATTCTTGTCCAACAGGATACAGTATAGGCTTAACTACTGCACAGTGAGTCTCCTTTTTGCCCTTTCTTATTAGTTTTTGTTATCCTGTTCCCTATCCTCTCTATTATATATTTGTGCATTGGGGAAAAATGCATTATTTATCATTTAGCTAGATCGGGACCTTATCAAGGCTGACCACACTTAAAGATCCTGAATTTGGGCGGGATGTGACTTTGAGTTTTCCCCTCTCACTGCATAGAGATTAAGCACATTTTCAATTGCATAAGGTGTAGTTGCTTTGCTTTATGTTAAGAGAAACTATAGGTATGTAAAACCAGTGTGTGTGTGTGTGTGTGTGTGTGTGTGTGCATGTGTGTGTGTACACATATGTGCACTGAACAGCCAAAGGATAACATGTAGGGAACACATATCATTTTGTCAGCCCAGAATACCTCTCTTCCTTTAGGAAGAGTACTCTTGCCTCTTATTTGGGGAACTATGTTTACTCTTTACCTTCCTCCAATCCAGTGTGCATCCAAATGGGAGTTGCCATAGTAATAATGATCGGCAGAGAGGCAGGTTTCTGAGCTAAGCTGGGGTAACTGTGTTGAAATTGAGTTATCACTCCCAGTTCCAAATTCACTTTATGTCTGCTCTGTGAAGATGGATCTTGATCCTTTAAATATTCTTGTTTGCTAGCTATCAGAATGTTAAGTTTTATCAGTAGAAAAGGCTGGAGAGACAATGAAGTAGGAAAGGGTTTTGCTTCCTAGTTCCAGTGTACCCCCCTGACAGGCTCCTGAAGCATGGAAGTCTTCTCTAGAATCTACTTCCTACAACACACATGGCTCCCCCTGCCCACTCAGGGGTCTGAAAGACCGTCAGTGGTAAAGGAAAATCTTCCAAGAGGGCATAACTAGAACAGTATATTTGTTTGTGCACCATGTCTAGAGTGAGGGGTCACCAGAATGGGCAATTGCTAATGGTTTTTCTAGAGGTACAGGGACTTGGAAGGAATAAGATTGGAAGACTGGTGACAAGGAAGTGTGGGAAAGAGATATGTAGATGAATTTCTCTAAATGGGCACCAACTGTGAAGGTATCTGTGTCCCATTCTGATACACACTAAAGGTATCCATTGCAGGGGAGACTGCTAATAATCAGATGGACAAAATGGCACTATCTATGGGGGTCAGCCAGCCTCTTACCCAGCCATCCAGGGCTTGCTCAGTGGGCCCTTGAACAAAATGGCCACGGTGGTAAGGAAGCAGGTTCTGCATGTGCTCAACAATCTGGATGTCTCCTTAACCAAAGCTCATCTTGACACTACTGTTAGGGGCCTAATTTGCCAAAAGCAGGAAACAACATTGAGTTCTTGATATGGCCCCCTTCCCCAGGGTGTGAACCAGCTGTCCAATGGCAAACTGATTATAGTGGACCTCTTCCATCACGGAGGGGGCAAGGATTCATCCTTGTTGGAATAATCACATATTCTGAAAATGGATTAGCCTTTACTCCTTATAATGTTTCCACCGGCACCACTATCTGTGAACTTACAGAATGTTTTATCTGCCAGCAGTGCTTCCCACACAACGTTGCATCCAATCAGGGAACTCATTTCACCGCGAAGGAAGTGCAGCAATGGGCTCATGTCTATTAAATTAACAGATCTCAACACACCCACCATCACTTGGAAGCAGCTGGCTTAACTGAACAGTGAAATGACTTACTGGAGACTCAGTGATAGCCTTCTTGGGAAGCAACACCCTGGAAAAATGAAATTCTGTCTTACAGGATATATTTTGAATCAGAGACCATTACATGGTACCCTCTCTTTTATTGCCAGAATAAATTTGAATCAAGGTATGCCAGTAGGAGTGGCTCTCCTCACAATTTTTCCTAGTAAACCACTCGGAATTTTTCTTCCCTTATCTGGAAACTTTGCTGCTGGTGTAGAGAATTAGTCCCCAGGGGGAGAATGTTTCTTTCATGAGATGCATCAATAGTTCCACTAAATGGGAGGATGAGACAACCACCTGGCCATTTTGAGTTTCTATGCCCCTGCAACAAAAAAACAAAAACAGGAGGTAATTTACTTGCTGGAGTGATTTTTTTTTTTTTTTTTTTACTTCTACCAAACATTTACTGCATACATATATAAATGCATAAAGAAACCATTAAGACGTTTATTTATATAAATAAACTATACAGAAAATTCACACACAAATTAAAGCAATTTTGAACTCTCTCTTATACTTAACTAAATTAGCAACAAGTAAAATCCTTACTCAAAGCTGTAAACAGTTAGCAAAATGATATAGATTTGTTTTTTGTTTTTTGTTTTTGGATGTAGGCTTCCTTGCCCAACATGGGGCCCAAACTCATGACCCTGAGATCAAGACCTGAGGCAAGATCAAGACTTGGACGCTCACTGATTGAGCCATCCAGGCCCCCCTAAAATGATATATTTAAACAGTGACACTGTTTGGGAAATTGGCTTACTTATACAGTGGAGGCAAGAAAGACAGTCCAGAACCCAGAAGATTCTCTGGGAATCTGCTTAGTACTTAATATTAGGTCTAATATTAAACTTAATGAAAACTTATAGCAAATGAAAAGAAATGGTAGGGTGTTCAAGGACTCAGATCTTTTGGAATTGAAGGTTTGGGCCACTCCGGCAAGCCAAGAATCCCAACTGGCTGAGGTTCCAGCTGCTGGTAGGGGAAATACAAGATGGGTCGAAAAAGATGAAAGCTGTAGATACTAATCATGACCTTGTGAACAATTACAGAAATGAGGACTGCAGTATCTTTGCATGTCTTCCATTGGCTTATTGTATCTATGTGTTTATTTGTATTTACTAATCATTTTCTTCCTTTATCTCCTTCCTCTTTTTACTTTATATTCAAGTAGTTGGAAGTTGTATTAGTTTCCTATTTCTGCTGTAACCACAAATCTAATGAATCAAAATGACAGAAATTTGTCCTCTTACAGGTCTGGAAGCCAGAATTCCAAAATCAAAGTGTTGGCAGTGTTGATTTCTTTTGGAGGTTCTAAGGGAGAACGTGTTCCATGTTTTCTCCTAGTTTCCAGTGGCACCCTGGTAACCCTTGGCAATCCTTGGCCTGTGAACGCATCACTCCAATCTCTGCTTCCATCTTCATATTGTCTTCTCTGTGTGTGTCTGTGTCTCAAATTCCCCTCATCTCTCTCTTATAAGGACATCAGGCATTGGATTTAGGGCCTACTATAAATCCAGGATGACCTCATCTCAAGATCCTTAATTTAATTACACCTGCACAGACTTTATTTCCAAACAAGGGGACATTCACAGGTACTGGTGACCAGAATTTAGACATATTTTCTGAGGCCACAATGCAACTAACTACAGAAGTTAACTTTATAATTGTCTTTTTATTATTATTATTAATTATTTACTCTCTTATATATTTTATTTTTTAAAAGATTTTATTTATTTGCTACAAAGAGGAAGAGGAAGAGAGAAAGTGAACCACCAGGAGGAGGGGCAGAGGGAGAAGCAGGCTCCCCACTAAGCAGGGAGCCCTAAGCCATCCCAGGATGAGGGAGGGGCTCCATACCAAGACCCTGGGATCTTGACCTGAGCCTTAAGGTAGAAACTTAACAGACTGAGGGACCCAGGGGTCCCTACAATTGGTTTCAAGTAACAGAGTATTCAGTGGAACGGTGGCGGCTGAATTTGAGGATTCATACAGCCAGCAATGGATACAACGTGTCTGAAGACTCTGTTTCTCCCTATTTGGGGAAAAGATGAGAATTTCACTTCTAAGAAGGATAGCAGTGTCTTATTACACAGAAATACAGCATTGCTTTGTTGTAGAGAGGTGCCTCTGGAAGTTCGGCTTTCAGTTAGTCCCCTATTCCTGCATGTGGCTCCTACAGTGTCAACAGCATTTCTAGTGTCTGCCTCCCACAACACGTGTTTCTTCCCCTCTGGCAGCTCAGCCCTAAAACCAGCTTCCTATTGTGAGCTTTTGTAAGAGAGCCCCTCCGGTGAGACAGCTCCCACTGACCTGGGATCCCAAGCAGTTAGAGGGGGAATTTCCTGTGACTTCTGCACTTGACCTTAGCCAAAAGACTGAGAAACGATTCCCTGTGACTTCTGTCTGGGAAATATCACTAGTAAATTTTAGGGAGTCCTGGCCACGCCCTCTCCAACAAGGTCCCGACCTCAGCGGGGCTGGGGCGGGTGGGGCGTGCTGTGTGCAAGGCTGGGCCTGGGCACTTCACCTCCGCCCCAGGAGTAGCGACCGGTCCTGAAATGCGCGGTGTCTGTATTCTTTCCAGTTTTCTTTGTTTCATGCTAGCCAAACCCTTAAAAAATTCTTTATATTATACTGTCTCTGCTCAAAATACTGTGCAGTTTACCTCTCCTGACTGGACTCACTACCTCACTTTCCTGGTTCCTGCCATTGGTGAGGAAAAGGATATGTGACCAAGCCAGTCCAAAGAGTGTCCTACTCCAGGATTTATTGAGGGGAAGCTAGGAAAAAGAGCACATTCCTTTTCTAGTAGTAAAACTGGGAAGGTGTGAACTGAGGGCAATGGGCTGACATAATCTCTTCTGTAAGAAGGATGAGGTTCACCAGCAGCTAATAAAGCTGACACAGGAAGAGAAGCAGAGAGAAGATGGAGAAAAAAGATGGAAAGACTGAACGATTTAAAGAAGTCGATCCTCCTCAAATGTCTCTATAAATGTAATAATATCCCTATCAATAGCTAATGATAATTTTTAATAAAGTTAATCAAATTCTAAATTTCATATGAAAAAGAAAATGCAAGAGCATAACATAGATACCTTTGCAAATATATATACACATATATGTGTGTGTGTGTGTATATATATATGTATATATATGCTGACAGTTCTAAAAACACATTAAAAAGCAACAATAATTGGGGCGCCTGGGTGGCTCAGTGGGTTAAAGCCTCTGCCTTCAGCTCAGGTCATGATCTTAGTGTCCTGGGTCATGATCTCAGTGTTCTGGGATCTAGCCCAGCATCATGCTGCTCAGTGGGGAGCGGGCTTCCGCCTGCCTGCCCCCTGCCTTCCTCTCTGTCTACTTGTGATCTCTCTCTGTCAAATAAATAAATAAAATATTTTTTTAAAAAAGCAACAATAATTAATGTAGTATAGAACTGGGGCAGGGATGGATAGAAAATGAGTGGAAAAGAACAGAAAACAAAGATCCATGTATTTAAATGAACCTATTAAATGATAAAGGTGCATTTCAATTCTGTTGGAAAAGGGTAATCGATCCATAAATGGAATTGAGACAGTTGGCTATCCACTGAAAAATTATATATACAGTCAGATCTTTATTTTGTAACAAAAATACACTCCACGTGGATTAAAGAGCTCCAGTTTTTGCCCCCAGTTTTAGCCCCCTTTTGGTGGTGTTCTTATGACATTTGTCAAATGTATGAGTTTCAAAGATCCTCAGCTCTGTTAGGTTTTATCATCAAATATCAATCCATACAGTTTATTTATAAATGACTATGTAACCTTTTTTTTTCCTACAGAAGTAACACATGAGCACATTTTCTTTGTAGAAATACAGACAACACGAACATACACAAAATGGAGTTTCTTCTCTTCCCCTTCCTGCCATCCCACTCCCCACCTCAGATTTGACACTATTGTGAGGCACCTTCTTTATATGATTCAGAAACTCCCCACTGTTCTGGTATTCTGGTGGCACCTCAGAGTCATTTTTTTTGTGCTGCTATGAATTAAATTTTATGTTTATATTTCTTCTGTCAATGGAGTTGAATCTGGAAAAGTTAGAGGTATATGTATTTGTAGGTCACCTACTTGAAGCAAAGGGTCCTTTGGTCATTTGATCAATAATTCAATTCACCACTATGATAAAGAGCATTATTTTGAAATACATAAAATCATTTCAAAAATGCATCTCGCCCTCTAGTGGTGGGAAAGTTATCTACTTAATTTTTACTCTGGAAATTTTATCCTCCGCACTTAACAACTCATTAACTTGGGGGGCGCAGGGTGGAGGTTGATACAGGAAAAGCATCCTTAGATTTGTATTGTTTGAAAGAAGTTACAGTACGATCGGTTTTAGATCTTGCTGGGTTGTTCGATAAGGTTATTAAAAGACTACTACTATTATAAAGAAAATTAAAAAAATAGAGTGTATAAATTTACATCTAGTAGAAGACAAAAATTAAATAATAAAACAAATACAAATAAAACAAGTATAAAGAAGGTTAAGAGAGAGAAAAAAACACAGGAAAAGTGGAACAGGGGAGCCTGGGGGGGCTCTGTTGGTTAAGTGTATGCCTCAGGTCATGATCTCAGGGGCCTGGGATGGAGACCCGCAGTGGGCTCCCTCTGCAGCTCTGCCTGCTTGTGCTCTCTCTCTTACATACTCTTTCTCTCTCTCAAATAAAAGAATAAAATCTTAAAACAAAAAAGAAAAAGTGGAACAAAAAGAAAGCATAAAGATAGTGGAAATAAGTTATAAATTTCTACTAACCATAACACTTGTAAATAGAGTAAACTCACATGTAAAAAGTACCAGAAAAATATAATAGTGATTCGAAAAGTTTAACCATATTCTGTGTGTAAATATGTTGAGTTAAAAAACAGATATTGTTCTGGTGGGTTAAAAAAATAAACAAAAAGAAAATATAAGATCTCCAAAGATTCCTTTAAATTTGAAGAGTAAAAATTATGAAAATTAAAAATGGAAAAGATTCCAGAGGGTGGGGTTATGGGGTAATTGGATGATGGACATTAAGGAGGGTATGTGATATGATGAACACTGGGTGTTATACACAACTGATGAATTATTGAACTCTACATGAGAAAATAATGATGTACTATATGTTGGCTAATTGAATTTAAACAAACAAATAAACAAACAAAAGATTCCAGAAAAATACTAATCATAAAAAACTAGTAGCTGTATTAATATCAGCAAAAAAATTAAAAGTAGTAGATATAAGTTTAATATTTGACAAATTTATGTCAGAGTAGATATGCCAATAAATCTCTGAATTATTAATAGGTAAAGCAGATAAAAATTAGTGGAGATTAATATTTCATAAGATTTTTATTTGCTTTAAAGAAGAAAGCCTGAAAATTCATGAGCTAAGTATCCAGCTTAAGAAGTTAGAGAAAGAAAGCAGAAGAAATTCTAAGAAAATAGAAAAAACACATGATAAAGACAGAAATTAATGAAATAGAAAACACAAAATACAGAGGATTATACTGATTTTTTAAAAAACATAATAAAGTAGACAACCTTTGTATGAGTCTGACCAAGGAAAACAAGAGATAAAGCTTAAATAAAAACAATTAGAAATGAAAAATGAAGTCTTAGCCTCAAATAAAGACCAAAAAGATAAAAAGAGAACACTATGAACAACCTTATGCCAATAAGTTTGGACATTTGAAGAAATGAGCAATTTCCTAAAAATAATAATAGCAAAAATGACTCAGGAAGAAAGGAATAGACTTTTGGATTCTGGTAATTGACCAATTATCTTACAGAAAACTGCCAAAACTTCTGGGAGAAAAATCTGGAAGACTTTCTTAAAAGCAAATACTGAAAAGAGAATAAGAAGGCCAAAATTAAGAACAAGGAGGAACTGAGAAAGGTAAATAATCATTAGAAGGCGTTCTTGCTCAGGGAGTATTGGCCGGTCCTGAGAACTGGGACTTGTATTCACTGGGTGAAGGGCACAGCAATAGCCCAGTGATTGCACTAAGTGGAAAGTTGAAGAAGGTCTTCCTGACACCCGACTGAGACACAAAAGAGTATATTCTGACAGTAAGAATGTACCTGAAGTAGACAAGTTCTCTCGTGGTTGTTTCCATCACCTCAGTGAGCCAGGAAACTTCAAACTTTGAACTTATAGTAAGATGATTTTTGATTGATAGGTTTCCTTAGGTACCTAGCAGAAACACAGACCTCTCTGTAAGAAGGTAAATTTCTATTAGGTTTCAAATTATTCCTATAAATGGATTTTCTTTCTTTTTTTAAAGATTTTATTTATTTATTTGAGACAGAGAGAGAGAGAGAGAGAGAGAGCACAGCTTGGGGAGCAGCAGAAGGAGAGGGAGAAGCTGGCTCTCCCCTGAGGAGGGAGCGAGATGCAGGGCTTGATCCCAGGACCCTGGATTCATGACCTGAGCCAAAGGCAAATGCTTAACCAACTGAACCACCCAGGCAACTCCCTATATATAGGTTTTCAAGTACTATTTCTAGCACATATATAGTTCAACTTACACAGGCACTTAGAGAAAGAAGACAACAGGAGCAAGAACCAAAGAAATAAGAGATAACAGAAACAGAGCAATAATTAATTTAATATCTGGATTTAGGTTATCAAATAGGTAATAAAACAACTATGTTTACTACTTAATAAAATAAAAGATATATTTGAAATATCTGCAGGAAAAAATTACACAGCAGATTTGAAAAAAGTCGAGATGAAATTGCAAGAACCAAACCAATATTATAACTGAAATTAAAAACTTGATTGATTTTTTTTAACAGCAGAGCAAACACAGCTGAAAGGGGAATTGGTGAACTAGAAGATAAATTAGACAAAATGTTTTTAAAATGAAACAGAGACAAAAAGAAAATACAGAAGAAAAGATATTGACATAAATGATGGGGAGAAATGATTAACATACATTTAATCAGAATCCGTGAAGTAGAGGAGAGAGAAAATAGGCAAAAGTAATACCTGAAGAGATAATGACTAACATATATGCGATTAGTAAGAATTACAAATATTTGTTTAGTTGAGATTAACTGAGGAAAAGAGAAAGTACAAGCAGTTACTATCAGGAATATGAAAGGGGACATCATTACAAATGCTGCAGACATTAAAAAATGATCAGAGGAATTATAAACATTCGTATATAGATAGCAATGGATTTGATCATATAGAAGGTAAGGAAAGATTCTTATTTTGCCACACCTAAGAACTTAAATTAACAGCCCAAATTTTTCTACAAAGAAAATTTCAGGCCCAGATAGCTTTTGTGGATACCAAATATTCTGGTATCAAGCATTCAAAGAAGAAAAGCAGTTCCAACCTTACATAAAATGTTCCAAATAATAGAAAAATAGGAAATACTCATAATTTATGAAGCTAGCATGACTTCTTACCAAAACATGACAAAGAGAATGTGAGATATGAAAATACTGGTCAGTTTTAATCATTTGGCAAAATTCTTGAACAAAACAATTCAGAAGTGATAGAGTTCTCAATAAATGGTGCTGGAATAATTTGGTGACCAAATAGGAAAAAAAAGAAAGAACTTCAATCCATTTCTTGAAGCATATATAAAAATTAATTCAACGTGAATGCTACACCTAAAGATAAAGCCTGAAACCATGAAACTTCTTGAAGAAAACATACGGGAAAACTTGATGACCTCAAATTAGGCAAATATTTCTTGTCTGTGACATCAAAATAATACCTATTAAATTACTAATACATTACATTTCATCAAAATTAAAAACTTCTACTTTTTTTAAAAAGATTTATTTATTTTAGAGAGTAGGGGAGGGGGCAGAGGAAGAGGGAGAGAGAATCTCAAGCAGACTCTCCACTGAGAGTGGAGCCCGACACGTGACTGGGTTTCACAACCTGAGATCATGACCCTAAGTCATGACTTGAACTGAAATCAAGAGTTCAAGGCTTAATCAAGTGAGCCACCTAGGTGTCCCACAAACTTCTACACTTCAAAAGACATGTAAAGAGAATTAAATGGTAAGCCATATGTGGGGAAAATACTTGCAAATCATATATCTTATAAAAACTGTAAAAAATTACAAAAAGACAACTATAGCAAAACAAATAAAAAGAACACAGAGCAAAAGACTTTGACACTTTGTCAAAGAAAATATACAGGTGGCAAATAAGCATAAGTAAAGATATTCAACATCATTAGTCATTGGAGCAATGCAAATAAGCCACAGTGAGATATCACTACACAATATTAAAATAAAATTTAAAAAAATTGATCATATCAGTGTTAACAAGAATGCAAAGGAAATATATCTCTTACACACTTCTGATGGAAATGTGAAAGGGTAATTCATGCAAAGACTTCTACAGAAATGTTCATGGCAACTCTGTTTTTAATAGCCCAAAACAAGAAGCAATGCAATATCCAGTAACAGGTGAATGGGTAAACAAATGGTGGTATTTTCACAGAATGGAGACATGAGAAATACCAGAATTTCTACTCAGAATTAAAAAGGAACAAACTATTGCTACAGAGGATAACAACATTGATGAGTCTCAAAATAATTATGCTGAATAAAAAAAAGATGTCAGCAAAATGAATACATACTGTATTATTCCATCTGCAGAACATTCCAGAAATGCAAACGATTATATAGTGACAGAAAGCATATCAGTGGTTCCCTGAGGATGCAGGAGAGGGGTGAGAGGAAGAGACTATAAAAGGGGCATGAGGAAACTTTTCAGAGTGACAAAAACATTCATTATCTTGATCGTGGTGATGGTTTTTTGAGTGTACGTATATCTCAAAACTTATAAAATTATACACTTAAAATACATGCAGTTTATTACATGTCAAATTTACTTCAATAAAGTGTTTAACCTACTAGCCAAAATCTAAAAAGGGAAATATACCACAACCAAGTGAGTTTTTCCCGGGAATGCAAGGTTACTTTCAGATAGGAAAGTAAGTAAATAGAGGCATCTGGGTGGCTTAGTTCGTTAAGCATCTGACTCTTTTTTTTTAAATTATTATTAAAGATTTTATTTATTTATTTAACACAGAGAGAGAGATCACAAGTAGGCAGAGAAGCAGACAGAGAGAGAAGGGGGAAGCAGGCTCCCCACTGAGCAGAGAGCCCAATGCGGAGCTCGATCCCAGGACCCTGAGATCATGACCCTGAGATCATGACCTGAGCCAAAGGTAGAGGCTTAACCCACTGAGCCACCCAGACACCCCAAGGATCTGACTCTTAATCTTAGCTCAGGTCTTGATCTCAGGGTTGTGAGTTCAAGCCCCATGTTGGGCTCCACCCTGGGGATGGAGGCTACTTTAAAAAAAAAAAAAGTAAGTAATTATAATCACTAAATGAAGATTAAAATAGAAAATAGAAAAATCAGATGAATATTTCAGTAGAAAAAAAAGCATCTGATGAATTTTTTTCAAAATTCATCTGATGAATTTTTAATTAACCAGGAACTAGAAGCCACTCTAAGTACATTGAACAGAAAGAAATTGAATAGATGAAATTAGAGGAATATGAAATCACTGGAAGAGTTGAGCTTCCAAATATGAATCTCAGAATAGCACAGAAGGATCCTTCAAAGAAGACCACAAGAACTAAGAGCATCTGGTGACTGCATTCAGTAACATACCACCAATGCTGCAATTCAGGAATCTGAACTATCTCTCAACTCAACGTCTGTGAAATGCGATTGGATTCTGGAACACAGCTAAAAACTCCATACCTTGGTGACCTTGCCTCCTGGCCAAAAACTGAAGAAGCGACAGAAAGATGACTTCTGCCTTACTTTTGTCTCCCAAATTGCCTGTACCTGTGTTTAACTGGTGGGAACTAGTTCACAAAGATAAAGCCAGCTTCAAGGAGATTCTGCAAGATGTAGATTTTAGCTTTCCAGACTCTGCTGCAGGTGCCAGTGACAACATAGCACTGACACTAAAAAGAATAGGAATGAAAACTGAGGGTCAACCACACGCATTTCAACTAGCAACAAAGAGATGCAAGAATGTAATAAAAATACATAATATTTCTAGAATCCTCAAAACAAGGCATTGATAAATACTTATAGTAAGATATGCAAGACCATTATGCACAAATCATGTTACTGAATTAAATTGAAGAACACTTAAGTGTAAGAACACTTACACAAATGCAGAGATATACCGTCTTTACAGGGAGGAAAACTCAGTATCTCAAAGAAGGAATTTCTTCCTAAACTGGTCTATAGATTCAATGGAATTCCAATCTAGACATTCAGAAGATTTTTAGAGGAACTTCACAAACAATCCTGAAGAATAAGTTTGGGAGAAAAGAGACTTGCCCTATCACTTAGCATAATTTATTGTAAAGCTGTATGACTAAATGATGAACTATTGGTGCAGGATAGATCAATTGACTTGTGAGATAGAATAAGAAGCTATAGTCGGACTCATATAGAGAAATATGATATATATCAGAGGTCATGTTGTAATTCCAGTGGAGAAAGAATGGACTAATCAATTATCAGTGTTAGGAAAATAGGTTATGAAATAGGACCCCTACCTCGCACCACACAGGAAAATCAATTACAGCATGATTAAGGACTTAAAGGTGAAGGGCAACATTTCAAAACTGTAAAAAGAAAAAAAAATGGAAGAATAAATCTATGATCTCAGGATTGGGAAATGTTTCTTGAACAAGATGCAAAAAGCAATAATCACAAAACAGTTCGAGTCTAGAACATTAAAATGAATGGCCTCACTCCATGAAAAAACATGGACAAGGAGAGGAGAACTTCTGTAAATCAGTAAGAAAAAGTCAGACAACCCAATTGAAAAACAGAACGAAAGACATAAAGAACATTTCATGGAAAAACATGGTAATATGAATAAAAATATGAGTCAAACATAGGGAAAGATGCTCAATCTCATCTTGTTAGTAATTATCAGGATAACTCTTGTACTAAGATATGTGCACAAAAATATTCAAAGCCATATTGCTAATAGCTAAAGTGGTAAAAAAAATCCAAAAGTTTTCTGAAAAATAGAATGGATAAATTGTGGTGTGTTTATTTAAGGGAATATTATATAGAAGTTAAAATGAATAAACTAAAGCCAGAAGCAATCACAGCATTTAATCAATTCAATACTGAGTGTTTTGAATAAAGACTACGTAGAATATGATACCAGCTCAAAGATGAGCAAAATTAAACAAACTTAAAAACCTCTTTTGGAGCAAGTCTTTAAAAAAAAACTAATAAAAACATTTTTTTCCCTATAAGTAAGGGTACTATAAACAAAAAATTCAGGATAGGACTAGCAGCATATTCATTAAAGTAGAACTAAGACCAGGATGCTTCTTATCACCATAATTTTCTCCTCTTTGTTCTAGAAGTTCTAGCCAATAAAATGAGATAAGAAAAAGAAATAATTGTAATCAAGGAAGAGTAAAATGATTTTTATTTGCAAATGATCGTGTTATCTGGAGACCCCAATAAAATCAATTAAAAAATCTACCCAAACTAATAAAACCCTTAATGAAGAGATCAGTTTCTGAAATATCTGCCATTTGTTGGTATCTGCTATGTGCCAAAAACTCTGCTTGACACTGTACATTCATTGTCTCAATTAACCCTCACATGCCACCATCTGAGGTATCCTAGAATCGCTTCAAAGGTGATGAAAAGGGTTAAGTTGAGTAACTTACTCAAGGGGCAGGACAATTTGAACTTTGCATGGTCTGATTCCAAAGCCTGTGCTTTGAAACACTTTGTTATATTGTCTCCAAATAAATACTGAAAGTGAGATACTTTCTGTATAATAGAAATAACCAGGGATCAGGACATTTGTTCAAGGAAGAATAATACTTGGACACTTTTAAGAGGAAGCATTATCAAACTAGGATAGTAAATGTCTTACCTAAAAGTACATATACTTCAGATGGACCAAATATATAATGCACTATGACCAAGTCTTTCTCTCCTGAACAATGGTGCAGAAGACATCTTAAATTCTTCTGTCTTCCCCTTTATAGACAGCATGCAGATTGCTATCTTTCTATTAACTTGTTTTTTTTTTCTTCAGAAGAGTGACAATAATATTACTGATCAGTTAATGATTATTCTCTCTGAAACTATGCCTTGATACGCTTGGGGTCATTTTGTATTTCTCCTCTAGGCTTACTTCCATTAGCAATGATTTTGTGTGTGTGTGTGTGTGTGTGTGTGTGTGTGTGTGTGTGTGTTGTGTGACTTTCCTCTGAGATGGTAGTTGTATACATAAGGATTGATTTTAGGATATTTTCTAGAGTGTGGAAATTAAAGGCTTATAACTGTTGTTTTCTATCAGAATCTTCATTAATTCCTTTTGTCCCGTAGACTGTCAGACTTTCAGAGAGGTTTACTGAGCTCTTTGCTTTCATACCATCTGCATTTGAAAATGCTGCGAATGCCCTCACCTCGCGCCCTCCCTCACCTCTTCCTCCATCTGGTACATGCTTCTTCAGGTTGTCTCTGCAGGTGCTGTCCCACCATCCTCTTCTCACTATCTTAGACTCGAGTTCAGTTTCAAGTCAGTTTTGGAATCATAAATTAGAGCCACAAAGGACTTTGGAGATAATTCGGTTTTATAAGTAAGGAAACAAAGGCCCACGCTCTGTTTCCTCCAGAATGTGGTTCTACAGCAGTTGGTTTCTACTGAAAAACAATACCCATTCAGTAACAACAAGGATCCCTGTTGTGAAATTACAGAACTGGAAAGGAGAAACAAGGCTGCCACCCTGTGGTGTGAGGTTGAGCAGAGGGAAGGGATTTATACAGAGAACCGTGAGAACTGAGGAAATTATGTATGGTGCATTCTCATTAACTAGAACGGTAATGACTAACTTTTGTAATTGCCATTGTGATCCATTTTGTGAGATTTACGAGAACGTGAAATTCTCTTTAGGAGACACCCAGAAGTTCTAGGGCAGCCATTAGACCAGGAGCTAAAGTCCCAGGAAGATAGATATATAGAGAGATATATATCTTATCTTATGTACATTATATATCTTATCATATATGTATGGTTATCATAAAAGTAGGTCTAGATAGGCACAATTTTATTTTATAAACCAAAGTAAGTAAAATAATATGCTATAGATCATTAAATTCTTAAAATTCTCTTTGTCCTTACCTTTTTCCATAATCATGCTTTGGCATGATAGTCATGTTATATAAATGACATAATTTAATGACATAGAATTTAATGAAGTCTAAGTGAAGCAAATACTTAAATATGAAATACTTAAATGAATTTTCTTTCCGTGGTTATGTAAGTGTTGCTCTAGTTCGAGCATCACAGAAATGGGCATTGAGATCTATTTTGGGCTAAACATAGAAGCGGAAGCCTGAGGAGACTCATTAGTTGAGTTGCACAAGGGTCCCCCTGGTGGACGTGATGCTTTCAGCCAGCAGAAACTGGGTAAGAAAGGAGGCCATGAAACATCGGTTTGCCAAAAATATTTAGTACATCAGCAGCTATCCACATCCTAGACAATTGCAAAATGCTTGTTTCAAGTACGCATGCGTCTGCCTCATCTCACCTGGAACTAATGAGAATAGACAAGGGGTGCCATATCAGTAACTCCAAGATAGGGGCTGTGCACCGTAAGACAGCCTGACATTCTTAAAGGAGTCAAATAATCTCAAGGCAGCAATTTCTTTAATTAATTGAATGTAGCTAAAAAATATATTACCACATTTTATATTTTTAAAACTTAAAAATCAGGAATGTTTGAAATAAATCCTATTTGGGTTCCAGTCCTACTGCCCCTACTTAGGTGCTAACTTCAGTTAAGTTATGTTTAACCTCTCCAGCCTTTAGTTTCTCATCTGGAAAAGGGGCTGGTAATGCCCACCCAGTGGACTGTAGCAAGGGTAGGCAAGTAAAGGAATTCGCAGCACTAGCACTTAGTTCTCCATAAACATTCGGCTACTAGAATCTTCCAGCAGTGGAGAGGTGGGTACAGCCAGACTCTAAATATGCTTACAACGAAGCTATCAAATTTCGTAGAGAAAACCCTAACTTCTATTTCACTTTTTAGGCATTCAAAGCAAAGATGCGTCAGACAAAAAGACACGGATTGCTAGCAGGTTTTCTCAAAGTCAGGGCACTACATTTTCAACCTGGTGCCTGGAATTTCTTGGCACATCAAAAAAAAAAAATTAATCTCTTGGTAAGAAATTCAGGCTGAGTTTGTGAAAAAAGCGCTGATTTTCTAATCAGGTGGTCCCAGGTTCCTATTTTTAGATCCATCACTTACTATGTGTTCTTGGACTTGTTTCCTATGTGTTAGAATAGAAAGAAGAATACCATGTACTTAAATACTGCCTATTATTTAATGTAGTGGCTACTATAGCATCCTATATCAAGAGATAATGTATGTAAGCTTCTCTTCTAGAACAAGTCTCAATAATTTGTTGTTTCATTGGGATTTTTGATGATGATGGTAATAGAGAAATCCTGAGATTCAAGTACTTGAGAAATTGATTTACAAATCCATTTTTTTCCTGATGAATAGAAAAATAAAAACAAGAAGAGAATGTTTTGGGCAGTGTTCCAGTTATCAGTGTATTGCCTCTCAGCCCCAAATGCCCTGTTTTGCAGCCGGATTTTATATGCATTTCTCCTTTGCAGCTGACACAATGCTAAACTTTGTCAGTAGAGGGCGCTGGAGGGACATTGCAGGAGGAAGGGGCTCCTTTTTCAAATTCACATACCGTGCCCCTTCCAAGCTGGGTCCTTTGAGGGGCCAGCTTCTGCAGGCCAGGTCCTATAGCAGTGTGGCAGTGAGCAGTGTCTGGAGACCAACACAAACAGGTCCTGGGGGGACCCGTACCCAGTATCTCCTCTGGTGGCTTTACAATGACTTCCGAGGTGGGGCACCTTTTGTGGATGGCTTTCCCTTGCAGAATTCCTAGAGGGCAAATTCCCAGTGAATCCTGGCCATGGTTCCCAATTTCCCAATTTGCCAGCCTCTGCTTTCACCCTAAAAGATTGTTCCCTGTGCTCTAGGTCAGATGGAATTCCTTGCTTGCCAGTCTGTGCTCTAGTCAACTATGGACCAACTCTGGCCCCAAACAATCAGGGATCTTCTCTACCCAGGGGACTTCTCCAATAAGGCCCGAGTCCTAGCCTTGGGAAGAGGGCCTCTTTTCCAAGTTTGCTCCATTTGAGGGTATACTTTCTCAGCCCCAGTTCTTCTTTCTAGTTAATCCTCTGCTGTAGTTAATTTTTAATTTTTCTTATTTTTCCTTTTTGTGGTTAACTTTTTAAATTAAACCTTCATTGTTCAGATTACTGTATGGTTTCTGATTAGACCCTGATGATAAAAGTGGGTCCTTCATCCAACCTATGTGAAAACTCAATTGTGAAAACTCAATTAAATCTATTCTACCACAAAAGTAACTATCTTGTAACAAAACTTCCTCTGTCCCTGATATCTTCCTGTGAAGTTCCGAAACACAGAATGGAGGTTTTTGTATCCTTATGTCAATCACGTCCCTTTGGTCAATTCTTCTTTGTCTCAAGACATATAAATTTCATTAAAAGGCCAAATCAATACTGATGAGAACCTGAAAATGTTAGGCTTTTCCCAGTTAATGGTTGATTTAATTAGGCGGATGGGTGCTGTTCTAGAATCCACCTTACTCACACTGTAGTTGAACCTTCAAACTGAGGCAATTGGGAAAGGCTTAATGGAGTTGTGGCATTTGAGTTGGATTTTGAAGGAAGAATAGGATTTCACAAAACTGAAATATCGCCCCAGTCACAGGGATATTTCAAGCATAAAGAAAAAGATACAGAGGCACACATGTTTATTGGAAACACACTGGATAGGGAAGAAGCAGGAATAGAGTTGAGAAGATGGTAGAGTCAGTTTGTGGAGGACCTTGAATGCTAGGCAAAGAAGCATAGAGAGATACTGCATTTTCATGTCGGTTCGAGTTCAGTGTAGAATAAGTTGAATTGGAAAGTGATCCTAAAACCTAATCAAGGACACTAATGAAAAAACTACTATAGTAACCAAGCTAGGAGGCCATCTGGATCCATAATGATGGATCAAGGGAGAGTAGGGAAAATGGAAAGGAAGGAACAGAGGTATAAGAAGTATCTAAAGAAGATTGCATTAGAGACTGAACAGGTGGATATAAGAGAGGAGATCTTGAGGATTCTAGGAGTTTGGTTTATGTGCCACACAGAAGCAGGGGATCATGGGAAGACAGAGCTCGAGTTGATTTTCCAACCTAGCTGGAATATGCCATGAAAAATGGAAAGTTCCTATAATAAATACAATTGGTATGCTGATATAATTCAAACACTGATTTCACTTATTTATTCATCCATTCTCCTACTGTCTCTTTAAAAAGCATTCAGTGGGTAGGGGCACCTGGGTGGCTCAGTGGGTTGGAGTCTCTGTCTTCGGCTCAGGTCATGAGCTCGGAGTCTTGGGACAGCCCATTGGGCTCTCTGCTCAGCAGGGAGCCTGCTTCCTCCTCTCTGCCTACTTGTGATCTCTCTCTCTCTGTGTCAAATAAATAAGACCTTTAAAAAAAAAAAAGTGTTCAGTGGGGGAATTTATTCTTATTACCCTGAATGAAAATTTGGCAAGTCCTCTCACTTTTGTGCTCATTCTTGGATAGGAGACAGTGCTCAATGTCATGGGGTTACAATCCAGTAATTAGAATATCCAACCCAAGATGTTAATAGAAATTCTGGACTATATTATGTGTTAAGTCTCCAATCCCCAGCACAGGCCAACCTGGGGCTGTAAGAGACAAAGGGGCATAGAGTTGGCCTCATCTCAGTTTCTCCTCCCTTTTTATTTCTTCCTTTACCCTCAACCCTTCCAGTTTCCCACTTTGAAAAGTTGAAACAGGAAGCGGTTGTCCTGGAGACTCATGAGGGACAAGGAAAGAGCTCATAAGAACAGGGCATTATTATAATCTGATTCTGTGTGGTCTGGACCTGGCAGACATTTAACACCAACCTTTCTTTTATGGGCACTGTCCTTTGTTCCAGAAGGATGCATCTCCACATTTGGAGGCCACCTGAGGCTCTCTATGTGGATTTTAACTTATTGCTTGGGTCTCTTTGCCCCTCCAGGTTGTGTGCTTAGGCTTGGTCCATTGTGCCCTCATGCCTATTCTCTCTCTCCTGTGAAGGAAAAGCTCTGGGTGTATAGATCCTAGTACAGTATCCCACTATTGGCTTCACTAAAGAAGAAGCCAACCTTCCTGTACTTCCCTCAAGCAGAAATAAAACACTGAGCTGCGTTCACCCAAATAATGCAGGACAATCCCCCTATCTTAAAGTCAGCAGCAGCTGATCAGCAAGCTTAATTCTATATGTGGACTGCATTCTTTTTTGGCCTGTGTATCTGGTAAAGTTTCAATCAGAGAAGCTGCACCAGTAGGACATATATCTTAAGAGATGTATGGGCGCCTGGGCGGCTCCGTTGGTTGGGTGACTGCCTTCGACTCAGGTCGTGATCCTGGAGTCCCAGGATCAAGTCCCACATTGGGCTCCCTGCTCTGGGGGGAACCTGCTTCTCCCTCTGACCTCTCCCCTCTTATTCTCTCTCTCTCTCTCTGTCTCAATTAAATAAATCTTTGAAAAAAGAGAGATGTATTACAATGAATTGGTTTATGTAATTGTGGGGGCTGATTAGACAAGTCAGGGAGGGGAGCTGGACGTCTTGGGCATGGGCTGAAATTGCTGTCTATGGGTGGAATTTCTTTTTCTTCAAGGAAGCCTCAACTCTGCTTGTGAGGCTGTTCAAATGATTGAATGAAGTTCATACAAATTATGCAAGACAATCACTCTTATTAAAGTCAAGTTTAGTAGATTATGGACTTTTGGTTTTGGGGACTATAGCCTAGGCATTACTGTTCATTCTTTCAGCTTGGCATCCATACCTATCTCTCTAAATGATACTTATGCTCCAAATAAAGGCAACGACAAAGTCACACTTCGGTCTGACACCACACATCCTGCATACAACCAAAACACACTAACCCTTTCCCCAGAAGAGGATGCAAAATAGTTGGGTGATATCCACTCTTCTCTTTGACATACTTAATCACTTAAATGATGTGATACAAAATTAATTTCATTAACACATCTTATGTTATATGATAAGGGGATAAAAGAGAAGAAAATACAAATAATTGGTTAAAATACATACATATTCATGACAAAACAAGGAGGAAATACTCAATTATTATAGCCCTAATTTCCGCAGCTGGTTACATGTCTTAATTGGTATTTATAGCTATCTTCTCCCACTACACGTTCCCTATTCCCTTTACCCTCAGCAAACACCTCATTGATTTTGGTTCTTTACCTGACAGGGTGACCCAAACTTTTCATTCCTAAAGGGTCTGCGCCATTAGTAATCCTAGCTGAATTGGATTATTGCAGTTTTCCATTTTCTTTATTACAGGGTGTGATGCTTAATTTTATGTATCAATTTGACTGGATCATGGGGTGCTCAGATTGTTGGTTAATCATTATTTCTGGATGTGTCTGTGAGGGTGTTTCCAAATTAGATTAGCATTTGAATTGGTAGACTGATTGAAACAGATCACTCTCCCAGATGTGGGTGGGCACCATCCAATCCTTTGAGGGCAATGGTTAGAAGAAAAGGGCAGAAGAAAGGAGACCTTACTCTTTCTGCCTGACTGCTTGAAATAAGATGTAGGTCTTCTCCTGTTCTCAAATTTAGACTAACACCATTAGGTCCACTGGTTCTCACGCCTTTGGACTCGGACTGGAACTTATACCATTGGGGGTCCTGGTTTTCAGGACTTTGGACTCAGATTGGAGCATCAGTGGCTTTCCTGGGTCTGCAGTATGCAGATGACAGATCTTGAGACATCTTAGCCTCCATAATTATGTAAGCTAATTCCTTACAATAGCTCGCTCTATCTATCTATCTATCTATCTATCTATCTATCTATCTATCATCTATCTATCTATCTATCTATCTATCTATCTATCTATCTATCTATCATCTATCTATCTATCGGTTCTATTTCCCTTAAGATCCCTGACTAATACACAGGGCAAGATAGGTCAACCTTCACTTTTCAAGAATTCAGTTATTTGCAAATTCACCTATACTAAAATTTATTTGTCATCCCAAAAGCAATAATGGAAGGCTTTTATGTTCATTCTCAAAATGCACAAAGAGAAATTTGAGTTTTCACTGGGCTCATTTCTAGGTGAGCTTACAAACAAGGTGATGCTCTGCTTTCTGGTTTCAGTTGCCACACAGAGATGACCAGAGAATGGAGCAGGTAGAGGATAGCACAATGTAGTGCAAGAAACTCCAACTCCAGGGCCTGTGGAGCAGGGTTTGAATCCCAGATCTGGCACCTACTAGTGGAGTAGACTTAGGCAAGTGACTTAACACTTCTGAACCTCATTGTCGCTTAAAGAAAAAATTAAACATTTTTTTTTTGAGATGGTTGTAGCATTTTCACTTCTGTAAAACAAAGAAAATAGAATCTACCAAGATGAGTTGTTTTAGGATTTTAAATTGCAATTTATGTTGGAAATGCATGTATATATATGAAATATAGACATCTTTCCCCTAAGAACAATAGTTCAATATTTGCTAACTCTATTTACAGCCGCTTTGTAGAACATAACTACTAGAAACAAGGAGAATTGACTGTACTAAGAGATGCCCTAGGATATTCTTCTTTATTTCCATCGTGTGGCGGTAACCCAATTTCCTTGTTAATCAGGTCAAATCACTCCAGCAAATACAGTAACCACTTTTTGTCTGTTCTTTCAGAGTCACGGGTACCCGAAAGTGACTGAATGGCAGTCTCAGCTTCCAGCTCAGTAGAATAATTTTTATGTTTCCTGGTAGAACCATTCTTCTCTCTGGGACTAAGAGTTCTAGACCAGCAGAGTGTGTAAAAGCTATATAGACGAGTAGCAAAAATTTTGATAGTGAACCACTAGGGATAATAGTGAGTGGAGCATTCCTATATCCACACTTTGATTCTTGGACCTGAGAACCCTGGCTATGGGAGGCAGAGCATGTAATGGATGCTGACTTAGAGCATGTGACGCCTCTTAGAGGACATTGTCCCAGCTTAGCAAGATATTGCCACTTAGTTAGGACTATAACTGTCTTCAAAAGGCCTTTCTACCATTCTGTGAAGCTAGCTGGTTTAGGATAGTGGGGTACATGGTAAGACCGGTGATTTCCATGAATTTGGGCCCATTGCTGCATTTATTTGCTATGAAGGAAGTTCCTTGATTGGAAGCAAAGGCTGTGTGAAATCCCAACAGTGGATAAAGGCTCTATTCTGTAAGTATACTCTTGGGTACAGACTGAAGCTGCTGTCCACAGGTGAAATTTCTTCTTCATCAGGAAAATCTCAACTGTGATTTTAAGGGCTTTAAATTGATTGACTCATGCCCATCCAGATTATGCAGACTATCTCTCTTCAGGTTGACTGATTATGGACTTCAGTCGCATCTACAAAAGATGTTCATTCACACCAACATCGAGATTAATGATTCAATAACTAGGGACTTTAAACTAGCCAATTAGACATGTCAAAAAGATCATCGCACCATGTAACATGACGTATCCACAGGTTCTAGGGATTAGAAGGTGGTCATCTTTGGGAAGTCATTATTCTGCTTACTAAAAATGGGTAATACAAGGCAGGATAAAAATGAAAATAAATGAGAGAAGAGAAAGTGACAAAGGGATATGGGAGTGAAAAAAACTAAGATGAATCCTTTGGTGGAGTCAGTACATCACATTGGCTACATGACTCTGAATATTTGCTATGATTTTTCTACTGATGATTTGTCTATGATCTTTCAAGCATCTATGTAAACGGAGACATAGTATCTCAGTCACAGTATGAAGAAGAGAAACAAAGCCGTTGACAGGACAGGTACAGCCATGCCTTGTTCTGGAACATCAGTGAAATTGGTGAGCATACTCTTTTAGGTTCTCAACAACACCCTTAAAATGAAAGCAGTAGCAGACGACAGAACTCTATTTTATATAATATTTACTATGGAACCAGCACAGTTGAGTAAATGGAGCTAACCCACAGATAATTTGAGGTGACCAACCGCCAGCTCTCTACTACTTCACTGTACGACCAGGGGCAAGTTTTAGGATATTTGACAGTTGGGATGGATTGTACATCCTTCTGGCTGTTCTCTATATTTGTTAATTATTGTAACTGAAATTTACATAGAGCATACTACTTTGAGTTGTCCTTTAAGTTAGAAAAATTGCTTTAACAGTCTGCTGAGTTGGGGAAAAATAATGCATTTTTATACACGAGAAGTTGGATGTAAATATATTACTAAAAAGAAACCACCTCACTTTGTCACAAGTAAGACAGTAGACAGTTCAAAAACAGGTCCAAATATATGTGGGAATTGTGGATAGGATAAAGCTGACATTTCAAATTAATCAGCAAAGAATTAATTATTTAATAAATTATTTGGGGACAAATTACTATTCACTTGGAAAAAATAAGTTAAATCACTTATTTATAATAAGCAGAAATAAATTCCAAGGTTAACCAAGATTTTAGAAAATTTTAACAGGAGGAACACTTTCTCTAGAACCTGTTGAAGATCTATACCCTTACTTGATTTCTGTCTGATTTTTCTACCAAATGTTGAATGAGGGATGTTGAGTTCTTTAACTATAATTGTGGATTTGTTTCTTTCTCCTTTCAGTTCCATTAATTTCTGCTTCCCATATTTTTCACCTATGTTGATTGGTGCATACACATTTAACATTGTTATATTTTCCTATATCTTATATAGGAAATATATATATATAAACATATTTTACATATTTATATTTCCTATATTCCTATATTTTCCTATATTTTATAATTGTATTAATATCCCTTTCTGTCTCTGTAATTTCTTTTGCTCTGAAATCCATTTTTTATGATACTAGTACAGTCACTCCTCCTTTTTTGCATTGTTTGTGTGAGACGTCTTTTTCCATCCTTTTACTTTCAATTTACCTATATTGTTATACTTGAAGAGGACTCATGTAGACAGCATACATTTTGAACATCCACTCTGGCAATCTCTGTCTTTAATTTATATATTTAGATCAGTTATATTCAATGTAATGATTGATATGTTGGGCTTATGCCTGCCACTTTCTTTTTATTTATCTCTGTTTTTGTTTCTGTTTTTATTCCTTCTGTGCTTCTGTGGGTTATTTGAATGTTTTTAGAATTCCATTTTGTGATCTATAGTATTTTTCAGTGTATTTCTTTGTATATTTTTATCAGTGGATTCTCTAGGCATTACCTTGTGTGTGTGTGTATGTATATGTATATGTGTATATATGTACATATATGTATATATGTATATACATATATACATATTCATGTGTGTATATATTATATGTAATGTATTATATGTGTATATATAATGAATATATATACATACATAATGTATGTATATATATACATTATATATAATGTATTTTATGTATATATATAATGTATATATGTATATATGTATATATATACATATGTGTGTATATATGTGTATATATGTACATGTGTGTATATATTATATATATATATATAATGTATTACAGTCTACTGGTATCATTATTTAATTGGTTCAAAGATGTATAGAAATCTTACCTCTCTTTATGTTCAATCACCCTGTCCCATTTGTAATATAATTGTCTGTTACAAATATTTCCACTACATACATTTAGAACCACATCTGACAGTGTTTTGGTCATTTTTACTTCAACTGTCAATCAAAATTTAGAAAACTCAAGAAGAGACTGAAAGTCTATTCTGTTTTAACCATATTTTTCCTTGCCTTGCTGTTTCTTTCTCCTTGATGTTCCAAAATTTCTTTCTTTTTTTTTTTTTTTAAAGATTTTTTATTTATTCATTCATCAGGAAAGAGAGAGAGTGAGAGAGAGCAGGTCAGAGTGAGAAGCGGACTCCCCATGGAGCCGGGAGCCCGATGTGGGACTCGATCCCGGGACTCCGGGATCATGACCTGAGCCGAAGGCAGTCGCCCAACCAACTGCGCCACCCAGGGGCCCCGATGTTCCAAAATTTCTTATATAATTTTCTTTCTATTTAGGAACTTCCATTAACCATTTTTTTTAAAGGCTAGTCTGTTTATGACATATTGCCATAGCTTGCTTTCTTCTGAGATTGTCTTGATTTTCCCTTCATTCCTGAAAACATTTTTATAGGTATAGGGTTCTGCCTTGACGATTCTTACTTTCAGCCCCTAAAGAATATTATTTCACTTCTTATAAATCCCCACTGTTTCTGAATGAGAAATTCACTGTCATTTTAGTTGCTTTATCCACATAGCTAAGGTATCATTTTTCTCTGATTGCTTCCAAGATATCTTTTTTTCTGTCTAAAGATTTCAAAATTTTAATTATGCTATATCTTAGCCTGGATTTTTTTTTTTTGGGTTGTTCTGTTTGAGGTTTATTCACCTTCTTGAATCTGTAGGTCTATGTCTTTGCCAAATTTAGGAAGTTTGAATATCTTTGAATGCCTTTCTATTCCTGCTCTCTTTTCCTCTCTTTCTAGAACTCTGATGATGCAAATGTCAGGGTTTTTGTTTTGTTTTATTTTGTTTTGTTTTTCCTTTTGTTTTTAATAATTCAATAAGACCCAGCAGTCCTAATAAACTTTTTTCAGCATATTTTTTTCTCTTTTGTTCAGACTGAGTAATTTCTACTGTCCTATCTTCCAACTTATTCTTTCCTCTGTCCTCCATTCTGCCATTGGGCTCATCCACTGAGCTTTTTAGTTTGGTTATTATATTTTTCACTTTTAAAATTTTCATTTAGTTCTTTATATCTTTTTTCTCCCCCTTCTCCTCTGCCTTTTCTCCTTCTACTCCTCCTTCCTGGCTAAGACTTTCTATTTCTTTGTTGATGTTTGTATTTTGTCATTTGTTTCAGCATGTTTGTAACTGCTTATTGAAATATTTTTTATCATAGCTGATTTAAAATATTTGTTGGATAATTCTAATGTCTTTGTCGTCTCAGTGTCGGCATCTATTGAATGCTATTTAAAAAAAGACTTTTTATTTTTTAAGAGCAATTTTAAGTCCACAGCCAAATTGAGACAAAAGTTCAAAGATTTCCCTATACCCTCTTCCCCCACACATTCACCAAAGTGGTGCATTTGTTATAATTGATGAACTTCCATCAAAACATCATTATTACTCAACATCCATAGTTTACAGTAGGGGTCACTCTTGATATAACACATTATAAGGGTTAGGACAAATGTATAATGACATATGTTGACTATTATAGTATCATGTACAGTATTTTCGCAGCCCTAAAAATTCTCTGTGTTCTGCCTATTCATTCCTCCCCTTCCCACACCAACTCCTGGCAACCACTGATCTTTTTACTGTCTCCATAATTTTGCCCTTTCCAAAAAAGTCTTGATTTTCCACTAGACCTTCTCTAATACCACCTCAGCAAGGAGGGGAAGGGTCACCCCCTACTGACACATGGGGATGGAAGTCCAGTTTCCTTACATGGTCTTCACTGACACAGTAGGGCGGGTGGGGGTTGTTCCACATTTTTCTTTCATCATGTGTTCACTTTATATAAAATGCCCAGAGTTTTTAATTGTATTCAGCAGTCAGAATAGAGAAGAGTATATCTGCTTTAGCTTCTTGGAAGCAGAAGTCCTCTGCAAAAGTTTGAAAAATTTGATAGCATTGAATACTGTCAAAGATGTGAGGCAATTGGAACTGGGATTATGAACTTCTTAAAATTTTGGTGAGAGTAATTTGATAGTAGCTATCCAAAAATTTTAACAAGATTAACAATCTTACTTATAAGAATCTATTCTACACAACTACTAACATGAGTACACAAATAATAAAGATGCTTATCTTGGCATTGTTTGTAAAAGTGAAAATAATTAGACACAATTCATCAACAAATAGAGAAAAAGTTAAAAATACTATGGTATGCGAAAAATGAAATTACACGGATCCGTGACTTTTTATAAAGTAAGCTGCAAAAAATACGTATAGCATGTTCTCATTTCTCATACAAAAATTGTTGAGTGGCCTTTTCCTGTTGCTTAGAATTGGAAACTAAGGCTATAAACTGTGGATAAAGGGACATCAAGTATCCTATTCTATAGTGACACCTTCCAAGGAAACTCAAACATCTGTGGGCTAACATCTCTATTACATCTTACAAACAATTGGACAGATTAGCCCTCTTGCCTCCAATCATTATCCCAGCACATCACCCATCCCTTTCCTTCAGCCTCATTTATCACCCCAGTGCTTCTTACAGTCCTATAAACAAAAGACCTGTGGATAGTGATAGAGTAGGGAAAAGTCTTTGGAGTCATATATTGTTGGTTTAGGTGGCAACTCTGCTTATTTTCCATTGGCTTCCCATGGAAAAAGTAAGGGGGCTGCTTATCCCCTTCCACAAATCAGGTGAAGGAGGGAGAGTCAAGGTAATTGTTTACAGACCTTAAGAATACCTTAAGAACTATGAGACTGACATTTTGTTCCCCAAGAATTTTTGGGATTTTAGCTTAAGCAGCTGAGTCATCAATCTGCTTGTGTAATTATATGAACAGGGAAAAGCAGAACTGGAGACAGATGGCAGACTGATGAGTGTTGATCACAGGGCAAGGGGACACCAGTGGCAGGAAGGCAGGAGCTGAAGGCATTGAGAAAGCTGGACAGGAATATACAGAGACAAACTCATGTCAGGGAGCAATGCAGAAGATAGTGGCTTCATGGCACTCTCTCCCCCTAATGCACTCTCCTCCAGAAAAGAAACTAAAGAAGAACTTAGTCTTGGGCCCAGGTGAAAAGGCATATTTGAGCCCTTGGTTCATAGAGGGCAGCCAGGGCAAGCAAGAAGCAAATCATAGAAGACCACCACAGAGAGCAATCAATAAAGAAGCATCCTCTCTCATACTCTCTTTCAACACCTCCTACCAGAGAAGTAATTTCCTGAATAAGATAGAGGAAGAAATGAGCCAGACTTCTTTGCCTTCACTCCAATCCAAGTTAGTGACTTGATGGAAGAGCCAAAGAGCAAATCCACTGCAGGTCCCTGGAGCCATGGGCCACAGCTAGCAGAGGAGATGAAATTTACATCAGATATGAGATCTGAGTTTTAAACTGCACAATATTGAATTTGTCTTTTAATAATAAAGTGTTGGAAGTGCTGTGGTATCTGCTCAGGATATCATTAGGGATCTGCTCCCCACTAGGAAAAAGAGATTCAACATACACAGTAATGGTAGGGAAATTAATGTGGCTTGTGTTCCTATCCTTAAGCAGTTAAAACTATTAATCAACATGTGAAAGGTACATGTACGTATTATGTATGATGTGTGTGTGTATATATATGTATATAATTATTAGTATCTATGTGTATATTTTCTCTAAGCAAAGAAAACTAGAAGGATCTGTACCCCATTATTAACAATCACCCATTGGCATATATAAAGATGAAATTTATAATAACCAGTAAGTTTCTAATCTGAGAAATAAAAAAGTTTTCTTTATAAATAATAGATGAACACACTGGGTTCCAGTCAGATGAGACCATGTCCATAAGCTTCATAACAATAAAAAAGAGTTCACCAATTGATAAGTAAATCTCATATTTGTACTCCACACATCCCAATGCTCAGAGCCCCATCATCTTGCTTAGCAAGCTGTGGTGTTTTGCTTAATGAATTCCTAGAACCATGATCTCATATGGGTCATTTTCAATGTTGGAATCTCTGGAAGACTGGTTGTGGGCATAGGAGCTAGGTTGAAGTGGTGGTGGGCTTTTCTCTCAAGGTAATCAGAGCGCTGTTCTCTGACTCCCTTGAGCCAGTGTTAGCTTCTCTCACCTTCCTGCTCAGTTGACAGCTGTGGTTCTTCTGCTGGAACCAAAATCAGTTGCTTTGGCACAGCTGACCCTCACTTCCCATGGATGTCTGCCTCTCTTCTGCTAATCCTGGGACAGCTTCCTGCCCTGGTGTTCTTTTCATACTAACTCTAGGAAATCTCCTATTTCTGACGTCTTGCTCTTAAAAAGGGTCTATCACAGCCCAGCAATTTGCTTTCAGCCCTCAGTGACTGGTTCAGAGGATAGCTGGGCCCAGTTTCTCACGCTCCCTGGAACAAGTATCTTTTCCAACATCCACACCTTGCTGTACATTCAAGCCCACTCCACTCCACTCCTTCTCACTAAGCTGATATTCTTCATTCACCTTTTTCACTGTTCTCCCTTTACTCCAGATTACTTTGGGGACCTGCAGGCTATCAACAAAAAAGCTCAAGTTATTTCTCACAAGACTTCTGAGCTCCGTGCAAAACAGAGGATATATCCTGGCATCTATTCTACATGTCCCTCAATATTTCATAACAGTAAAGTTAATTGTGAAACAAACGTAACCAGACCATATAGGGGATCTTAAGGGGGTGGTGATACCTAATTCAACTGACCACATAACTCAGCAGCTACCTCAACCCAAATGTTATAAAGGGAAATAACTTGCTTTTCAGAGCAATCCTTGAACAATTCTGAGGAAAGAAACTCTACTATCTCTCTCTCTCTCTCTCTTTTTCTGTCTCTTTCTCCCTCTCTCTCCCTCCCTCTACCCTTCCCCTGACATCTGTAAAAGCCATATAAGTATATTAGTCAAGTTACCAAGACATGGTTTGAAAGCAACCTGGAGAAAAACAACGAGATGTTTTTAACAAAAATATAGAAATAATATTCGGGGCTCATAAGTGTTCATTGTAATGTACCTTCTTGTACATTGTTGGTGAGATTTTGAATGAGTATAGATTCTACAAAGCAATTTTACACTCTATTAAAAAAATTACTTCTAGGAATCCATCCTAAGGAATAATCTGAGAATTAATGAAAAATGTAATGACGTGTAAAGATCATTGATGTAGTATTATTTATCATAGGAGAAATTGGAAACAACCTAAATGTATGAAAATAAGTTATAGTTTTTGCATGAAATGGAATATTGCCCTATCTTTAAAAATCATGTTTCCAAAAGATATTTGTATGATATGGCAAAAAACTTAGTTTGTAATATTGAGACAAAAAGTAGAATAAAAACTATATACTGTATTAACTAACTTAACCTTGTTATGTTTATCAATCTCTCTGAAAGTAAATCTTTTCTTTCTAAATAATTTGAAATAAAGATTATTTTTATTATGAGAAAAAAGGTTAATTAACAAAATCTATTTTAATTTGGTAACAATCTATTTTGGGGTTTCTGGTTCAGGGGTTAAACCTTTCCATGAGACATACAAGATAGAATTTTTTGGGAAGGTTCTTAGGAAAGGAATGGTAAGACAAGAATTTGGAAACCCATTTACTCTTTTCCCTAATAGCTGCACAGTTTTATGTTTTTATTTTTTCATGTTCTCCTTGAACCCTGCCCAAGAACAAATATTATTATTTTTCTAGATTGTACGTTGATCTAAGGAGGTAATAATGTGAATTAGTGCCAAAGAGAGAAACTCACTAATCTTAACCCTTAATTCTTTTTACCTGCTCAGGTGTTTAACCTGCCTATATGGGCAATGGAAAAAACAGTTAAATTTAAAATTTAATCTGAGAAGTCACTTAGAAATTGCTGGTCTGGTATAAAATAAATAGCAGTTTGGCTATATATATATATATCTATAGATAGATAGATGATAGATAGATAGATAGATAGATAGATAGAAAGAACCTAAAATTAGTCCCATTTTTTGGCTCAGAATTCTACTTCTGGAAGATGCAGACCAAGATCCAAGATGGGCGTCATGGCCTAGAATGAGACAGTACAAAGTCAACCATCATCTAATTACCTGAAAATCATGGAATGATTAGCTCAGCTGTGGATGAGATAAACAAAATATATTAAAAAAATATTAAATCTTCTGTAGGTTTAGTAAATCTTCAGAGATTGCCATACCTTTGGGCTATCCTCCTCTTCTTAGCCCAATTTTGCTTATCCAGCCATTGGAAATGAGCCTCAGACCAGGGTCAGAATGATAATTAAATAGATGTGAACATATAACTTGTTTTTGAATGTTCTCTAAATAGTATGTAACTTGTGGGAAAGGAAATCATTCTAATGAGAAAGATTCTTGGAAGAAATCTCATGTCCTTTTCTGATATTCAGGACCAGCAGAGATTTCAAAACTAGTCATGTGCCAATAATTTCTGGGATTTTCTATAACATACAATTGAGACTGGGTGGGCCTTTAACTGGCAAAATATCAGAAGCCTGGTTCAAAATCACAGGAAGTTTTCTCTAGAGTCATGACTCTTTTTTTTTTTTTTCTTTAATGCTGGAAAGAACTTTAGAAATCTCATTACTGGTGAAGAAACCAAGGAACAAAGAGATTAAATGCTGAGTTTGGGGTTAGAGCAACTTAGTGGCTGAGCCCCTTATTTATGAAGCTTTAAAAGTACCTACCATCTTTTAGAAACTTTATTCTAATAAGCTAGAATATACCTGTTAAAAAGTATTGAGAAAGATAGTGGAATTCAGTATTACATAATTTGTGGAGTTGATTTATAAGATTCAAAGAGAAGAAAAAGCCAAGGACAAGAGTTGAAGACAAAAAGTATTTGGGAAATTTATAAATTATTTGAGAAGGCCCCTGAAATGATGCAGAAATTTGGCAGGTGAGGAATGAAAAGTTAAGCTCAGCTAAGATGGGGACTGACTAACTCTGAAGATCTCCATCATTCACAGTTTTGATGTTAATTTTCCAATAATGAAGATAAATTTCTGCTAATGCATCCATCATATCCTGATTTTTTTTCTTAGACCAAGAATATTTATTTGTAAAATGGCTTTCTATATCAGTGTAGTACAATGATGACCCATCTTATGTAGCCTATCTCCAAATGGCCTGAGATCCAATTTTAGCTTTAGGGAAATAAAGGCCTCCAGGATAACCACCTCGGATGCAGAAAGAGACATTTTGGAATCACTTCCCCAGGTATTTGCCCACTACTGGGAGATTGGTTAGTGTAGGGTAAATGCAGCTGGAAGCACTCCATGTTGACCTAACTTCAAGAATGACAGGCTGAGTCCAGGGCCTGACGGATTCCCTGGGGAATTCTACCAAACATTCAAGGAAGAAATAATACCTATTCTCCTGAAACTGTTTCAAAAAATAGAAACAGAAGGAAAACTTCCAGACTCTTTCTATGAAGCCAGTGTT
>CM052802.1:26852019-26959268 GCA_028533885.1 Nasua narica
GGGTGAGCCTGGTGGTGGGTATTGAGAAGGGCACGTACTGCATGGAGCACTGGGTGTGGTGCATGAACAATCAATCTTGTAACACTGAAAAATTAAAATAAACAAATTTAGGGAGAAAAAAAACCAACAAAACAAAACAAAACAAAACAAAAAATGACAGGCTGAGTGCCTGTAGCCTGGTTAGAGTATGTCAGGGGAAGCCAGCATTTATCAGTAGCCTATTCTTCCAGAAACTGGCATAGGTGGTGCTTTTCAGAATACAAGACTGCCTTGCTCTTCTAGGTCCTTGAAGAGAAGAAATTCTATAGTTACTCAAGAGGAAGACCCAAGCTGGAGGAAGGTATTACGTTATCTATTTCTAGGGTGTAACATAGGATTCCTGGACATTCAATAATGATGCATGGAATGCAATGAGTTACTGTATATCATCATTCTAAGATACACTATTTTTCACATTTTCCCATTTCTAAAATTGGGATGCATCTTAATATTTGTCTGTTTGTTTGGATTTTCTATATTGTTGGTATTATCCATGCTGGGTTCAACTGCCATTAAAAATGCTTTAAAAAGTCAGAAACAAAATTTGTTATGCAAATAATAAATATAAATATTATATTCTTACACACCAAAAGGCATGAAAATAGAAAAGTAATGTGTAGGAATAAAGGCATTTGTCATTGGAGAAATTCCATCATTCAATATTTTCCTACAAAAGCAACATCCAAGTGTCTTACAGAACTTAAGAAAGGAAGTAAACCATAAGCAGATAACCTTGTTACATTTTTGTTAGTGGGATACATTCAAGGGATTACCTATCACATGCTGTATTAGTTTCCGGTGGCTGCTGTAACAATGACCACAAACTTAGTGCCTTGGCACAACAGAAACTAACTCATTCTTAGTTGGTGGCCAGAATATTAACATCAGTTTCACTGGGTTGAAGTCAAGGTGGGTATGGCCCTGCTTCCTCTGGAAATTTTGGAAGAGAATCCATTCTTTGCCCCTTCCAGCCTCTGGTGACTACATCACTCTGATCTCTACCCCTGTCTTTACATCACCTTTTCCTCTTCACTGTATCAAATCTCCCTCTCCCATTCTCTTAAAAGGACCCTGGTAATGGCACTTAGGGCCCACATAAATAATCACGGTAATCTCTCAATCTCAATATCCTTAACTTAATATATCTGCGAAGACTCTATTCCAAATAAGATAACATTCATAGTTTTCAGGGATTAGAATTTGAGATCTTTGGCACCACCAAGGAGTCCACTACACATACCAAGCAATGCAACTAGAGTCAGAAAAAAAAAAAAAAAACCCAAACTTCTAAGAATAAGTAAAAGAAAAGTTGGCGTTGGCATGATTAATTAATAGGGACATTTTCTTTATACTTCCTTCTGACAAAATCAGAAAATCATTGAAACTTGCAGAACTGGTATCAGTAACTTGGAATAGTATCTCAGTGACAACAGAGAATAAGGAATGTTCATAATGGCCCAGGGAACACAACTGGATAGCAAATGACTAAATCTTGGCAATGCGATGTGGGAAGTGATTCAGAAGGGCTAGATTCTGAACATGAAGAAGTTTTAGGAAAACTTTAATATGACAGATTAATTCTAAAAACGGCCCCAAACCTCCACTCTTTGCTGATCCACACTCTATAGGGTGTGACTTTGCAGCTTCTTCCATCAAGAGATAGAATCTATTTCCCCATCCCTCAAATCTAAGATGTCCTGTGACTAGCGTTAGCCAATAGAACACAGCTGAAGTGATGTTATCTAGATCCAAGAGGACTTGTTTCTGTTCTCTCCCCAATCACCGTGAGAGCAAGTACAAACCGGCCTACTGGGTGGTGAGAGACATGTGGTTCAGTCACTCTCATCACTCCAGCCAATAAAATAGCCCGTCAGCCACCAGACCCCTGAGTGAGGCTCTCCCTAACCAACTAGTTCTCAGAGAAATTGCCATCCAACCACAGGTAAGTGAGCAAGTTCAGTGAGCCCAGCAGAACCCTGCCCAGACCAGCAGAACTGTCCAAGTGAACTGCAGACTCTGAACAATAATAAATGCTTATTGTTTTAAGCCACTGGGTTCTGGTATGGTTTACTATATGATTAAAAACTAACACATCATGGGTAGAAAATCACCAGATTTTAATGACAGAATGAATAAATATTTTGGAATGAATTAGATTCTGAATGCAAAACATATTTTTGGAATATTTAAATGAATTTATTTTGGTTATAATTTCTTTTTTTTGTATCCTTAATGGTGACGTAAGATAAAAATATACTTACTAAGAAGTATAAGAGAGATCTTTAAATAAGTGTAAAATTTGAATTGCGAAAAGCATCATGTCATGATTTTATTGGGGAGGTATTTCTTTTATCTTGGGGACTCCCCTATGTTTAAGGCAGAAGCCCATTTCAGTTTAAATACAATAATTCTATGCTCAGCTTTCTGCCACTTCTCCACTGCATAACTTCTGGTGATATACTCCCCCTCTCTGAGTATCAGTTGCCTTATATGAGAAGTGAGAATGATAATACCTCCTGGTTAGGGTTGTTCTGAAGATAAAATATGATAATGCATATGAATGTGCTCTGTGTAATGCAAATGGATGAAAAATGTTAAGAAAGCTGAATCTATGCTAATTAGCATATTTCTAAATATGCTCAATAGTAATATTTTGTTGGTTAAAGAGTGATGGTGATTTTTTCAACAAAATTTTTCTATTCCATAAAGTAGACCATTTGGTTATGTGATTACATGGCCTTTTCCCCATCACATGTGGCTCACCGTTGGTATAGCAGAATAAAACCAGGTGGCCCATATGCAGACATCCCAGCCCTAATTGCTTTAGATTGCACTTGTAGCAAGGAGATTTGAGATTCTTGTCTCACCTAGAGCCTCCCCCTCAAAAAAATCTGCCTCAGTCAATAGCCAGCCTATTCATCCATCCCCAGTCAACCACAGCTGATGGGGCAAGAGGCATACAACTGAACTGGGGAATTCAATCAGAGCTTCTTGGAACAACTCAACTGCGGCCCTGGTCTTGAGAATTCAAATTAAGACATGCTGAGATTGTAATTTTGGAGAGCGGAGTCTAACTGAATGTACAAGTAGAAGTGAGGCCACGTCCGTAACCTAACAAACCAACCACCTACGAAAGAGAAAGTTCAGGAAGAGTAGAAAGCAAGTCAGCACAGAAAATCAGAGGAGAAAATGCAGAACACTGGCAGAAAAAGCAGAGCTAAGGTCCCACAGAGAAAGAGAGAGTGTTTCACTCCAGATTTTCAGTTTCCCACTCGATTTTCCCTACTGTTTATTTTCTGCCTGGAGATGTCAGCCAGATTCCTTGGACTATCTTTACAATGCCTCATTCCCCTTTTTATTTGAGCCAGTTTGGAGGGATTTTTGGTCCTTGTAACCAAATGACCCCTGCTGGGTTGAAAAATTCCCCTGGGTTTAGAGATCCCTTGGATTTCTTTTTAGTCCTTGGAGGGGAAAAAAGGAAAGCCGGAGGGGAAAAAAAGAAAGCCTGTTAAGGGGAACAAAAAAATGGTGGAGGAAGGAGTTATAGAGTGGGTGGACAGATGCCTGAAAGTAAGAGATTAGGAGGCCCACCAGAGATGGTGGTATTCACATAAAGTGCGGAGAAGAAAAAGGATTCTAATGAGATTTGTTAGTGAAAGACCCCAGGAACAAACCAGAACAGTTTAGACATGAGGACTCCCCAGTGATGGTAAAAATGTTGAAGGAAGATCCACCGTCTTTGAAAGACACGGTACTTAATAGAGACCTTTTCTGGGCTTCAGTACAAAAAAAAATCCATATGTGATAAGAACCAATGTTTTAGGTTAATTCTCTTTTGATGGGCTTGATGGTGATTTTTTCATTATAGATTTATTTTTATTATAGAGTAAGTTTCATCACCAAATTCTGATATTTAAGATTAGACTATATATTCGAACCAGCCTGTGGTTATAGCAATGCAACAGGAACTTACTAAGCAGACAGAGGCATCTCTAACAAGCTTATTATTTTTAAAAACATTTTACTCATTGGGGGGCCTGGGTGGCTCAGTGGGTTAAAGCCTCTGCCTTCGGCTCAGGTCATGATCTCAGGGTCCTGGGATGGAGCCCCACATCGGGCTCTCTGCTCAGGAGCCTGCTTCCCCCCCCCCCTCTGCCTGCCTCTCTGACTATTTGTGATCTCTCTCTCTGTCAAATAAATAAATAAAATCTTAAAAAAAAACCCCACAACATTTTACTCATTCATTTGACAGAGAGAGATTGAGAGAAGGCAAGAGCACAAGTGTGTGTGGGGGGGGTGGGAAGCACCAGGCAGAGGGAGAGGGAAAAGGGGGCTTCCCACTGAGCAAGGGTCTAGATCTCAGGACCCTGGGATCATGACTTGAGCAGAAGGCAGATGTTCAACCAACTGAGCCACCCAGGGCCCTCTAACAAGCTTATTATTAAGCTTTTGCATTCATTCCTCTTCAAGCACTTGCTATGTGTCTGTCACTGCACCAGATGCTGGGGAAACCAAGGTGAACCAGCCTGGCACTGTTGTCCCTGCCCTCATGGGGCTAGAGTAGATAGACACAACTAGATAAATAGAATTCCCTGTTACTAGTAAAGTGGTAAGTGCCGAAATACAGGACGTCGAGATGGATCCACTGCAGATAAGAAAGACGAGACCTGAATGTAACTTGTTCTAAACACTTTCGAGACAATCTGAGCAATTAGATTATCACGAGAATTTAATATTGTTTTCTATTGGCTAGAAAACTCAGGGGAAATGTATATCATTCTTCGAAGCACCTTTATAATTTAGTGATGAGAAGAAAGGGAAGAGAGAGAAGGAAATTAACCAATATTGATTAGTGTCTAACATGCACCAGACATTATGTCACCAAAGGTGTCATTATTATACTCATTTTTCAGGTGGACAAACCAAGGTCTGAATGGTCAAGTATTCAAAAACTCCTTGCATTACACTATACACTAGATATAGATCTAACCGCATCTGTAAAAGACAACAGACTACTTCCTTATCACCAACAGGGTTAATTTTAAAATAAGGTCCTGTGAACATTTTATTCTCATAAAATGTCTTATATTATTCTTACTATTCAAAGCATCTTTTAAGCTAATGATTATGACCTAATGGCCGGATAAATTCATAACTAAGAATGTCATCTTCTGCTGGGAAGAAAAAGATTTTATCTGAGTGTGTGTGTGGGGGGGAGGGCAGTTGAAACATCACACCCCAGATGATGCCACCCAGTCCCATCTTGTCTGCTCGCTTTGTGCTTTTCTAAAATACGCACCGAGAAGTCAGCCTAAGAGTTGAGTTTCAATTTAAGCACAGCAACAGTCTCACTGTCAATTTCTTCCCTCGAGCTTCCCTCACCACAGCCTCAGAGAGTCAATGATTCAAATTCATTCTTGAATCAGCATTTATGGAGGTGTTGGGCACTAAGCTGGGTTCTGAGACAAGGGTGACCATGGCGCTCTGAAGAAGTCTGATCTCCAGTTCCCCCAGTCCTTTTCACCTTTTTCTCCTCCCTCTGCTCAGGGAGGGGATTTTAAGCCTGGTCCCTAGGGTGGAGAATTCTTCTGCGAACCCGAAGGAGGGTGGACCTGCGGAGCGGGCCAACCCCTAAAGATCAAAGTCACGTCGACTCCAGCCCCAGGGAGGAAGCCAGACAAGCTCTCAACAATGCCGCAGGCAGCACGCGAGCTTCCCGGGCACAGCCAGTATTTGGAGGGAAGGATGCAAAGCTAGCAAAGGAAGTTCGGCAAGCCAACTGCATGGGGCGGGCGCCTCCCCTCCGCGGTTGTGCGGGGTCCTCACCCTAGAACCTTCTGGGGTGGCCTCTGAGCGCGGGGCGGTTTGTCTCCCCGCAGTCTCGGGGGCGGTGCCCGAATAAAGGCGGTGGACTCAGGAGGCTGCGTAGGCTGGGGCTCGGAGGCTCCTCTCTTCTCCTCCCACCTACTTCCATCAACTTTTGGGAGCAGAAAAGCCGCCAAGGAAAATCCGTCATCCCCTACTCCGCCTCTGGGCTCTGGTCCCTGACCTGCCTGCCAGCCGCTGCAGCCGACGCTTACCCTGCGCTCGCCGCCACCGCCCCCGGCGCCCTTGCACCCCAACCTAGGCCGACTTCCCACGGGCCTGAGGCAGCACGAGGTCCCAACCCAGAGCCAACCCACCTACTCCTACTGGAGTGAAAGGGAAATCTTTGCTGGGACCCTCTGCGCAACCGGGGAATCGAGGGGGGCGTGAGTCCCGGGTGCCCATTTTTTCTACCCTTTAGGGGTTGCAAAGGAGCCAACAGCATCAGGGCCTAATCCATCCAGGTTTGGAACTCATCTGATGCCTGAAATCTGTCTCGAGGGCACAGGATGAGTGCACAAACCTTCAATACACGAGGGCTACACAAATCTTTTTTTTCCGAGGACAAGTGATTTGATTTCCTGATTGGCATTTAAGCGTTAATCTGAAATGGGGTAGGGGATGAAGCCTGATCATGGACTTCCACCAACCACCCAGGTAATTCTGGATGGCACACACTACAGAACTCTTGGCTTAAAAGTCTCCTTGGGCAGGATTTCCCACTGATGGAGGGATATAACCAGAGGTACCAGATCTCCTTTACCACTTCTCTTTTTAGAAAGAAGTCTCCAATTTGACAGCAGAAAAACCTGATAGAAACACAATGAATTGCTCTTAGGAAGTCATCCAAGCAATCAGAATAAGAGAGAGAAAGAGAGAGAAGGGGGGCTTCCCGAGCTACAGGCCAATTTTAGTATGTTTACTCCTCCTGAGGCCTCACAGGCCTGTTTATCTTCCAAGCTTCTACAGTCTGATTTGGTGGTTCTCCTGTTTTTTTCCAACAGCACCTTCTAAGACAGTTTTCATAAGGAAGAGGCCAGGGACAGGACATCCCCTACCCTTCACCCTTATCTGCCGAGGGGCAAAGGAGGTCCCCATTCCTTCCCCAGTGGCCACTTGCCTCCTTTTCAAATTAAGGCACACCAGGTACCTGGACAGGACAAGGGTGGGATGGCTGTCCCAGGACTACAGACACTGGAGAGTAGGGCATGGTGGGCGGGGGGAGAGCTGGGGACCTGGCTGGCCTAAGAGAAGGGCCCATGGGGAAGAAGTGTGTTTGGGGTGGTCACATTGCCACATTCCTGGGGCCTGTGGTAGCCATCACCCAGTCATTCCCATAATGTTGTCTGCTCCTTTCAGTGAGCAACCATGGGACCCCAAGTACACTCTTCCTTTGTGGCTGAGGCCCCTGTTGGCAAGCCTTCTTGACAGCAAGACCCCAGTGTAGCCCTTCTGATTACTGATCTCGGGCCCTGCATTTGTTCTCTGAAATCTGGATTCTAGATTTTCAGGAAATAGTCACACTGGTAGAAAGCGCTAGACAAATTTGGAGAACACTGGGGAGAGGTAAAGGCCTGAGAGAGAGAGAGAGAGAGAAAGTGAAATCAAAGACAGAAAAGCGTTTTGTTAGGGCCATAGAAAGACTGTCACCTGTGCCTTATGAACACACACCCTTTGAGCTTCCCGTCTGAGACACTTTCAGGTCAGGCCTAACCTGGACAGCCCATCTCTGGCTACTTTGTGAAAGTAATTGATATTTGCACTGATCTTTTATAAAGTGATTACACAAATATAATCTCACTTGTGTCCCACTGAGGTTTTGTGAGGCAAAAGAAAAATATAAGTATGATTATTTTAACTTTTATCGCCATTTTCAAAGATAAGAAAACTGAGGATCCAAGCCCTTTCAGGGAGAATCTAGAGGCAGAACCAGGGCTTAACTCACATGTTCCCTATTCATAGCCTCATGCCTCACGCTGAAAGCAAAGGCTTCAAATTATAGGAAGGAGGCATAGGACTTTTTTTTTTTAAGTCTGTTTGTAGTTTGCGGGCCATAGAATGAGCAAGCAGAAATTTCTTCTCTGTGGGCCACCTGAGTTGGGTGCTCAGAATTCTGAGCATTTGGTTTATAAGAACATGAGTGGGAGCTTGGAAATTTTGCTGAACGTGGTCGGGAATCAACTGGATCACTGTGGGACTCATATCTGAATTGGATTCTGAATCTTGGAGCCAGGGACACTGGCCCTATGGTTGAAGTGACCAAACACGGGAATTCGGAGAAGGTGGCAGTGGTCAGAGCTTGAAGTGCGCTCCTCAAAGTCAAGTGGGGGCTGGGGGAGTGATAGGAAAGCCAGACACCCGGAGAGGTCCTCGGATGCGCAAAAGACAGGCAGGAGGATTAGGAGTGAGTGAAGTTCCCAGCCTCCGGATTGGGAATTTGCACTTGGTAATGTAGTACCCTTTACCAGCAGAGAACCGCCCAGGTTCACCTGTCAGGGCCAGTGTCACCGGCTCCTTCCCGGAAGGCCAGGGTCAGGGTTCCAAACCCCCAAGCAGCTGAGGGGTTGGTTGTAGGTGCACCAGAGGGAGCGAGGAAGCTCTTACTCCAGGTACCAAACTGAGCCGAGCAAAAGAGGAAAAAAAAAATGGAAAAGAAAGAGCAAATGAAGCGGAAGTTTCAAGGCCCTCTGCGAGGAATAACAGTATAAATAACCGAAGACGTCTTGTAAACACTGCGGTCATAACCCCGAACATTAAACAGCCCCGGTGGCATCTGGCGCATCGGGGCCGCTGAGGGCTGCGTTGGGGCAGCGACTGAACCCGGTTCCAGGCTCCTCGGCCTCGCCTCTCTGTTTATCTCAACTTAATCTTCCCCCAACGAGCTGTTCCTAGCATGGAAGATGTTTAAATTAAAAACCCAGTCCGCCGGAAGTCGTGGCCGGGAGCTGAAGGCGCCGGCTAACTGTGACCGATAGGCAGGCACGAGCAGTGTTCGAAGTAATTCATTAATTACTAAGAAGAAATATATAACGTATGTTGCAGCACTTCCTAAAGGTTATGGATTTTACACTCTTCACGGCTCCCATTATTTCTTCACAGGTTGGCACTATGGGTTGTTTGGGTTCATGTCTGAGACTAGAAAGCTAAAAGAAAAGTGGAATTTACCTTCCTGCTCCTGTCATCAGTTATACCCTGAAATACTTGAAAATCGGATTTTCCTTTTGGTGTGTTTTCCCCTTGAATCATGTAACTGTTACTAACTGTTATCCTGCCCCCCTCTTTTTTTTTTTTTTTTTGGTTCACAGTTACATTATTTATAATTGTCTTAAAGTAACCTGCAAACCTGAGCTCCAAGTTTCTTTTTGAGGTTTCAGTGCAAAATGGGAGCTGAACCTTCCCAGTGGAAATTGTGTTTAATCTTTTCCATCTCTAGAAGTTTGGATTAAGATTCAAAAGAATCACTTGTATTATCAGGCTTCCCCATAGTCTCCTGCTTTTCTAATGTATGTATGTATGTATGTATGTATGTATGTATCTATCTATCTTTTGTAAAAATCACACCAATGTCAGGGCTTTTAGCAATATAAAGAAAGATTTATTTTTGAAAGTAGCAAAACTTGTTTGAAAAAAATATATATCTTTAAGTGAATTACTTTATAAATGTGACTGTCAAAGTCAGCTATTCTATGATCTACATTTTACAACATATTGTACAAAAGATACACATTGATAGGCTCTTATTATCTATTTATATATTTATAATTACATATTGCACTTGGACCAGCAAGGCTTGCAGAGTCATTCACGGTAGAAGTTAATAAAGTTAAATAGATGGGAATCTTTGTAAGTACAGTTGATCTCCTCAGGTTTGGAAATGAATCTCCTCGTCGCTGTAAAGTGTTCTCGCGGGTGGGGGGGGGGCCGACAGGGAGAGGAGCGTTGAGAGGGGGAAGCAGAGACAGAGAGTAGGGAGGGCAGGGGTCGCCTTCCCGGGGCCCGCTCCCCCCTGGGAGCGCGCCTTTCCCAGACTCGCACCTCCAAGGTCAGGACGCTGTGGTTCCACACAAGCGGCTCGCGGTCACCACTTCTTTCAGGTCACTCTCGGGTTTCCCGGCCACCATAAAGGGCCACGTCTGCAGGAGAGAAGAGGGTGGAGGAGGTAAGTGGCCTTGGAGGAGAAGTGGGGTGGCACGGAGCCTAGACCAAAGGAGAGGGCGAGGTGGGGGCAGGCAGTGAGTTGGAGAGACCCGTTATCGCTGCAATTTGCACTGTTCTAGTGCGCCCCGTGGCTGGATAAAGAAAAAGCGTTGGTGCCGAGTCACAGCTCTGGGTGACAGAGCAAAGGAGTTCATCCTAAGTTGTAAGAGAAACTCCAAAGAGGAAGAAGCCCTTGGAAAGCCCTAAGGGGCTGGGGCCGTGGCACAGTCCCGAGGCAGCTGCCCGGGCGAGCCTAAGCCGCGAAGCCGAGAAAGACCTGGTGCCAAGTGGACAGCAGGTTCCAGGCGAAGTGCCTTCGGGCCCCTTTTCTGAGGCCTCGGCCAGGTTTCCCAGCTCTCTCGCTTTCCTCCCCGTCTATTTTTCTACTGCCAGCTTTGATTTCCTCCCTCACAAACGCGGGCTTTTGACCACAGTTTCTAAATTAATTGCTGGCTCTTAAGGAGGGGAAAATAATGCTACTAAAAGAATATACACTCATATTTTATTTAAGATCATCTTCCTACTGGGCTGAGCGAGCATTGCCTCTTTCCTTCCCCGAGGTGTTTTATAATAAAGCACACTTAACGTTTCTTTATTCAAAAATGAGCGCAGCAGCAACTGTAAATGAAGTGATTACTTTCATTTTAGTTCCAGATTTCTAAAAGCTATTTACTCATCTTTTTTCGAAAAAGAATAAATTTTTAATTAGAGGGGAAAAATATTTGCCAGGGCAAAATGTCGTTTTGCATCCCCTCCCCCCAGTTCCTGAAACCAATTCAGTGAGAAGACAATTCAAAGCTACAAACCTCTCCCACTAGTGCTGGCTGATAAGACGACTTTTAAGAGGAAAACCTCTCATTCTTATCATATATAAACAAAGGTGCTAGTAAGTTGTGGTCCTTGTTTTTCTTTAGCGCCTGTAAACCTTAAAATTGAATCAAATAAAAAAGGAATTGACCTGTACTTCTTACATAGCAAAATACATTGGAGAGAAAATTCACCTCAAGGAGCATTACTTTCTTTTCTTTTTCTTTTTCTTTTCTTTTCTTTTTTTTTTAATTTTAAAAGACAGGCTGAATGGGCATTACTTTTTAAGATAACATGTAACACGTTTTTAAATCTTCGACCAGAGTGACCTATTTTAATATTATTTATTATATTCTAGTAGCATCTATTACGCTAATATTTGTGAGAATTTACTGATTATGCTGATACTTGTTAGAACTTCTGGGATTTAAAAATGTTAATCCATAAGAGAAGAGCCGAATATTTAAGTCCTCGGGGACTTCCGTGACAATTATGGGGGCACAAATTTGTCTGTATCTAATGGTCCTAAATATACTTGGGAAAGAAACAGAGTTGGGTGTTTTTATATACAAAAATGAGAAGGGAAAAAAATCGAGTTCTTCTTCAGCTTAAAGAAGAAAAAGGGATTAATAAAATGCCTTCTGAGCGCGCAGCATCTGGCCGGCGTTCCGCGTCCCACACCAGCCCTGATGGCGCTGGCGCGGGTTCGGGGATCCCTCCTCTTTGCCAGCTCAATACACTTGCAAACTCTTAATTGGGCTGCCACGTCAAACACTTGCATAAATCATCCCCGCGCCGGCGGCTTGCAGGGCAAGGAGCTAGGGCCGCGTGGGATCTCCTGCAAAGGTCCCCAGAGGCGCGCCGGGCTGGGGGCGGCGGAGATGCGCGCACACGCACCCCGCAGACTCGGCTTCGGGCTCGCTGGGCGGGGGCATTCGCGTCGCCGCAGCGGCACCCGCGGACTTACCAGGTTGACCGGGTGAATGTAACCGTTCTCGTACTTGTCGTTAGCCAGGATCTGCCTCAAGTGCGCGATGTAGCTGGACGCCAGCCTGAGCGTGTCCAGCTTGGAGAGCTTGGTGTCCGGGGGCACCCAGGGCAGGGTGGTCTTGAGCCTGGAGAAGGCCTTGCTCAGCACCCGCATCCGGGCCCGCTCGCGCGCGTTGGCCGCGTTGCGCTGGACCTGCTTCCCCTCCTGGCTGACTCCGCTCAAGGGGCTCTTCTTGGTGGGCGCCTTCCTCCTCTTGCCCAGGCTTCCGCGGCCCTTCTGGGGAGACCCCGCCTCGCAGTTGGAGCTCTCCTCGGTGCTCTCGTTGGAAGTCACAAACTCTTTGCTCGAGTCCATTTTCAGCCCGTCGCAGTCCAGCATCTCCACCTCTTGAAGATCCTCCACATCGCTGAGGGAGCCGGTGGACATGTTTGGGGGAGAGGATTAGAGAGAAGGGGGAAAGAGAGAGCGAGCGAGCGAGAGCGAGCCCCAAACCAGTGGGCCCCCGGGTGTCGAGTGTGGAGCAGCCACCTCGTGTTGGGACTTGGAGTTGGGGTCTGGTTGGTCTCTCACCCCTCTCCCCTTCGCAGAGCTGTGAGAAGGAACCAGGGCTTCGGCGGGGAGGAACCCGGCTCTGTTTCCCCACCCCCGGAGTCGTGGCCGCAGAGGAGTGTGAGAGAGCGCTGAGGAATTTGGTGGACACTAGGAATTTATCTGGGGAATAGAGAGGCGGATCCTTGTAGCCCAGGGGAGGGGCCTGCTAGGCCCCAGCGGACTCTTAGACCCCTTTCACAACTGGAGGGAAACCCTGATTTCCAACGTGTAATGTAAATCAACTCAACTGCAAGACGCAAATACCAGTCACCTTCCACTTCAGCCAAGGAGGAGAGCGCTCCACCCACAGACCCTCTCCAGGGCCATCTCCTGAGGCCCGCTTTCCCTCTTAAGAGGTCATAGCTGGTTGTTACTGAGGACTTCAGGAAAATGACCAGATCCTGTTGCTCTTTCTGGGCCTTCCAAACACAAATTTCACAAGCATCTCCCTGTCCTCACTTCCCCGCAATTAAAACACCAATTAAAATCCAGACAGCGGTCAACTCCCTCCTGCCAACATCCCTGAGACTCTGTGGCTTTACCACGCTATCTTCCCACCTTAACCGGGGTAAATCAACAAAATAAGTGCTTCACCGAATCTTTCGGGTGATACAGAGAAAGTACCCAAACATCCATCTGCACCTGGTCCCTTTAAAGCTATCAAGGAACTGCGCGTGTGTACACAAACATCCTTGAGGATCGCACACCCACTGCAGCACACAGTTTAGTGGGAGTGGGGGGCGGTGAGATAAAATCACATGAGTGTATGGAAAGCATTTTGTTAATCTTTTCTTGACAAAATTAAAACCTGCCCCTAAATTTCTTTCTAGAAATGCATTTAAGAATGTCTTCAGAATCTTAGCTGCTCTCAGATATTATCTTGCCTGGGATTTGTTGTTTTCTCCCTCCCAATGCCTTGGCCTCCTCCTTAGGTCCTCTTTGCTACCGAGGTTCCCCACTTGAAGCTGGTATTGCACAACACTAAGCAGTATTATCCCTTAGGGGAAAGGGTTTTTTCCTTCCCCTATCTCTAACTCCAGCCTGGACCCTCTTTTTCCTGGAGAATAAGAAAATCTGGAAAGTAGAAAAGCAAAGGGAGCGAGACACCAAGAGATTGCATAAAACCAGTGAAATAAAATTGGAGAGATGGAACGCATGAATCTAACTGATTCTTCTCCAGGTTTTCTTTCCTTGCAATTAGGCATCGAAGACGAGGGGCTGGAGCAAAGTGTAAAAGCAGCTTCTGAACTTTTGGCTGTGGGTCTGTACCCCTCTCCTACATTAAGATATCATATCTCTAATCCTGGCTCAGCTGGGAATTCACTAACCTCTAACGTTTTGTTTTGTTAGCAGGGTCTTGTTTGCTTTCCCCCATGCTGTAAACTAAACAGATTGTCAGCAAATCAGTCTTTATTAATGAATTAGTGAGAACCCCTCCCCATAATATCTCTGCCCAGGATCCAAAATTTGTTAATCACCAGTGTAGAGATTTATGAGCTCTCTTATTTTCTGTTGTTTGTGCAGGTGGAGATTTAAATGACCATATCCACCACCAAGATTTATTGTGAGAGTGATTGATGTTATACACCAGCAACAGGACTCTTCCCACAGCAGGGATGACAGAAATATCAAGTTGAAGTTGCCTTCGTCCTCATGCACAACTGACCCAGTTCTACAACACAGAAAAAGTATAATCATTTAATCTGAGATCCAAGACGCATTAAGAGAAGACCCCGTAGGCCTGTTAAACATTTCCCCACTGGTTCCCAAACTAGTTTCTTGGATTTTTCCCTCCCTTTTCTTGCTCTTAGGAAGACACGGAAGTTATTTTTAGGGTAAAAGAGCTATCATGAAAGTAGGCATTGGTCAACACTCTGTGAAATATATGTTTGCAGCTACCGAGACAGCTGCAAACTACCCGCAATTTATGTATGTATTTATCGGGGCTCTGGAGTGGGATCATAGTTAAGAATCAGCACTGTGGCCTTAGCACAGACCAAGCTACTAAGCTGTATAGATTTTGCTTCTCTGAGCACTCTCTTTTGGGGGGAGGGAGTGGGTCTGGTTTTCTGCCACACCTCAGTTGGTGGGCTGTTCAGGCTGTTAGGGGGACAACCACCATCATAGAAATAAGTACTGCTGAACAGATTTCTGCTATTTTTTCAAGGTCTGAAATGTAAGACGAGTGATTTCTAGAAGAGAGCAAAACTAGCTTCATGCCACAAATTGGTTTATGTGCCTAGCAATTATTATTGTTTTTTTAGATAAGCGAGAATTAAGTCCATTTATCCTGTGGTGATACATTTAGACTGGGAGGGGCAACTGGGTTAATAATGAACTTTGGGGTGTCTGGGAACGCTCTCCGAGGGATGGTTACCAGTTTGGGATGTGAAGATGTGAAGAAGGCTGTTATTTAGGTATCTTGATGTGAAGTCATGAAGAAAGTACATTAATAGAAATAATATTTTTTTTCTTTCTTCTTGACATTTTGTGTCTATCCCTGCTGATAAATACTAAGGGGCAAATGGGTGGGAGAAATGCCTTATTGGATTCTACTAAGAAAACCAGTTAGGCTGCAACTTAAGCTGTGCCAAATTCTCCCCAAATATAAACTGTATTCTGTGAGAAGAGAAGCACTTTTGAGAAGCTGTATTAACTCTTTCGATAACAAGAGGAACACTTTGAACATTACGGTTTCAAACGCCAACTAGAAAACTCATGGTTTGAAAGCACGTGGTAGTTACTAAAAGCTCTTGCCTGACTTTTAAGAGAGAGTTTATGCCCCAGAGACATCTGGCCAATTTGCTGCACACTTCTAATGATTTGTTTTGCAAGAAAGACTATCTTTGAAAGACTTCAGTGCTAAGGAAAATCTATCTCCAAAGGTTGTAAAATGAAGATTAGGTGTGGAATGTGTCCTTGAACTTAAATCCTGGTCTATCAGCTGATAAATTTTCAGGAAGTTCAAATTTGATTCAGTTGGGCTTAGATGAAATAATTTGCTTCCTTTTTTATGAGAAGGAAAACATCACAGGCTTCTTTCTAACTGACTTCATATGCCATCACATTCTCTTTCCCGGGGTGGGGGGGGGGAATTATGTCTTCAAATTAAAAATTTAATTCTTTTCTCATATTCTCCATTTTTTGGCCAGGAAGCACACAGGCTGGCAAATTGGGGAAACTGCCAATTCTGTTTTTTTCCCTTTCTCTTCTAATGAACACCTCCTGCGGTGTTATGCTCTTTACTTGATGGCAACTACCACTTTGACAATGTCTGGGCTTTCTGTGCAAATCAGTGCCTCTTTCTCCATTCAACAAAATTGTCACTGTACCGTTGGCTGCGAATTGATCAAATTGATTGTTTTCCATCTCCTGCTCATAAACTTATTGAAATCTGACTTTTTTTTTTTTTAGAGCAAGGGCAGGGAAGAGCAGAGGATAGAGAGAATATTAAGTAGGCTCCACACCCAGTGCAGAGCCTGACTCAGGGCTTGATTTCATGGCCCTGAGGTCATGACCTGAGTGGAAATCAAGAGTCGGACCTTAACTGACTAAGCCACCTAGGTGCCCCCGCTTTTTTAAATTACACTTTTTTTTTAAAGATTTTTTATTCATTTCTTAGAGAGAGAGAGAGAGACTGAGAATGAGAGGAGAGAAGGTCAGAGGGAGAAGCAGACCTCCCGCAGAGCCGGGAGTCCGATATGGGACCCGATCCCGGGACTCCGGGATCATGACTTGAGCCGAAGGCAGTCGCTTAATCAACTGAGCCACCCAGGCGCCCTTAAATTACATTTTTAACTTAATTTATAAAGTAAGCATTATCTCTCCTTATGTGTTCCAAATTATGATGGCGCTGGTTTGTCATATTTGACAGCTAAAATGAGTAGAGCACTAGCAAGTGGGATTGGTGGCTATCTAAGGAGGTCAATATTAGCAATGCTGGGTGTTGCTGTTATCTATGCCTGGCAACAATTATGATCCGGCGTCAGATGTCCTCTTCATGTTCACCTACCCCCTCTGCCCTTTCCACATTTTATTCAATGAATTGTAGCTCCAAACCCACAACACTAAGATCTAAAGCTAGCAAAAACCCAAACCAAAACAAAACAAAAACAATAGTGAAGTCCAAAGAAAGTCCAAATTCATCGTGGCTTTGCATCCCACGTGCTCTGTAATGTGACTTCAAAAGTAGCCAAGCCTTGCACATGAAGGACAGAGTTTACCTTAAGAACCAAGTGGGCTGAAGGGAACTCAGACAGATAGGGAGAGGTAAAACTTTCCAAATTCAATTTCATGTCTTCCCGATCCTAGAATAATTGTATCAAACCTACTCGATATCGGGAAAAAAGGGAGGAAAACCTGAACAACCCTCTAGTCAGGTACTGGGTGAGGATCTCTGCGTCCATTCTGCTATGTTATGTAGCATCTCTCCTTTTGTTGTCACTATTAAGGAAAGAGCTGCTATATGAAATGAACATCTTAATAGAGATCTGTGCCAGAGACTTCCCACCCATAACAAGGAAGTTTTAGAAAAGCTTGCTTGAAGATGACTTTTCTGTATCTTAATGGGAAGCCTGAGAGAAAATCCTCCCAAATTCTCCTAAAAAGAAAAATCTTTTGAATTACATGAAAGATACCTGTAAAAGACATATATGTTAAACACATTTATTGGTGGCTATAAAACAGAGATGGGCCAACTTGCTGTCAACCTCCTTCCTGTCAGGTTAGGAAAAGATGTGCACTAGAATTGAAGCCTATTCCCGGTGATTCTCTCCTTGTGATTATATCCTTGTGGCAGGTGCTTTTCGGCTGAAAGAATGAAGAGTCATGGAGTTTAGATAGTAGGACCAGCAGCAAAGTACTGAGACTGTGACTCCTGACCTCAGGAACACGAAATAAGTCCAGGTGATATACTTTTTAATAGAGCCCTAAAGTAATAGATTGTCAGAATTGGAAGGGCCTAAATGGCCAAGATTCCTGTGCAGGTTCACATAAGTCATCTGCGAACGATTTGCCACTTGAACCTATGTCCTGATTTGCCTCGTAATGCTCCCTCAGCAAAACCAGAGTGCTCTGACTTGTTCTTCCTATCTGAATAACAATAAGACATGTGAGAAAACTTTTATTTTGTTATCCCCTCTGCCAGCTGAATCCTAAATTATATAAAATGAGATAGATTTAAGCTGTCCCTGGGTATAATACTTAGAACCCTGTCTAAAGGGGTTTTACTAATGTAAGTTCCAGAATAACCTCGTTAAAATCTCATCTCTACTATGAGGTCCTGATGGGCAGCCCAAGGGCCACTCATTCAGGGAGCACATGAATCCCCTTTTTTCCATCTCCTCTGCTAAAACTCTGGTTCAAGCCATAAAAATCTTTTACTCAGATGATTATAAAAGTCTCCTAGGGGACCTTTTGTTTCTATTCTTGCCCTTCTAAAACCCATTTCCAACAGGGTTGTCCAAGTCATTCTCCTACTTCAAATTCCTTAAATCTTCCCATTGTGTTTGATATAAAGTCCAAATTCCTTATCATGGCTGGCACGAATGTACTTTGCTTACCACTTTCCAACCACACTGGCCATGTGTGTGTCCCTCAATGACACTGTATCATTGCTTACCTCAGGACCTTTGTCTCATTTAATTCTAATAGCAACTTTGAGAGATAGGAACCTTACAGATAAGAAAATTGACTCACAGAGAGATTAAGAAAAGTGTTTCGTTCAGAAAGACGTTACTCCAGTTGTCTATTGTGTAATAACCCAAATTAGTGACTTAAGTTATTTCTCCTATTTTTGTGGGTTGCCCAGTTTCTGCTGGATGGTTCTTACTTCTGGCCTCTCATGTTGTTGTAGCTGGAAGGTATCTGGAGCTAGAGTCATCTAAAGGCTTGATTAGGCTGAACATCAAAGGTGACTTCTTCTTTATTCACACACCCAGGGTCTAAGTGGGGATGGCTAGAACAGCGAGGCTGGGCATCTCTTTCTATATAGCCTCTTCACATGGCTTCCTCAGCCTGGCAGTCTCACATGCCTGAACTTCTTACAGGGTAGCTGGCCGCCTTCTGAGTGAACATTCTACAAGACCCAGATGGAGGCTGAAAGGCTTCTTACGACCTAGCGTGGGAGGACACACATCATTTCTGCCTCATTCTATTGGTCAAAATCACATCATGGGGTCTTCCCAGAGTCAAGGGGAGGGACTTATACAAGACTATCAATACCAGGATGTATGGTTCATTGACTGGGGCATGGATGGTTGTTGTCCTCCTTGGAGGCTAGTCACTACAATGGATAAATGGCAAACCAAGATTTAAACATGATCTGACTCTAGGGCCTTATTTTGTATAGCTAATATATCCTAATTATTTTGTTTAATTGTTTACTTTATTATTGTCTGTTGATTCCCTTTCCCCCCTCTTCACTATAATGAAAGCTTTAGGAGTGCAGGGACTTTAGATCTAGGCAGGTGGTCCAGGGCTGGTGAGTGATCCACAAAATCACACCAAGACTCCAGTTCCTTCAGTCTTGTTACTCTGTTGTCCCTGAGCGTAAGTGCCTTCCCATACATAGGTGAATTCAGCTTACCCTTACTCTTAACAGTTCTCAGGGAGGGAAAAAAAAAGGGTGAAGGGCAAGTGGATTTCTTATAACAAGATCTAAAAGGCAGACATATCACTTCTGCTCCTGTCATATTGGTCTCTTTAGCTGGAAAAGGAAAAGTTTGGAAATACTCTAAATATGCTCAGCTTAAACTCAGAGTTGGGGGAATCCACTAGTAAAAAGAAGGAAAGCCAATTCAATCTCTGGCCATGTATTTGTAGCATAAAGGATTAAGTTAATGTATATGGAAGAATACAGATCACAATTCTATGAAGTTTAAAATTAGTTCAAATCAAGTACTAGTGGGCTTCAGTTCTTATTTGGAGCTTGGAAAAATATTTAACAACCTATCTTTGACTGTGTCTGAGAGCACTCATCAATGTGGGTCCTTTCAACCAACATTGCTACTAATTTCTACTTAGTAAATGGCTTTATAAAGTTACTGTTTTTGAGGATAGACCAGTGAAAAATGTGCAGATTGTTAAGATTATTACTACAACTATCGGCCCTCACTAAAGTCCTCTAAGTTGCTTGTTAATTTCTCTCAATTTCATCATGAGGTGGCAAGGTTGAGAGTGAGTAGAAAACTTTTTTCTCTCTTTTTAAAAAAATGTTGTCTTTCTGACATTTGATAATAGTTATCAAATATTATCAAATAAGATTTGATGATAGTTTACTGTCTTAGGTTGGTCTGCCATAGCAAACCCATGTTCTTAAAGCTCTGGAGGCAGGAAGTCCAAGATCAAGCTACCAGCACGGTTGGTTGGTGTCTGGGGAGAACTCTCTGCCTGGTTGGCAGACGGCTGCCTTCTCCCTGTATCCTCACATGGTCTTCCCTCTGAGTATGTGCACGGATAGAGATCTCTCTCTTCTTATAAGGCCACCAATCCTATTGGACCTACTCTTATGATGTCATAACCTGAATTACCTCCTAAATGTCTTATCTCCAAATGCAGTCACACTGGGGTTAAGGCTTCAACATATGAATTTGGCAGGGGAGGGGAGAGAACACAAATCAGTCCGTAGCATTTATCTTTAGAAATTATAACTGGAAAAATGTGTTTTTTAATTCATTATTATTTCCAACTTTCGCATTACTCAGGATTAAGAAAAGATATGTCTAGGACACTTGTGTCATTTGAGGGTCTACTGTATATCAGTGTCATTATACCAATGTCGGTGTCAACAATAAGAATAACAAATTTCCAGCATTGTTTGTCTCAGTTTTCTTTTTGAGGACGCTAGGAGGAAAAGCTTTAAATCCAGATTCATGGTCTATGACGGGGAGGGTCATCTGATACTCATTCCTAAAATTTGCAAAGGCCAATCCTCCTAGAGAAAGTAGGACCATTCTTTAGTCAGAAGCTCTAAATCAATTCTAAAGAACCCATTAGTAGAAGAATCTAGGAATTCTTTATCTAGTGCTTTTGAGTATACCACACAGCTCCCACACAGAAATAGACATGGGTTAGATCAATTCAGTAATAAAATTTGCCAAACGTTTTTGGGGGATTACTTATAGACAAAACAAACAGTGAATTAACTGCACTGGGGTCTTTTTAACTGGTCACTCTGACATATTTTAGATAAAGCCAGTATTATTTTCAGCTAGAATGTTAGGCAGATACTATAACTTCCCCTCACATGAATGAGTGAATTCTTTTTTCTTTTAACCCAGTTGCAAAACTGACCACAATGAGATAATCCACCCAGGAAGAGTAGAGTAAAACACTTCTCAAATGAATTTTGGTAGAAGAGTAAACTAAATATTAAATGGACAATATAATGCTCACATCCCATTGAATTATAAAACACGCATGTCCTTAAAAGGATCATGATTTTGTCCTTCTTATACTTTTCTTTTCTCTTAAGTCACTGTAACAGAGTAGAACACTTGGACTGTGTAAGAAGAGATCAGGTCCAACTTCTGCTTACACAACTAACTAGTTGTGTGAACTCAAACAAGTCTTTTAATTTAATTTTGCTGGGTTTCAGTGTCTTGTTTAACATGGTGACAGCAGGGATGGACCCCATGTTTGGGGTGCATTAACTGAGATGATATATGTAAAGCGATTTACTTATGTATGTATGTATATTTTAAAGATTTTATTTATTTACTTGACAGAGAGAGAGAGAGATCACAAGTAGGCAGAAAGTCAGGCAGAGAGAGAGGGGGAAGCAGGCTCCCTGTCGGAGAGCCTGATGTGGCGCTTGATCCCAGAACCCTGAGATCATGACCTGAGCCGAAGGCAGAGGCTTTAACCCACTGAGTCACCCCGGCACCCCTGTAAAGTGATTTAGTTTAGTCCTTAACGTGTAGTAAACACTTTACAAATATTGGTGGTGGTTGTAATGGTGAATATTATGATAATTATCTCTAAGGCTCTTTTTGACAGTAGCATTCTGGATCTTTTTTTTTTTTTTTTTTCATTTTCATAGGGGTAGAATTATAAAAGATATAAGCCTTTCAATAAGAATAACAACCATACAGAACAAAGAAATACCTTCTCTAAAAACGAAACCCTAAAAAAGTGTGTGTGGTCAAGAAAGAGGAGTAATTTCAATAAAATCTAAAATTCTCTTATTTTGGACCAAAAGCAGCTATTATCTCAATCATAAAATTAAAATTCTAATCAGTATTAAGTTATGACTTCTTTAGTCTTTTTTTACTTTCTGGTGATTTGAAGGATTGTTTCATTAGCAATCATTTTTCCCCTCAAAACTGAATTTATTTAGTCCAGATCCTGGTGGAATAAAGATATAGTATGTTTTGTAAGGGCCTCACAGTAAGTCAGTTATGTCACCCAGCATTTAACCCTAGAGATAAAAATTACAACTCTCTACTATGCAAGTAACTTTGCTTAACAAAAAACAAAACAAACAAACAAACAAACAAGCTATCACCAAAGATTAAATGTTAGATATAACCACTTTTATTTGGGATAGTTATTTTAAAATTGATACTGGATTAGCATCCCTTTTGAATTTTTTTTGTGATTTTTAAGAAATGATAAAATTCTATTAATGAATGATTTTCCCTTTTGCCTGGTTATGGGTACATTCTAAATCATTGTTTGGTTTTTTTACCAAATAAAATGAACTATTTACAATGAAAATAATCTGTTCCCTAATTTTAGTTTTGTATTTCCAATTTTGAAAATTTTAGATCTCAGTAAACCCAATAAAACAAAACAAAACAAAATAACAAATAAAATGGTTCTCACCAACAGCTAAAATGATCCCATCCTGGAATCCTGGTCCCCAAGTTCATTCTCATAGAGAAGGGCCAATACCTTGAATAGCCCTTATCTTTGGTATTCATGAATGACAAACAAATTTTAAAGCACAAGAATTGTCTTCATTTCCTAAGGCTGCTAAAACCAATGACCAAAAACTGAATGACTTAAAACAACAGAAATTTATTCTCTCACAGTTCCGGAGTCCAGAAGCTAACAATCAAGATGTTCATAAGGTCATGTTCCCACCAAAAGCTCGAGAGAAATATCCTTCCTTGCCTCTTCCAGCTTCATGGTCCCACATGTTCCCTTGCTTGTGGCCACATTTCTTTGCTTTCCCTCCACAGGGACTTCTCTCTGTGTTTCCGCATCCTTTCCTATCTTTTATAATCGTACTGTCATTAAATTTAGGGCACGCTCTAGTCCAATATAATCTCATCTTGATCCTTACCTTAATTATATATGCAAAGATTCTATATCTGGATAAGGTCACATTCTGAGGTTCTGGGTGGACATTAATTTTGGGGAGATACTTCCACTAGAAGTCTTCGTTTTGTGATTTACACTACATATGACCAAGATCAAAGGTCTCTAGTTGGATCCCCATAGACTGAAAAAATCAGTGTGGATAAAAGAATATATTTAGTCATTTATTTGCATCATGAAGAAATTTAGACTTACACTGGATTTTTATATATATGGAAAAATGCAGCCAAACTTTACTTTCAGTGTTGGGGGGGAACCACCAATCAATAAACCAAACATATAAAAATGCTTTTTAAAGTAACACTCTTAAATAAAATTTTAAAGTTATAGAAGGAAAATAATCATATCTTTCTAATAATACATTTATATCTGATTTCCCATTAAATGGAGACAAGTAATAGAATCATGATGCTTCTATTTTAATGTTACTCAAATACATACTTTATTATTTTAATTTTTATATATGTATTTATATTCATATACATTTTAAGTATTAAAAGTTTTTAAAAATTCAAGTCTTAAAAATTATCTAAGAACTGGACCAATTATTGCATGTATTTTTCATTATTTTGCCTTTAAGGAGAAATTTTTAAAATTAGTCTATAGTTATATTAAGAAAAACATGAAATGCTTCAGTGTTTCCCCTTTGAGTTTTTTATCTCTACCAAGTAACTACTTGATTCCAATTATTTTGCATTCTTAGCTCTCTCTTAAATTAACTTTCTTTAAAAAGTGTTCATAGTTTTGCATCAATGTCCACAGTAGCCAAATTATAGAAAAAGCCCAGAAGTCCACTGACAGATGAATGGATAAAGACGATGTGGCATGTATATACAATGGAATATTCCTCAACCATCGGAAAAGATGAAATCTTACCATTTACATTGATATGGATGGAACTGGAGGTATTATGCTGAGTAAAATAAGTCAATCAGAGAAAGACAATTATAATATGGTTTCACTCATATGTGGAATTTAATAAACAAAACAGAGGAACATAGGGGAAGGGAAGGAAAAAGAAAATAAGATGATATCAGAGAGGGAGACAAACCATATGAGACTCTTAACTCTAGGAAACAAACTGAGGGCTGCTGGAAGGGTGGTGGGTGGGGGGATGGGGTAACTGGCTGATGGGCATTAAGGAGGACATGTGATGTAATGAGCACTGGGTATTACATAAGTCTGAGAATTTACTGGACTCCACATCTGAGACTAATCATACACTATATGTTAACTAATTGAATTTAAATAAAATAAGTTACAAAAAAAGTGTTCAAAGTCAGTATCTAATGCTGGATAATCTTAGACTAAAAATGTACCCGTCCTCCTTCCTTGTGAACTTTTATCCATTGAAACAAAAGTCTCATAGACTTCTCAAACAACAGATAGGCTTAGAAACAGTATGCAAATTTGGTAGTATTTCTTTTGTTTTCTTATTTATGGTAATTTTTTTTCATCATGGAAGAAGCCTGATAAACAGATTTCGCTCTTTTTTTCCCCCTGGTGTTCTTTCAATGGTTTATTACTTCTACACGAAAAGGTCAGGATATGCTCTCTTATTTAGATTAAAAAAATCTCAATTTAAAAGATGACACACATATGGCAGAACTAATGAAAATTTATTGTGGACACAGGTTAGGGTCCGTGTAGTCTGGCCATTTGGTGGAAGCTGGAGCCGATGAGGACCTTGGTCCACTCCGACCAGCTTCTCGGCCCAGCTCAAGTGCTCACAGAACTTCATCCCTGCTCACAGAACCTAGCTCGCCACTCAATGGGGACAGCTAACCGAATTGTTCTTCTTTTTCCTGATGTACCAAGTCTTGGAAATACACGATATTTTCTTCTTTTTTAAAAGTTTAAAAAAGATTTTATTTATCTGAGAGAGTGAGTGACAGAGAGAGCACGAGAGGGGTAAAGGGGCAGGGGGAGAGAGAAACAGACTTCCCGCTGAGCAGGGAGCCCCACGTGGGGCTCCGTCCCAGAATTCTGGGATCATGACCTGAGCCAAAGGCAGATGCTTAACCGACTGAGCTACTCAGGCGCCCCACAATATTTTTTTCTTAACACTGGCAAACACAAATTAAGAAAAGAATGAATAATTGCTATTTATAAAGAGCCATTGATTGTAAAATTGAAGATAAGTAAATCAAATAGAAGCACAGTTACAAATGAGAGAAGGGTGTGTTTGAATTAAGTAAGGATGCCACTGTTAAAATACAAATTTGCAAAACATTAATTTAAAGGTCTTCTGAAAGCAAGAGACCAGATACCTCTTCTAGCATTTACCTTTAATTATGGCATTTATGATAATTAGTTGAGATTATTATTTAATACAATGGTTTTTATCAGATTCTAGTATCAGTGAACTTTGGGATTGATTTCAACTTTAGCATGGAAATAAAATCATATTTCTCTTCTTTCCTTTCAAGGTATTGTCAGGACAAAGTCCTTTACTTGCACTGTAGGTTCATAAAAATTATGGAGTGGTTTTGGGGGTCTAGATAGAGCATGGGACATCACACGATGAGTGGTCTGGTTTATACGAATTTACATTTTAGTGGTTTACACTGTTTTGAGAAACAGTTTCAGCACGTGACCTTGATGGGTTGAAGAATAGGGTTGAGATGATAAGCAAACATTTTTCTTCCATAGTTTTCTTTTCATCATGGGGTCTTTGGTGAGATAAGAGAACTGACTTAGATCTTGAACAGCAACTTATACTAACAGAAACCCACTAAATTGGTGGGAGACATACTAACACATGACCTTCCTCAGACATTCTCTAGGTGTGTTAACATCACTAAATTACTTAGCGATGTTTGGTTCAGCTGTGTTCTTTTATTTAAAAAATAAAACATATATAAAAACAACTCATGTTGTATTAGACGTTATCTTCGGTACTAGAAATGTTATTGACACATACCGTGTGAAACTAGTTAAAAGAATAATGTTATCTTAACTGTCCACAGATATTTTTTTATCCTTTACCTAGAGGAAATACAGGAATAAAACATTCTTTCTCACATCCCAGAATACTCATGAATTTTTAAAGCAAGTGATATATATATATTAAATATATATTTTAAATATATATATATTTAATTATTCAGAGTGCAGTAGAAACTCATTTCTATTGTGAAACCAAATACCTGGACCAATATTCTTCGTGATGACTGCACACTCTGTCATCCTACAATTTTCTTTATCGAGAGTGATGATGCCTTTTCTTTGACTCTCTGTTTCTGGAATGCTAATTCTACACCAACACACTTCAGTTTTGTTGTTTCTCTTTCTATAAAACAATTAGGGGGAACTTTCAACATTAGGACAACCCAGTGCCAGTTGGTTTTTTTTTTTCCCCTCCTGAAATATAAAGATAATTGATTAAACTGGTATTTTGGGGACGAGCTTAAATGATCTAAACAATTGCCTTTCTTCTCTTTTCAACAAATATAAATTAAAACATATTTTTAAATATTTTAGCTTTCTTATATTTCTTATCTTCAGTTTTAGGTCTCATTCATATCCAGGTAAAAATGCGCTGTTTTTTTTTTTTTTAAAGTATATCCAAAAGAGGGGGATCAATTTGGCCAAATTATCCTTTTAATTTTGATTATTTTGGTTGCTTTCCTTTGAAGGCATATTTGGTGCATGAGGTTCTCCTCCAATTAACTACCACCTCACAAACCAAACTTAGCTGAGAGTTGCAAACTAGTGGAAACAAAAAAACTGAAATGCCTCTGACAGAAGAAGAGAGGGTTTAAAAAGAGTAGGCGAGGCATAAGTTATCATGAGGGCTGTGAGTAACTCTATAGGGTAAGTAGCTATTGACCTGTCCACAGAGTTACTGAAACCTCTCCCGGAGCTCCAGGAAGGAAAATAAAGTGTTAGTAGAAGTTTCCTGTAATCCTTCCTCTTCATGACATAGGATCCCTTGGGAAATCTGCTCCATTTTAGGATTTCTCTACTCTATAAGGAGCAGTGATTATCTTTCCAATGTCATGTTCTAGGACCCTTAGCCAAGTAATCCAACTCACTCTTGGTGACATCTCCGTGGGCAGGTCTTCCCAAGATGCCTATCTTTCACATTTAAGTTTTACTTTTAAATGGGCTCATTAAATTGCCATGTAAGTGTTAAAATTTAACTGACTGAAGCTGTTTCTTCAAAACCCCAAACAACTTAAGATTGCGTTAAGTAAATCAAACACGCAAACAATAAAAGAACCAGATTTAGTATTTTAGATACAGTATGACAGCATTTTAATTTTTAGGGTATTATTTGGAGTATTTAATTATTTTTTGAAGTTTATTTTAAAATTACTTTTGGAGTATATTTTGGAGTATTTAATTATTGAAGTATTATTTAAATAAAATTCACCCGGGGCGCCTGGGTGGCTCAGTCGTTAAGCGTCTGCCTTCAGCTCAGGTCATGATCCCGGGGTCCTGGGATCAAGCCCTGCATCAGGCTCCTTGCTCAGCAGGAAGCCTGCTTTCTCCCTCTGCAACTCCTCCTGCTTGTGTTCCCTCTCTCCCTATGTCTCTCTCTGTCTAAAAAAAAAAAAAAAAAATTTAAATAAAATTCCCCCACGGACATTGGGGAGGGTATGTGCCATGGTGAGTGCCCTGAATTGTTTAAGACTGATGAATCACAGACCTGTACCCTTGAAACAAATAATACATTATATGTTAATTAAAAAATTTAAAAAATAAAGTTCACCCTTACAATTCAATGATTTTAGTAAATGTACAGTTGTGCAGTTATCACTACAATCCAATTTTAGACCGTTCCCATTATTCCAAAAAGATCCCACTTGCCCATTTGCGGTTTATTTTTACTCCTGACCCCAGCTCTAGGCAATCATTGATCTATTTTCTGTGTGTGCTAATTTGCCTTTTCTAGACACATTATATAATTTATAAATCACATAAATCAGAAAATAAATGTTTCTTTCTTTGCATTTTCCTTTTTTCATTTAGCATAATGTTTTTGAGGCTCATGCATATTAAAGCGTATATTAGTATTTTGTTCCTTTTAATTGGTGAATGACATTCTTGCGTTTTAATTTTTAACCAGGTATTTGTCATAATATGGAAACACAGAGACAACTAAAGAACAGAACTCTGATGTTAGTATTAATTTAGTATTAATACTTTATTATTAACAACTATATGCTAACGGTTTTAAAGAGAAACAGTGAGATAAGTACTTTCTCTTCATTTTTGAAAATTGTAATGGAATATGATATTAGTTTCTCATAATTTTTATTTAGGTTTCTTATGGAAATAATGCTGCAGTTTGTTTTGGGAAGGCTGTAATAGAGTTAGAAGCTTTTTAAATATGTACCAATAACTCCTGAGAGAGAAACTACGCTTCTAACATGATCTCTTTATACAGGCACGGACTTTATACAGGGATATATTTTTCCCAATCTAGTCCCCCGGTTACAGTAGACATGAAGAAAGAGAAAAAAAAATGAGTAACAATATAAGACAGAAAACAAAGGCTTAAAATTACACAGCAGGGAAAATTACACAAACTACAGTTACACTCCACATTATAGGTTAATCACAGAACAAAATGTTCACTGAAAAATCAAGCCACAAAAGACTCACTGTGACTTTAGGGATATATATATATATATATATATATATATATATATGTGTGTGTGTGTGTGTGTGTGTGTGTGTGTGTGTGTGTGTGTGTGTATGAAGCTATATAGAAGCATGAAACTCAGAATAATGATTTTATCTAAGGGTAGTAGAAGGGTTTCTGAGGGATCACAAAAATAGATTCTCTGGTATATTAAGTACATTCTAGATATTGGCATTCATGTGTCTGGTGAGGGTCTGCTTCCTGATTCTGTCTTTTCCCTGTGTCCTCACCTGGGAAGAGGGGCTAAGGAGCTCTGTAGGTAGGGTCCTTATTATCAGGCCGCTAATCCCATTCATGAGGGTCCTGCCCTCATGACCTGGTCACCATCCAAACACTTCCCCTCCAAATACCATGACATTGGGGATTAGCTTTCAACATATGAATCTGGAGGTAAAAATAAACATTCTGTCTCTAACAGTGGTTTTTAATAGTATGTTCCTAACTTACACATGTGTTGTATAAATTTATTTTGTGTGGATTAAATATTATATAATTATATCCTTGTGTGATATAAACCATGAAACAAGCCTGGTACGACCCACATGATTTATGAAGTCATTAACTTATCACGTCTTCTCAAATGATGTGGAAATAGATTTTTATTTCTAATAAAGTCCTTCTTCGATAGTAGTAAATACTTCAAATGTTAACCTTCAAAAGAAAATCTGCTGTCCCATCTCCAGCCGAATGCTAGGAAGGACTACCTGTTGAAAGTGATAACTTTAGTTAGGCCAAACAATTTTTTTTTTTTTTTTTTTTAGGCCAAACAATTTTTTACAGACTGAGCATCTTTGGGGTTCACTGCCTTTGGGATTGATTATCCAGTTCTCTTCCTCATTCACCTTTTAGGACTTTTCACTACTCATTAAGCACCTCCATTAGAGAGGAGGGAAAGGAAAGGAGAGGAGGTGAAATTCAAAACGCCCGATGTTATTTCAGTGTTGGTTAGCAAGCTGGGCTGCTAAGAGCTATAGGACAGATGCTGAAATTAATGGATATGCTAAATATTTTTGGTTACCTGTGAAATTCACTTTAAGGTGTTTTTTTCTTACATATTTTAGATACAGTTCCAAATAAAAATGGGCCTTTTGGATGGGTTCTGCCTCCAGTGACAGAAAACCCATTATGATATAAGCAAAGGGAAATTTATTGGCTCTGACAGGTGAAAAGTCCAAGGATGTAGTTGGGTCAGTACTTCCAGGTTTAGCACTTAAACTCATCATTAGAACTCAGCCCACATTTCTTCTCTGCCTCCTGGGGGGTTGACTTCCGTATCAGGTTCCAAATGGAATTAGAATTACTGCCTGAAAGTTTGAACGTATTTAATCCCTTGTATTACCTCAATGGAAGAGGGGGAATGCTCTTTTCCCAAAACTCCAGCAAAAGAACTCATGGTGACTCAGTGACTTCAGCAGGCTCACTGAATACCACACCAACTTAACCCTGAAAAAGTGTGATTACCTGCTCTTTCTAGTCTTCCCCCAGGTAAAAATAAAAACCTTGAGTAGGTTGTGGCACGTGGGTGGCTCAGGCAGTTAAGTGTCTGCCTTCAACTCAGGTCATGATCCCAGGGTCCTAGGTTTGAACCCCATGTTCAAGTCCCTGTTCAGTGGGGAGCCTGCTTCTCCCTCTTCCCCTTGCTCATGCTCTCGCTCACTATCTCTCTTTCTCTCAAATAAATAAATGAAATCTTTAAAACTAACAAAGACACCACACCTTGAGCAGGTCATATCTGTGACCTTCACTTTCACTTTTCGCCCTTATAATCAGGATTCTTTCCTTACCAGTATTCTGAACTTGCTCTTTTAAGGCCATCATCAATTTCTGATGATAAAACAATGGTCTTTTCTTGGTTTTCATCCTCTTTGGTTTCTTCATACAGCATTGGTTTATTATGAAAGTTATATATGTTTTATTACCATTGTACCCAAGTAATACATAAGTATGGTTCAAACAAAGCAGAAGTATATCAATCAAAAAATGAAAGTCATGCATCATACTTTTTCCAATGCCCTCTTTTCCAGTGTGGGGGTTACCAAGTACTGAAAGTTCACCATCTACTGTGTTCTATGTCTCTCGGTCCATCTGTCTGTCTGTCTTTCTGTCTATCTAGCTAAATACAGGCATACCTTGCTTTATTGCACTTTGCAGATATATTTTTTCTTTTTTTACAGATTGAAGGTTTGTGCCAACCCTGCATCAAGCAAGTCATTCAGTGCCATTTTTCCAATTGCATTTGCTCACTTTCTGAATCTGTGTCACATTTTGGCAATTCTTGCAATATTTCAAACTTTTCATTGTTATTATATTTGTTATGGTGATCTGTGATCAGTGATCTTTGATGTTAGAATGATCTTTGATCTATTGTAATTGTTTTGGGGCACCATGAACCAAGCCCACAAAAAAGAGTGAATTTAACTGAGAAATGGGTGTGCTCCGATTGCTTCACTGTCTACTGCCCTGTCTCCCCCTTCCCTTCCTTTTTCTCTTTCTCTCTCCCCGTCAGGTTTCCCGGTTCCCTGAGATGCAAGAATATTGAAATTAGGCCAATTAATAACCCTATAATGGTCTCTAAGTGTTCAAGTGAAAGAAAGAGTCACATGTCTCTCACTTTAAATCAAAAGCTTGAAATGATTACATTCAGTGAAGAAGGCACACTGAAGGCTGAGATAAGACAAACGCTAGACTTCTTGCACTAAATGGTCAAGTTGTGACTGCAAAGGGAAAGTTCTTGAAAGAAATTAAAAATGCTACTCCAGTGACCACTCTAATGATAAGAAAGTGAAGTAGCTCATTGCCGATACGAGAAAGTCTGAGTGGTCTGGATAGAAGATCAAACCAGCCACAACATTCCCTTCAGCCAAAGGCTAATCCAGAGCAAGGCCTTAACTTTCTTCAATTTTGTGAAGGCTGAGAGAGGTAAGGAAGCTACAGAAGAAAAGTTTGAAGCTCACAGAGGTTGGTTCATGAGATTTAAGAAACCATCTCAAGAACATCAAGTGCAAGGTGAAGCAGCAAGTGCTGATGTGGAACCTGTAGCAAGTTATTTAGAAGATCTAGAACATTCATGAATCTGGCTATACTAAACAGATTTTCCATATAGGCAAAACAGCCATCTATTGGAAGAAGATGCCATCTAGGACATTCATAGCTAGAGAGAAGTCCATGTCTGGCTTCAAAGCTTCAAAGGACAGGCTGGCTCTCTAGTTAGGGGCCAGTGCCGCTGGTGACTTGCAGTTGAAGCCGGTGTTCGCTTACCATTTGGAAAATCCTAGGGTTCTTAAGAATTATGCTAAATCTACTATGGCTGTATTCTATAAATGGAACACTAGAGCCTGTATGATAGCTTATCTGTTCAAAATATAGTTTACTGAATATTTTAAGCCCACTGTTGAGACCTACTGCTCACAAATAAGGGTTCCTTTTGAAATATTACTGCTCATTAACAGTGTCTTTTGTCATCCAAGAGCTCTGATAGAGATGTACAAGGAGATTAATATTTCCACACCTGCTAATGCAACATCTTTTCTGTAGTCTGTGGATCAAGGAATCACTTTGACTTTCAAGTCTTATTATAAAAGAGTTACATTTTGTAAAGCTATATTTGCCTTAGATGGTGATTCCCCTGATGGATCTGGGAAAAGTACATTGAAAACCTTCTGGAAAGAATTCACCATCCTAGATGCCACTAAGAACATTCATGATTCATGGAAGGGGTCAAAATATCTACATTAACAGGAGTTTGGAAGAAGTTGATTCTAACCCTCATGGATGACTGTGAAGGTTCAGAACGTCAGTGGAGGGAGTAATGGCAGATGTGGTGGTAACAGAAGGAGAACTAGAATTACCAGTGGGGCCTGAAGATGGGACTCCGTTGCTGCAATCTCATTATCAAACTTGAATGGATGAGGAGCTGCTTATGGATGAGCAAAAAAGGTGGGTTCTTTTTTTTTTTTTAAAAGATTTTATTTATTTATTTGACAGAGAGAGAGAGAAAGGGAGAGAGAGAGATAGGGAGAGAGAGAGCACAGTAGGCAGAGAGGCAGGCAGAGAGAGAGGGGGAATCAGACTCTCTGCTGAGCAGAGAGCCCGATGCGATGCGGGGCTCAATCCCAGGACCCCGAGATCATGACCTGAGCTGAAGGCAGAGGCTTTAACCCATTGAGTCACCCAGGCACCCCAAAAAGGTGCTTTCTTGAGATGGAACCTACTCCTAGTAGAGATGTTGTGAAGATTATTGAAATAACGAAAATAGAATTTAGACTATGACATACACTTAGCTGATAAAGCAGCGGTGGGGTTTGAGATGATTGGCTCCAATTTTGAAAGAAGTTCTGCTGTGGGTACGAGGCTATCAAACAGCATCACATGCTACAGACAAATTGTTCATGAAATGAAGAGTCAATTAATGCAGCAAACTTCATTGTTGTCTTACTTTAAGAAGCTGACATAGGCCTCCCCAACCTCCATCAACCACCACCCTGATCAGTCAGCAACCATCAATATTGAGGCAAGACCCTCCACCAGCAAAAAGACTGATTGACTTGCTGAAAGCTCCAGTGATGGTTAGCATTTTTCAGCAATAAAGTATTTTTAGTTAAGTTATGTGGGTTGCTTTTAGACATTAGACATTGCATTAGACATAATGCTATTGCACACTTAATAGACTACAGCATAGCATATTACTTTTCTATGCACTGGGAAACCAAAAAATTAATTTGACTCACTTTATTGTAATATTCATTTCATTGCAGTAGTCTGGAACTGAACTTTCAGTATCTCCGTGGTATGTCTGCATAGAGATATGTACATGGATATACATTATAAATGTATGACTATATATTATGTAATGATTATTTTCCTCTTATATATTTGGGATCACATATATAGTCTCTCTCTATATATAGTACATAAAATATACACTAGATAATATATAGTATCTATCTATCTATGTATTTACTTGTAAATTTAACAGTATGACTTAGAAATCTTTCCATGGTAACAAACATAGATCTACTTCATTGCAATGGTTGTGTAATACTCTATGGTATTACTGAATCATAGTTTAATCATTAATGAGCTATATATATATATATCATATACATATTTAAAATACATATATATATTTAAAATTTTCTCTTTGCTTGGACCTACCACATGCTTTATGATGTCTTCACATTATCTTCGGTCACCTGTTTTATTTTCACTGTGTCTGCTTACACAAATTACCTAAATGTGGATTCTCCTAAAGGTTCTCTTGTTGCTCTTCTCATTTCTTCCCTTTTTTATGTACTACTTAGCATAAGATTTATTTATGTCTTTCAGCTAATTATAAACACAGATTATATTTTTCAACTGATATTAATAGAAAAGATTAATGGCTAGAAGCAGTAAATGTACTGGCAATCCCTCACCAACACACACGTATACACACCCAAGCATAACCATCTTATCTACTTACTCGAAACTGCCTAACTTAACATAACTCTCTTTGTCTTAAGTCTCCTGATTAGTCTTTTTTTTTATGTTCAGTCAACGTATAATACATAATTAGTTTTTGATATAGTGTTCAAGATTCATTAGTTGTGTATAACACCCAGTGCTCATCACATCACATGCCCTCCTTAATACCCATCACCCGGTTACCCCATCCCCTCACCCCCCTGCCCTCTGTAACCTTCAGTTTGTTTCCCAGAGTTGTGAATCTCTCGTGGCTTGTCTCCTCCCCTGATTTCTTCCCACTCAGTTTTCCCTCCCTTCCCCTATGGTCCTCTAGGCAATTCCTTATATTCCACATATGAGTGAAACCATATGATAATTGTCTTTCTCTGCTTGACTTATTACACTTAGCATAATACCTTCCAGTTCCATCCATGTCGATGCAAATGGTGGGTATTCATCCTTTCTGATGGCTGAGTAAATATTCCATTGTATATATGAACCACATCTTCTTCATCCATTCATCCTTCAAAGGACATCTAGGCTCATTCCACAGTTTGGCTATTGTAGACATAGCTGTTATGAACATTGGGGTGCATGTGACCCTTCTTTTCATTACATCTGTATCTTTGGGATAAATACCCAGTGCTGCAATTACTGGGTTGTAGAGTAACTCTATTTTTAATGTCTTGAGGAACCTCCATGCTGTTTTCCAGAGCGGCTGCACCAGCTTGCATGCCCACCAACAATGTAAAAGGGTTCCATTTTCTCCATATCCTTGCCAACATTTTTTGTTCCCTGTTTTTTTTCCCCCTAAGGATTTATTTACTATAGAGAATGAGAGAAAGAGAGAAAGAGAGCACAATCATGAGGGGCACAGGGAGAAGGGGAGAGAATCTCAAGCAGAAACTCTGCCCTGAGAGAGGAGCCTGATACAGGGCTCCATCTCACGACCCAGAGATCATGACCTGAGCTGAAAGCAAGAGTTGGATGCTTAACCGACTGTGCCACCAGGTGCCCCTGAAAATTTTGGTTAATTTATAGATTTTTTAATTTATTAGTTTTATAATCATGCTTGTTTTAATAATATGATAAAATTAATAAACTTGATAAACTGAAAATATCAAAGTACAAATAGGGATTATTCCTGCCTAAGCAGGACTCTCCTTAAATATATCAAATAATGCTATAAATATGCCTAACAACCCATGCTTATTGTCCATCTCTCAGGCTCATTTCACCATTTGCCAAATGTTTATTAGAATTTTCCACATATCAAGGAACAGACAAGGGCCCTGTTGACTTCCTCACTCATCTGCCTCTTGAGCATCTTCATTTCCATCTGACTCATGAGGTTGGAATTCAAGATGCTTAGTTGGCCACAGCACAGGTCTCAGGTAGTGGGCTATACTTGCAAACTGCAAATCAGCAGATGCCAATGTTGGATGGGCTTCTTTTTTCTTCTTTCATTTCACCCAGGTTTTGAATTCAAACATTTCTCCGATGAATTATTTTATAGATTTAAATTTGTGCTTCTAATAAAAAATGAGCTTGTTTGACTGAAGAATAGATATTAAGCAAAAAAAGATCTTTAATTTCCTGTGGCCCTTATTTTCTTTCAGTGAACTGACCACTGGAGAGAAATGGGTACCTATGAGAGCAAAAGAGCACAGTCCTGTTTGAAGCCAGATGGATGGGTCATCCCACTTCTGCTTCTCACTAGCTGGAGGAGAGCCTGGGCATGATTAACCCCTTTTAGCTTTACAGGATTGTTAGGAAGATGAGTGTTATCACACACACACACACACACACACACACACACACACACACACACACACATACACACACCCTAAGTGCTCAGTAAGTATTAACTCTTACTTGACTTACTCTATTTTGTGTTTCTAAAATGCTCCAGGTGAAGAAAGTTCCTTTCTCTTGCATTTTCTCCAGGCAAAACATATTATTTCTCTGATCATATAAATGTATATCTTAACCTAAGGTTACTAGAGAAATTAATCATTATAGTGTGTGAAATGTGAACTTTTAGTGAATTGTAAGCTATCAGTTCCAATCCTGTGTGTTTGAGCAAATCCACTCACCACAAAAATCTCTATATGATAAAATAAAGCCCATGGTATTAATTGATGTATTTCAATAAACAGTGACTAAAACACTAATTTCAAGATGACCAAAGTATTTGAGCAGTTCTTAAGATTTTTGTTGTAACAGAATTACATCTGTATCATTGTTATAGTTTTGTTTTGAGGGAACTACTAAGCTTTGTTATACAAATATAAGACTACCTTTCTGCCATATAACATTTGAAATAGTTAAAAGCAAAGGAATATATTTGAAAAATCTGTGCCCTGTGACTTTCAAAAGACCAAATTTCATGGTGACAAAATTATATTTTACATTTCTTTGGTGCATTTGGTAATTTCATAGAAATACAAGTTTATATACTCCTTTTAATAACTTTTCTGTATTAGATATTAAGAAATTACAAGATTACAAACTCATCAATATTAGCTTCCAAAAGCATTCTTTTTATTTAAAAGGCAGTAAATAGCACCAAGGTGAGAAGGACTGGCAGATTTGCTCTCAGGAGTTATTTGTTTATTAAGAGCAAATGTGGTAATTTGGAAAATCTCTGATTCCCAGAGAAATATTTATACCACATAGGCTGAGTGCTTAATATATGTCATCATAATTAATCTTCTACTATTATTTCTAGGTGGATATTATAGTCTCTTTTTATAGACACAAGACTAATACAGCGATTTTCTAGCTAAGTTCACTCACTCAAGAAGCAGGGAGAAAAAAAAAAAAAGAAGCAGGGAGAAGCTGATGGAACCCATCTTTTTTTGACTGATACTTCTCCACAGCCTCATACTGCTTCCTAATGACTCATTTCTCTTTCTTTTTTCCTTCCTTCCTTCCTTCCTTCCTTCCTTCCTTCCTTCCTTTCTCCCTCCCTCCCTCCCTTCCTTCTTTCCTTCCTTCCTTTCAAGAGTGAGAGAAAGAGAGACTGAGCAGAGGAGGGACAGAGGGAGAGGGAGAGAGAGAATCTTAAGCAGGATCTACACTCAGTGAGGAGCCCAACAGGGGGTTTGATTTCACAACTCTGAGATCATGACCTGAGCCAAAATCAAGAGCCAGACACTTAACTGGCTGAGCCACCCAGGTGCCCCCTTAATGACCTGTTTCTGCTAATACTCTTTTTTTTTTTTTGAGGGGGAAGCAGGCTCCCTGCTGAGCAGAGAGCCTGATACGGGGCTCGATCCCAGGACCCTGGGATCATGACCTGAGCTGCAGGCAGAGGCTTTAACCCACAGAGCCACCCAGGCGCCCCTGTGATTATACAGAAATCACATACAGAAACTTCTGAATGCCTTTCTTTGTCATATGAAATGATGTTTTCTCTGAGATGCATTTATGGGGACTCATCTTTTTATAATTGCTAAAAGTATTTTAAGGACATAGTTTGGTGTCTTAGCAATATGTGTAGATACCTATATTAATTGTATTAGATATGTATATTATTATGTTCATACTTTCATGAGTCTCAAAATTGAAATACTTTTGTTCCTGGAGTACATTTGTTTCCAAGCCATGGATTCAGAGGAAGCAAGCCTCATCCCCCTGGAAGAGCATCAACAGCACGCAGAAACTCGGGACTTGTTCTTGACACGTCTTTCTGGCCCACCTTCCATATAGGATATTCCATTATCAAGTTCTATTGACTCTACCTCATAAAAGTTGATGGTATCTATCCATTTCTTCCATCTTCCCACCCAACATTAGTATTCAAGCTACCACCACCACTCACTTTCATAGCCAAACTGGATTTGTTCCAAGTGGTCTCCTGACATGCACTTTCTTGCTTATCTGTATCTATTTTCACGATACAGCCAGAGTGATCTTTGCAAACAGAAGTCAAATCAATTCATTTCTTTGTTTCAAACCCTTGGCTTTTCATTGTCTTTAAAATAGAGACCAATACTAGTTCTTGGTGGGAGCCAGATTTGAGTGTGGCACACATGCCTGTGTGGTATTTCAAATATGTACAAAGCAGTAGTGTCTTTGATGCCTCTTCTCATGACTTATGACTTATATTATGAAAATTTACTGTTACCTGCGATGGAGACAAAAATTGTTTCTCTAGAGAATTTTCTGAACCATGATATTAGTACTGGTGTGTTTTAAGTTCACTGGCACAACTAATGTAGTAGATAAGAAGGTGGTATAGTAGAAGGCTTCACATTGGGAGTTGGACTGCCAATGTTTGAAACATGCTTCTCTGCTCCTTGTCACTGGAAAACTTACGTGATCCCTCTGGGCTTCAGTTTCTCCATCTGGAAAGTAAAGGAAGCAGTTTCTGTTGTGAGGATTAAAAGGGATAATACATGCAAAATCTGCTTTGGGGAGCCTGGCACATAAAAAGAATGCAGTAACTCAAAGCTGTTTTCATTAGGCTCTCTGGGCAGATAAGCAACATGAAATCGAGAAGAACTGTACAATTTTTTTTTCCTAAACTGTCATTAGATCAATAAATGAGAGCTAAGTAATGTAAGTGTAGGCATTTTTCTTACATGTTGAAATAAGTTTTAAATTAGAAATGAGAAAGAGAAAATGGCCAGAGATAACTAGAGAATCAAAATAATTTAAAGAGATTACCTTGTTCAACTATAGAAAACACATTGATGACTTTGTAGAAGACACCACACAGTAAAACTCAAACCAGAAGAGACAAAATCTAATAATTCTTAAAATAAATTGGAAAATAGTAAGACTTTCCACCACACTCCCCACCACAAAAGCAACAGGACTAGGTGGTTTTATCATGAAGTTCTGTAGTCTCTAAGGAATACATAACTCCATTATTACTTGAATAGTTTCAGAGGATAGAGAGAAAAGAAAGTTTTGAAATTATTTTTGTGAAGCAAGTGTAATATTGGTATCAAATTTTAAAAATGATAGTGTACTTGAACTTGTAACAGCCATTCACCATATCCAACTATGTAAGTACTTTTTTATGCAAATCTTTGCAAAAATCCTAACCAAAATACGAGTAAAAAGAACTAAGTAGGATATGAACAGACAAGTATGATACATACAAATGTACTCATACACTTCTATATGATGAATACAATTATGTTTAATACTAGAAAATCCATCGATATATTCATTTTGTTAATAGGTCACAGAAAAAAACATAGGCATATCTGTATGTGCTAAAGACATTTGAAAAAAATTAACATACAGTCCTTTAGAACACTTTATTATGAGGTGTCTGGGTGGCTCAGTCGGGTTAAGTGTCTGACTCTTGATTTCAGTTCAAGTCATGATCTTAGGGTCCTGGTATTGAACCCTGGGTCGGGCTCTAAACTGGGTGTGAAGCCTGCTTGACGTCTCTCTATCCCTCTCCCCCGCCACTCCCTTACCCCCTCCCACTTGTGCTCTCTCTCTCTAGAAAAGAAAAATCTTATTATGACATAATTAAGTAGAAATTTCTATAATGTGAGAAAAACGTATGATGAAACACTAGGCACATTCTCAATTGAAGTCAAGGGCAAAAATATTTCTATTATTTCTATTATTATTTATAATGGTTCTAGAAGTCTTAGCCAAGGCAATTAAACAACAGAAAGAAATGAGTTAGTAAAACTACATAGAAGGACCATTTATAATTGTTTTCAGATGATAAAATTATATACTTGGTTAACTGAAGAGAACCAATTGAAAAGCTATAGAAAATAAAAGAACCAATAAAGATGATAGTTTGTAAATTGAGGTACAAAATTAATAATTTTCTTTTAAAAAAATATTTATGTATTTGTTTGAGAGAGCAAGAGAGTGAGAGTGAGCTTGAGGGCAGGGTGTGGGGGAGGGACAGAGGGAGAGAATCACCAAGCAGACTCCCTGCCAAGCAGGGAGCCCAGATGAATGCAGATGTGGGGCTCCATCCCAGGACCCAAGAGATCATGATCTGAGCTGAAACCAAGAGTCACAGGCTACCAGACAGAGCCAACAAGGCAACTCAACAATTTTCTTCTTTTTTTTTTTTTTAAAGATTTTATTTATTTATTTGACAGAGAGAGAGATCACAAGTAGGCAGAGAGGCAGGCAGAGAGAGGGGGGGAAGCAGGCTCCCCGCTGAGCAGAGAGCCCGATGCGGGGCTCGATCCCAGGACCCTGAGATCACGACCTGAGCCGAAGGCAGAGGCCTTAACCCACTGAGCCACCCAGGCGCCCCTCAACAATTTTCTTAATACAAGTTAACAGCCTGCTAGAAAATAAAAAGGAAGGAAAGATTCTTTTTACAACAACAACAACAACAAAGGATTAAATCTTTAGGAAAAATTCATAAAGCTATGTGTAATACCTAGTATTAGGAATTATTTATTGAGCAATTACTATTGCCAGATGTTGTTTTAAGTGCTCTGAATCTCACTTAATTATTATTTCAACTCTCTGAGGCAAGCGCTATTATTATTTCTCTTTTACTTGTGAGAAAATGGAGACACCGAATGTTTACTTACTACTTACTTAAGATCTTTTAAACTTGAAAGCTTATACTCCTAATCAGTTGAATATAATTCCTCCTGGGCAGGAATATCTCAAATGTCTGAAAAACATTTTAATAAATTGGGGGAAAATCCACTATAAAAACATACATTGTTTTTGGTGTGAAGACTCAATATTTTGAAGATATAAATTTTCCTTATAAAAATAAATTTATTGTAACATCAAAACAAATACACTGAAGATTTTTTGAAACTAGATAAGGTAGATCTTCTAGTGCCAAAAAAGATTAGTAAAAAATAATAAAAGAGGAATGATGCCTTATATAAAAATATATTATAAATATATTTATTTAATTGTTCATTGTCAGCTAAGTAAACACATACATTACTTAAATGATATAAAGTCCCAAGAAATCCAAATACAAATGAAAATTCAGTTTCTGAAGAGTGGTATTGCAGATCAATAGAAAATATATTTCTCCATAAAAATAAGCTGTATCCTTACTTCGCTGCTTGAACCCAAATATATTCTAAATGGTCTAAAGATTTAAAAGTTGGGGCACCTGGGTGGCTCAGTGGTTAAGCCTCTGCCTTAGGCTCAGGTCAAAATCCCAGGGTCCCCTGCCCCCCCCCATTTAGGCTCTCAGCAGGAAGCCTGCTTCTTCCTCTTCCACTCCCCTTGCTTGTATTCCCTCTCTCCCTGTCTCTCTCTCTCTGTCAAATAAATAAATGAAATCTTAAAAAAAATAGACTTAAAAGTTAAAAAAATTAAAACTATAAAACTACTAGAAGAAAAGTGAAGAACTTTTAAAAATGTGTAATTTTAGAGTGTGTGTGTGTGTGTGTGTATGGGGAGGGGGGCTTTCCAAACAAAGACAAAACCTGAAAGTCCTGAAAGAAAACAGTAATAAATGTGCTTCATACACATGTTAAAATCAAAAAACAGATTTCCAATAGAAAACAATATTAGGAAAATATAATAGACCGAGGATCCATGTCCTTAGTCTATTAAGAACTTGGCAAACCAATGTGTAAAAAGCCAACAACTCAGATAGCAACATGGAAAGACACAAAAGAAAAGACTTATTTTCCATCATATAATACTTTTGAACAAAAACTCATCTACCACTATCCTATGATAAACCACCTTCATATATATATATCTGATTAAAATTTTTTCTAAGAATATATTTTTCACAAAAATGGAAATTGATTTTATAATAATCTCTTTTGTTATCTTGCATATTACAAATATCTTTGGATATCATTAAATGTTCTTCTATGACAAAATTGAATAGCAAACTCAGTTTTTATATCATATATATTTGTTTCCAGTTTTTTGTTATTGTGAAGATTCTTTAAGTAAAATTTACATCCCTAATCATTTCTAATGAACAAATTCTCAGAAATAGAATTGCTAGATAAAAGGGCATACGAATTTTAAAATCTTCTAAATAATAATTTTGGACATTCTTAGATTGTTCTAATTTATACATTTTCAAGCGGTACGTGGAAGCAGATATCTCACTGGATTATTGTCAAAGGTGGGTATTACTATGTTAAGAAATCTTGACTAGTTAGACCATTGGAAAAGGTATGCTATTATTATTTTAATATTATAGAAATGATTACTCTGGCTACAGTTTTTTGTATGATTTTAGACATTCATTTAATTTGGAAATGCGGAGTTTTCTTTGGCTAAAATGATCTGATCATTTTAATTTCTATAATCACTAGAGTAGGTATTTTTGCAATCAGTTTAGGAATAGTTTTACAAATAGTATCTTAACTGATAAGCTCTTGAGTAGCTGCCAGTTAGTCAGGAAACCTACATATGCAAATTCACCAAGCACTCAGGCAAGAAGAAAAACCTGGTGAATCATCACAGAATTCAGATGGTTTGCCAGTGTTTTTTTTTTTTTTTTTTGCCAGTGTTCTTGATGATGGTAAAGTTTTTACAACTGCTCCCTACACCTTTTTCCTTATAATTTCCTTACATAATAAACCCGATAATTTAGAACCCTCCCTTCACAGAGGTTGGTTTCATTTCCAACAGTCTAGGGAAGACACAAACAGCTCCCTGTTACATTGTCAATTACACCAAGGTGGAAGAGGGGGGAGGGTGGAGTGATAAATGAGCAGTCATTTCAATGTTTTCTTTCCAGCAGAAATCAGAGCCAGATTACACTTTATCTCGCCCTGACTTTTAGCAAGATAGATAGCTACGCAAAATTTTCAGGTTCAAATAGTCTCCATCAAAAAGGCTAAAGCCCTCATCTTCTGGACACACTGAACTTTCATCTTTTAAACCCAAGGGATCCAATTTCTTTTACTGAATAAGGAAGATTTTATTCAAATTATCTTCCCAGCCTTAGGTCTTTGACCAACATAAAGGCAAACAATGAAAGAAATTAACATCGCATCACCTCTTGATGCAGAATTTTTTAGAGATTGTCTGAAAAGTGCTGTTTCAGATCCTGAGAGCAAAGTGATTAGGTGTACTTGTTATCAACAGTACCAGTTCCTATTCAGAATGACCTATTTTAGTTGTCTAGCCTTACACCTCAGCATTACCTACCTGATATGCAGTGTTGGCCTTAAAGATGAGGCAACAATAAATTACATTAAAAGCATAAACCGTTGGAAAATAATTCCTTTTGATTGAATTGCAACTTGGAAATTCACCTATTTATTTTTGTTGGTCGATATCTAGTACAGACGTCTTTGTTTTTTTAGAGGAATTTAATGTAGCGCTTCACGTATTAATGACAAATAAATCCCAAGAAGTGCATTAAGTTCAGAAATGTAGGAAGAATGAACTTGACGGTGGTTTGTTCTTTTCTTGTTAGGTGTAGGAGCTGTAAAGGCAATAGTTGTGGGTAGAATTGGTGACGCCAGGATCTAAGTTAGCTTCAGTTAAGAACCACAATTACACGGTCCTATTCCATATTAAGTGGAATCAAATTTCAGGTTCAAATTTGTCAGTGCTCCAAAACCAAAAAAAAAAAAACAAAAACAAAAACCCCAAAACAAAAAACCCACTCAAAACCCTAAAGACTTCTAAAGGACCTCACTGATATATGACCCGGTTGGATGCTGCCAAACCAAAGGATTTTTACCAAGAAGGGCCCTGCAGTGTGGGCTCAGGACTGGGTCACCTGCAGGGCAACCCCACATCTCAGATTTGGTGACCTTCCCGGAACCTGGGACTGGGGTTAGGTGCGACTGGAGAGTGAGCGGAAATCTCCCCCGACTGGCCTGGAGGCGCCAGCCCGAACCCCGGAGCCGGGAGAGGGTACTTGGGCTGCCAGAGGCCGAGCAGCGCGTCTGCAGGAGAAGATGCGCCTCTCTGAGGCGGGGCGCGCCCCTTTGAGTTGGGAGCAGGTGGGAGGATCCTGCTTTCCGCCCAAGGACCGCCCGGGGTCAGAGGGACTGTCCTCCGTTGGACTGCCCAGGCAATTTGTCAAGGTCCCGCATCGGATAAATAGCTGTCTCCTTAGACCTTTATAGTGACTAATCCAAATAAATCGCAGTCACTTTTACTGAGCGCGTCGGGTTGGGGGGGCAGCCAGGCTTTAATGGCTGTGCCTCCCAGACCTCCGGGGAAGGCGCACCCCGGCCTCCGCGCGCACCGCAGCGCCCCTGGCCGGCCCCAGAACCTCAGCCTGCGACTCCGGCCACTGAGCGGGGTCGCGGCCCAGCCCTAGCATGCTGGAGAAATCCGCCGGCTGGCGTTGTCCTCTGGTCTCCCTAGGGGAAAAAATCGAGGGAAAAGCCTCTCGTCTTTTTTTTTTTTTTTTTTTTTTTTTGGTGAGCATGTCTGGAATTTTACGGTCTCTTGTTGGTGTGAAGATATCTCTTCTCTGGGATATTGTTTGCTCCCTACCTTTCCACTCCCTTGCCCCTCTGGCCTAAGCCTCTGAAATTCGAAATATCTTCTGAGACCCTCCTGAAGCATTTGGGCCAATCCGTCGGATCTTACCGATTTCCTCTGGGACCGTTAAAGCTTTGATCCCCAAACTTCGAGCTTCATCTTCCCCACGTCCATCCTTCCCCTCTGGGATCCCTCTGAATGCCTGCTCAAAATACCTGCTGGCGCCAGAGGAAATTCACTTGTAACAGATACCCAGCGGGTGTAAAACCAACACTCTGCTTCCAGGGTCATTTTCCTCCCCAGCTTCTGTCCCATCAACTTGTCGCTTAGCGAGCGCTAACACCGGGAATTACAGCGAATCCTGAGCGCAGAGCTGGACGATTTGGAACCACTTTAATAGCCCCGATGATTGCTATTGTACACGTTGCTTCCCCCCACTCTGGCCTCCTCTGCTTCGGGCACAGGACTCATTGAGACAATTAATCGGAGGCTCAGAGTGGTCCACAGGTAGCTTTTGTAATAAGGATCTGGCGGGTCTTCAAGCAAACCGTAAATACTTACAGTAAAACCCAATTATTCCATTTGCTTCCGAAACCACTACTAAAGTAAGAAATTAAAAAAAAAAAATCCTGAAGAAAGCAGCAAAGTTTTGTTTTGGTGCATTAGATAAACTAGAAAGTTTGAGCAGGTAACATAATTTTGCAATGAACTTATTTGCAGACATCATTTACATTTCATATGTAAGATGAGTCCCTCATAAAGAATCCATATTATATGAATGTAGATGGCCCAGATGTTGAGAGAAATGATAAATGTAAGGGGAGAAGAACTTTCTTTTCCTAAGCGTTTGTAAGAAGATTTAAATGGGTTTTATTTGTACAAATAAAACATAATTAGAACGTTTCTTTTCATAAAAGCAACACCAGTTAGTCCAGTCTTTTTGACTGTTAAAAGAATTTTTTTTCCCAAATTTTATTGAAACTCAAGTTAGTTCGCATATAACGTAGTATTAGTCTCAGAGGTAGAATTTAATGATTCATCAGTCGCATGTAACACCCAGTGCTCATTCCAGTTAGTGCCCTTCCCTATACCCATCCCTTGTTACCCTCTTGTTACCCCTCTCCCCACCTACTTCCCCTCTAGCAACCCTCAGTTTGTTCCCTATATTTAAGAGTTTCTCATGGTTTGCTTTAAAGAATTTTCTTATGTAATGTTATCTCTCCCATCCCTTCCAAATTTTACTTTTTGCAAATTATTTGGATGAATATGATTATTAAGCAAAGCTCTTAAGCATTATAAAATGCTGAAAAGAAAGTGAATGCTCTTTTTATATTTCTAAACATTAAAGTTTCTTGGAGAGGTGGTGGACACTTTCATGTTCTTTTATTTGAAAATTCACCTGAAAATTGTCTTTCAAAATGGAAGGCGTAGCTCTGGAGTTGCTTTCTGCTTTGGCCCTGCTTTTGTGCTGCTGACCAGAGCTCTAAAAGCTCACAGAACTCAGTTTGGTTGACAGGCAGAGAGAAAGTCTATCTTACTCCCAACTTCCTCATCACCTAAGACATCTTAAGATGAACTCAGCTGGCTCGAGCTGTAATTTTCAGTCAAGATCCGTGACTCCACGTTTTTCAACTGTGGTGTCACTCTTACGGTCATGGACTTCTGGAATTCTGCTAAGCAGAGAGTTTCCCCATTTTGTAAATCACTTCTGGAGACCTTGCCTGATTTTCAGTCAGATATACGCTAGGAGTTAGTAACATCTTCCTGTGGGAAAAATTTGCCATATTTCAGATCTCTTCGTGGAGCCAAGAGTGACATATAATTTTTGTTACTTGAGATTTTTTTGTTTATAAAGGCTTCCAGTTTCTTTTTCTACCAAAAGAGAAATGGCAGAAAATATTTGCATATGAAAATCGTAACTCAAAGGCAGCATCTTCTGGGTTCTAGGAAAGCTAGCATGATTTTAAGGAGAATACCAAGGAGAACATATGAAATACTCCACAAATTAGAGGTAAATGTCAATGTTATTGCTGCTTCTTGAACCCTTCAGAGAGTAAGGGGGAGGGACTGGGGCAGGAGGGAGTTTCTCAGGATTCCCAAACTAGATTTCCGAGTTGTTCATTATGGAATGTATTTCACAATTAAAGTGTGCAAGCTTAGTTAACTAATCGAATTTTCTATTCTCACACCAGAGTATTTTGGTGGGTGACAGAGCATAACAGTGTTGTTTTATTATTATTAACCTGTAAAAAAGGCATTTTTTGACAACCCTAAGGTAAATGATTAGCTTCAGGTTAATGCTGACAAGCATGAAAACAAAGCTTTATTAGGGAAATCAAATTAAGGTAGTATTAGGACAGAAAAATGGCAACAAAGGAAAGAAGAACAAAAGATTAAGATGAAAACAGTAATGACAATTGCAATGATTGTATCACTTTAGATTTTCCACCTTTGACATAATTTTTTAAAAATGATGCTGTCCTTTGTAACTTTCTCGGTTCTTCTCAAAAAAGAGATTTAAAAAGCCCTTAAAAATAGTTTGAAATATAAGAATTACATTATCAAAAAAAGTAGCACTGACAGCAGCTTTCTAGTGAATTTAATTTGGGTAGAAAAGTAAATAATTGTGCTTCCAGATAAATCTAAGTCCAAATAATATTCAAACCTCCCTCTGCATTTTGAAAAACAGCTTTATTGAGTTATAATTCACATACCATATGGTTCACTCATTTAGATTATATAATTCAAGGTATTTCACTCACAGGATTATGCCAATATGACTGCAATCTAACCTAAATTATTTTCATCACCTCCTGTCAGGTTTGAAATGGCGGTGGAAAAGAGGAGCCCGGTGAGTAGAATTGAGGCAAGCTTTTTTTTTTTAAGATATTATTTATTTATTTTTTAGAGAGAGAGGGAGAGAGAGAGCACAAGCACGCAGAGTGGCAGGCAGAGGCAGAAGGAGAAGCAGGCTCCTCGCTGAGCAAGTAGCCTGATGTGGGACTCGATCCCAGGACCCTGGGATTATTACCTGAGCTGAAGGCAGCTGCTTAACCAACTGAGCCACCCAGGCGTCCCAAATTGAGGCAAGCTTTAATGGAAGCCCCCTCTGGTGAGGTTCCTTGGTGCCTGTTAGGACAGGGCCAAGGAAGTAGCACTTGGGGTAGGGCTGAGGGGTTATTGATTAGGGGCCTTAGGGCACAGAGGGTTTGCTGGGCATCTGATTGGCTGCGGTTTATGCATATGAGGGATACAAAATACACCAATCAATTGTCAGCTCATTATACAGAAAAAGGAATGCAAGGTTGACCAGTCAGATTGTTTGTAGTAGTTGTGGGGTGATCTGGAAAGTCTCTGAGACAGGAAGCCCCATGGAGGAAAGTCCTGAGCCACCATCTTGGGAATCTCGGTGGCCATCTTGTCTACTCTCGGGGTCCCTGGGCCCGCCAGCCTAACACCTCTCCCACCGCAGAGACTCCCCCCACCAAAGCTCTCAATAGTGGCCACTCCCATTCTCTTCTTCCCACACTAACATACTTTTTCTTTATAGATTTGCCTATTTTGGACATTTCACATAAATAGATTCATATGCTCTGAGGTCTTTTGTGATGGGCTGCTTTTACTTAGCATGATGTCTTTGAAGTTTATCCACGGTGTGGCATGGATCAGGAGTTCATTCCTTTTTGTGGCTGAATAATACGCCGTTGCATGGATGCACAACACTTGATCCATCTATTTATAGTTGATGCTCATTTGGGTTGTTCCCCTTTTTTGGACTTTATAAATGTTGCTATGGACCCTTGCGTACAAGTATTTTATGTTCAACGCTTGCTTTGCTTGTCTAGATAATGCCAAGCCCTGCTTGACATGTTTGTCCTTGGGTTAGTGTGAAAACTTGCTCTTCACCTTGAAGAAAATAAAATCCTAACTGAAATTTTTGTGCTTACTGTGAACTGTTTTCCCTGAAATGTGCATCCACTTCATCTCTAAGCAGCACTGTGGGAGTAAAGAGTTACTTCATTTGTCTGTTCACGGGAACCAATTAGAAGAAAAGGACCTGGAAAACAAGAGAAAGTTTGCCTATTTGTAGATAGGCAAATTAATAAAGTTAACCAATTTAATCTACATTCAAGTATTAGTAACTATTTGTGCTGATGGACTTTGCATCTGGTGCAATTTGGATGATATTTTTTCTTTTTCTTGTTGATTCTGCTAACCCTAAATTCTTGGATACTTGCTTGCTATTGTAATTCCTATGTTCCCCAGATTATTCATTTTACACATTACAAAATACTCTCTTCCACTTGGTAAGCAGTGCTTCTTGAACCTTGTTTTGGTTTGGTTCCCTCAGTAGGCATTTGGTTTCTATAACTGCAGGGTCATTTGCATTTTTTAAGGCATGGGTAGGACACTTTTGGTGTTGGGCCTTGTAGGTGTGATGAACCTGGCTCCAACTGTATTTTTGAACATTTCTTGCTTACAAAGTAGAAGTCTAAGGAGAACAGATGGTTTGATAGTAGAGAAAATGGACAGCTGTTAGCTCTTGTAAATGTTCTCTGCAGAAAAGGGTCATACATCTACACAACAGATATTGATCGATTGCCTGTCAACACTGTGCTGGTATTTTGATGTTGATGAGTTTCTTCTATCTGTTTTGTTTTTTTTTTTATGTAGCTAAGAATCTACATTCTCTCCATTAAAATAGACAAAATACTGCTCAAGACTGGGCCCCTTTTGAATTGTGGCATCATTTGAGAGAAATTGAACTTGTGTAATGTATTTTAAAATACAATTTCCAAACATAAGTATGAAAATCTTTTTGCTTTAGGATATTATTTATTGTGTAGATTTACTATATAGTCTCACCTAGCACCTTCTAAAATACCTGAGACTTTGGAACCCACAAATTACATGGAATATAATCTGTAGTACACAACACTTTAATATCTTTGAGATGCAGTCAATGCTGTTGAGATACCATAACTGACCTAGTTTCAACTGATTAAGGTTTACATTGTACAGAGTGAATTACAGAGCCGGTGGTTGTTACTATGTAGTTACTAATAGTGAATAATCATAGAAAATTCAGAAAAAGAAAGTCCACTTCGGCAGCATCAGCACCACCTTTGTACAAAAATCTCAGTGTATATGTTTCAAAGGAAATAAAGTAGAGCTCATTCAATTTGCAAGAGGGAATTTTAAAGAGGTAGATTCCAATTATTGAGGTTCAGCTATGGCAGTAGGGTTAAAAATCATAATCCCCATAAAAATGCCATTGACTCTTTTATAACCTCAGCAACCCCAATCCAGGATCACATTTTATTTGAAAGCAAACACAGATTTTCCTGAGCTATGTGAGGTTTAGAGTTAATGCGATGAGATTCAACAGGACTTCAGGGCTTTCCAATTCCCTTTCTCTTCCGTGTCATTTTGATTAAACAAATCTATGTTTGAAACCGACACACAAGCTCTATGCTTTACCTTGAAGACCCTTTTTATAAATGTGTGTAGGCAAGAAGTGGCTTTGGGATTGGGTGAGGTTAGTGATCTGAGAATGGGGTTTCAGACATTGCAGCATGAACCCCTGATGTATGGAATCCAGACGAAGACACTGCACTCAGTTGACATCCCATTGGCCAAAACTTTGGACTCCCTTTTCCTGCTTTAGCGCTTCCAAAGAGATCTTGCCAAGCGAACAGAGTTCATCCATCCTCCCGTGAACTCTGGAAATGTTTCCTTCCACGTGTGCTCCTGCACAGGGCAAAAAAATATTTGGTTGTTCAATACTGTAGAAGGGCTCTTCAGTGCAATGGAGAATGTTTAAACTATTTGATGTGCTTACAAGTCCTAGGCATAGGATTCATTGCAGAATGATACTCTGAAATTTTTCTTTGCAACAAAAGAAATGAGACCTGACTTCCTTTCCTGGGAATATGTAAGCATAGACCTTCTTTTAGTTAACATGTGTATCTTCTTAATTATATGGAGATTTATAACTCCATGTTGCTTCCCTATTGTAGGACAAGTGGCCTCCTGACAAGCTGTGCTCAGAATAGGATACAGTAATTAATCTTATAGATATACTGACATTAGTAGTACACAATCACCCCCTAAAACCATTGTATGGACTGTGCATTGGCTTCCAATTAAACTTAAAAATACAGGGGCCTCTGAGTGGTTCAGGCGGTTAAGCCTCTGCCTTCAGCTCAGGTCATGATCTTGGGGTCCTGGGATGGATCCCTATGTCTGACTCCTTTCTCAGTGGGGAGTCTGCTTCTCCCCCTCCCTCTGTGCTCTCTCTAGGTCTTGCTCTCTCCCAAGTAAATAATAAATAAATAAATTTAAAAGATACAAAGACAAGTGAATTAATAAGAGAGTAAGTGATGCAATAAATACAGCATAAAATCAGACCTTGTTGTCTATATAAGAGGGAAGGAGAAATTTAGCACAGTGTTTGGCAATCTAGTTATGTGCTTTTTCATTTCATTTCATTCTAAGGATACTCATCACCTTATCTAATCTATTCGCACAGCAAGAACGTTAGTTACTAGTATAATCTGGACAGTTAAACATCTTGGGCTACTTTATAGGTTGTCAAGGCTCAATTTCTGGGAACAGAATGAGTGGAAAATAAACATGTATCTCATTGGGAATTTCAAGGTTTTTTTTTTTTTTTTAGATTTTATTTATTTATTTGACAGAGATCACAAGTAGGCAGAAAGGCAGGCAGAGAGAGAGGGGGAAGCAGACTCCCTGCTGAGCAGAGAGCCTGATGTGGGGCTTGATCCCAGGACCCTGAGATCATGACCTGAGCTGAAGGCAGAGGCTTTAACCTACTGAGCCACCCAGGCACCCTCAAGGTGTTTTTATAAGTCATTTGAAGATTCTCAGTTGATGGATGGAGGATGGATCTTGAAGAAAATACAGAGAAAACTCAAAGCAACTGGGCTAAATACTGATCTCTGCACTGTAAGAACCTGAGCTCTTACTGTTTAAGAACTATACAAAGTATCCTTTCTGTAACTTTATGAGTTGAAGTATCACAGGTACAGTGTCATTGCCTAACTACCACCCTTATTGTCAAGTAAATGTCGGCAATTGCTTGAATAATTACTGTGTGCCCAGATACATGACTCTGTTCTTGGTGTGTGTGTGTGTGTGTGTGTGTGTGTGTGTGAGAGAGAGAGAGAGAGGGAGGGAGGGAGGGAGAAAAGGGGATATAAAAGAATTTAAACCTGCTACTCTCTAGTGACTAACAATACTTGGCACATAAGTACTCAAAAGAAAGATCCTTGTTTAGGATTGTTAGTATTAAATAAAAAAGTAAATTGTGAAGGGGTTAATTTTGTAATGGGAGGCATAATAAATTCAGTTTTCACTATCAGCACATTATTTTAGCAGCAATTTATTATACAGTATCGACTAAATATCAATTAATTTTTTTTTCCTCTGAGGTGAGGGAGATCTCATACCTTTTGTTTTTATTAATGTCTCTGTATGTTCTGGAGCTGGGCCAGAATTGATGGTGTTTAATTAGTCACAAGTCCTTGGGACTTTAGAAACTATGATTCAAATTTACTTCTTTTTTTAAGAGGTGCATTGCATTCATTTTGAAAAAAATTTTAAATGCAGAAAGCACAAAGCAAAGAATAATTACAGCCATGATTCAATTCTGAATAAATTTCATGCTAAAGTTATCTTTGTTAAAGATGATTTTTCAGTATCTGGTTGAGCATTTATCTCTTACTACAGATTACACAGATGATGGGAAAATTCACGTCTCATTGGCAGAATAGGCATGCAAATGGTTACCTCTTAAAGCTTCTGTTACTTTGCCTGGATAGGTTTGGTATTATAACGATAGAACAAACATTTGTTTCTTTTATTCTCCAAGTTTGAAGCCGAGAGGAATATATCCAGTCAGTGGTAAAAGCCACTTGTTTTATTTTAGAGGAAATGAACCTTTAAAGAACAATCTGTGTTCCTCTTGGTTATAAAAATTTTGAAATATGTACTAAATCAAGAAGCAATAAATTATTGTTGCTTATAGTTCTTTCTTATTAGGGCAAAGAATAGTGAAATGCTGGGGAATTGTTTATTTGGTCTGAGTCTTTCTTGTGAAATAAAAAATGCTGCCCCCCAAAATTATGATTCTTTTTTTTTTTTCCCAAGTGATCCAAATCTTCCAGGGTAAATCTGACCTATATTATCACCTAAAGCTTAAGGAAAGAAATATGCACCTTAGAAAGAAGGTATTCACCTTAGAAAGAAATATGTATATTAGAAATATGCACTAAATATGACTTTTAGTTTAAATTAAATATTTGCCATTGTGCATACTTTTATAGATTATTCAAGTCAGAAGTTCAAAAATCTAGCTATGTACAAATGAATATTAACAGAGCATCTCAGATCAGAATGATGCTTGTAGTTAATATTTGCAAAAACTTCTAATAATTATCAAGATGGTCTTTGTTTTTTCTTGCCACTGACCCATCGGATACTAGGAGAAAACAGATCAGCCTCTTTCCTGATAAGAAAAGTAATCAAGAAGACCATTTACAAAACCAGGTTTTGAGGAATTCTTTTTTTTAACATGCATCCAAATACATTCACATACATTGTCTTGGGTTGATGAGATAGGTTATTTAAGGAAATTCAAAGATGTTTATACAAAAACAGTGAACATAGGCATTAGTTTATCTTTCGAAAAGAAAGGAACTAGTGAAAATGGAAATTCCAGAAATGTCTGCTTCTTAGAATGAGATCCGTTTCAATTTTTCCAGCGCATAACAAAACACTTAAAAAATTTAAGCATTTAACTTAACATACCAGGCTTGAGAAAATTCACAAGAACAACCTGGATTTAGGGGGTTTAGATCAAGTCTTTGAAGTGTCTTAAATCTCCTTGAGACCTAAAAGACTGTTTATAACCAACAGTTGCTTTGTAAAAACAATGTTGATGAGATGTTTTTAAATTTTCTTGTTAAATTTTTATAAGAATATGTGGGTTGGGAAAAGGGAGCATCTGTATTACAAGATGATTTCATAATTTGATTTACTGAATCTCAGAAATGGGGAACAGGATGCTTAGCAAGAAAGAGATTTATTGATGGCTTTGTATCCAGGAAGCAAATGAAAATATGGATAGCCCTATCAACTTCAGGTGGACCTAATAATTTCTGAATATTTAGAAAGGTAACACAGAATCTTTAATGGATTTTTTTCTGTGGGTCTCTTTTGTTATAATAATAGAACTCAATATTTTTGGCACATGTGACTGAGACTCTGTGGAAAATACTCTATCCACTGATATATATATTTGGCTACAGTGTTTTGTTTTTAAAGCAAAATGTAAATTTTATTTAAAACAGAATCTAAGAAGAAAACTAGTTTGGAAATGAAGTCTGTGTTAGTATTTGGAGCTGCTGACAGAGAAGTTTTTTTCTAAGAAAAACATTTCACCGTTTTGCTGTGCTGTATATGCATTTTTCACATTTGCTTTGTAACTCACTTGTTCCTGGCTATGTGTTTTTGTAACATTGTCACTTTCTGGTCAAGAGAAGGCCACAGAATTGAAGGAGATGCAACAAAGTTATCACCTTCCAAAATGTTGATTTCTTATTTCTCAGCTATCAATTAGCCTTTTGGTCACTTATTTCATAAAGTGGCATCTCCTAGAAAAACATGGACAGAAATTTATACCGTTGCTGAATCCCAAATAAATAGGAAATGTTATAATTAATTTCATATTAATTTAAATTAGTAAGAGGTCCAGTAAAGAAGACAGTTCAAAATACTTAGCATTTGACTAATTATATTATTAACATACACTGCATTCTATTAGCATATAATGCATCAATACATTTATTACAGTTTTCCATAAATTATATTTATTTGTTCTTGTTCCGATCACATGTGCCCTATAGACTTTTCAGCGTTGATTGCAGTGAGCCTCTTGCCTTTTCTCCATCTCTCTTGATTCATTTTTCAGACTAACAACTTGATATTCTCCAATATCTGGTTCTTATAGCTAAAGCACATCACTCCTGACATAATGAATATATTTTTCCCTATTTTCATTTTAGATCTCAGCATAATAATCCTAGATTTTTTGACATTTAAAAAAAATTCTATCATACAATCCACGAGTGGCTTGAGAAAAGCTGTTATTTGGGGGGGAGGGTTGCTTTGCCCTTTGTTTTGTTTTATGTTGATCCTCACCACTGCACTCTTGAGAAATTTGATGTATTTGTGCATATGTTGGAGAAAGTGAATTGCAATGAATCTTATCGTAAGAATTGCATTTATACTTTTTTTTTAAGAAGAATCATTTCTTAAATAAATATATGAATTAAAAAAAAAGCAGACTACAAAAAAATGCATTTGATATGATGTCATTTTTCTAAAGAAGTTGCAGATACGGCAGCCTTCCCATCCATCCTACAGACGAGATTACTAGTCCAAATTCTCATGGTAACATGGCAACACTGGCTTCAAAAGGTCTTTTGCTGGGATCACACGCACATAAAACATTCGCTGCTGTGTCTGGCCTGCAGACCTACGCGATAGTTAAGAGACAGAATTAGTGTCTCTAATTAGCAAACAGGAGTCTTCACATAAAAATTCAGATATCTAGGTTGTCTTGAAAATAACCTTGAAAACCACAGTGTGCTTTTCATAAAGCAACAGGTGAATTGGAATAGTGATGGCTCATTTTATGAAGGCCACACACTGTTGCTCTCTCCACTCACCTCTTATGAACCACCAGGCCCTGCCGGCCTTGGAGCGTGTGCCTTCTGCGTCCTAGACAAAAGTCGTGAAACCTTGAGGGAGGGATTTCTCACTGATGATGATTACAATCACCAAACATCATTTCTCAGAATGCCTCAGTTTTCTTCCTTGTACTTGTAAGTCATTTGGGAATCACCACTGAAGAATGGAAAAAAGCAAAGGGGCCTAACCCACAGCTTGAAACACTTAAAGTCAAACCGATTAGGAAACACAGCTTGAGAATGTGTGGGTTAGGTCTAGACCACGCAGACGGTTAGGGACGACAAAGCAGCAGAAGCAATCACACTGTCCATTGGACTTTCCCAGGACCGGTTTTAGACGGCCGGAGAAGGTGACACAGTCTTCTGTCTTTTTCCCCAGACTCATAAATATGCCACATTTGCTCATCTCTACAGTTATTAATAAATTAATGACACTTTTGGTGGAACCCTGAAACAAAGCACTTCATGTGAAAAATGCATTGTTAGATCTTGACCTTTGGGTTCAAACAGGATGTTTTGGTTGTGATGTCATTTCCAGACTATCTCCTTCTGAAAGCCAATGATCAAGATTGTTAGAGGTATCTACTCAAGTGCATCTGACTAAACCTTTCCAAGATGGGCGTGGATTCCAATATGAATGTCAGCATCATAATTAAGGATGAGTGTCAGAACGTTTTACTCAGAGACAGAGGAGAGCCATATTGTTTAAATGGGATATCAAATAAGGTCCATGTTTTTCCCTGCCCTATAACATTGACACTTGTACCCTGAAGACCTTATATTTAGATTTGTTTCAAAGTTTTATTATCCATTGTCACACAGGCTAAAACTTTTATATGGGCTGCAGTTAGATTCCAAAGTGTTTTTGCTCATTTAATATTTTCCCGGAACAATTCTAGCATGTTGGCCCTGAATAACCAAATACCTTCCTTACTGAAGATTCATCTTTGTGGCCGCATTATTTGACCCAAACTAGACGATAACCAGTTTTATTTGCAGGAAAACATTAATCTAAACAGAAGTATTCAGAACATGTGTGTAGAATCATGGCTCCTAATACACATCTACTTCATTATTTTTACTTCTCAGCATCTCACTAAGCTGCCTCTAGCACAATTTCTTGTTAATATAAATAGGAGTGTTCTCTTTAGTCCTGCATGACTGTTTACATACGCTGTTGATCCACTGTATTTGAATTTTTTAAAATTGTCATGGCTATTAGACCAGAAGGCAATACTTAAAGTAGATCCCGTTAAATATATTATTCCCTGCATTTATTTTTAATTTAATAATTGGGAAATAACGGGTTTTTAAATACTTTTTGGCTCAAAAACATACAGTTTTGTTTTGTTTTTTTAACACAATGCTTTGCTGTGGCTTTTGGCCAACGTTTATGCCTTGCATGTCATTTGTGAATGCTTTCAAATAAAAAATGTGCAGACTTGCGTTTATTTTTTGGCCTCGTAGACAGCATAAAAGCTGTTTCCATGCTTATTCTAAGCCAGTTCTGTAAAGAGATGTAATGCTACTTAAATTTTAAACAAATCAAGAGTCCCAAACAGGGCTGTGTTATGTTATCACATCTGGTCATTCTTTGCATTAAAAGGATTATTCTCAGTGTTTTGCAATGTTCGCTGCTCAGACATCCAAAACGTCAATAACAAACCAAACCCCTAACAGATCACTAGGGAGAAGAGAATATGGAGAGTAAAGAATACCACTGAAATACACTTTCATCTCTAAAATTGGTTTTTAAAGTTTTGGGTTCATGGATTCTTCTAAGAATGAACGGAAAACAGTAGAGAGAGATGCACATATATTTACCAAATTGAATGTACACTGAGGCTCATCATGCCCCTAGGCTGGTAGATTACAGTTTAGAAACCCCTAAGTCAAATTTATATGTTTATGTTTTACATCTGATATAGAATTCGTATGTATGCACTTATGTGCTATTATTGAATATACCTTTATTTATTTATTTATTTTTAAAACTCCTTTCAAAATCTCCCCAATCAGCTAAAAGCATGGAAATCTTGGTTGTTTCTATCTATGGGAAGTTTAATTCTATAAGATACAGGTAGATGTGCTAACATTTAGGAAACAATATTTTTTTCCCCAATTACTTTCATTTTTTCAGGGTTACAAGATTTATTGTTCATGTACCACACCCAGTGCTCCATGCAATACGTGCCCTCCTCAATACCCACCACCAGGCTCGCCCAACCTCCCACCCCTCCCCTCCCAAACCCTCAGTTTGTTGCTCAGAGTCCACAGTCTCTCATGGTTCATCTCCCCCTCAGATGGAGGGCAGTGTGAGAAGGAAAGGGAGGGTGAATGGAGAGAAATCGGAGGAAACAGTATTTTAAAGTAATAAAAGATGTTAAAACAAGTAATTGACACAAAGGTAGTTTGTTTAACTGAGGTTGGTTACTTCATCCTTTTAACAGTTTTTGATTTCAAATGTTCATGACATGCCAATTTTCTTGGTAAGTTTGTAAAAAGAAAAATGGATATTAGTTCCCTTCTGTCTTCAGTAACATCCAGTTCAAAATGCTTCTTTGTGACTCCTGCCTTGAAGGCGGGAGAAATTTATAAGCCTATTGTATAACGCCAAAATTATTTAGAAGGTGTGATTTAGAGTGTTGTTCTTAGTTTCTAGGTATTTGGGGTTTTTGTAAGTCTTTTGTTGATGATTCTATTTTAATTCCATTTTTATTACAAAACATTTCAGTCCTTTAGACTTGAGTATAACTTGGTTTTGGTATGGCCCATTTTGGAATGTTTCAGGTGCACTTGAAAAAATGGCATTTTACCATTGTTATTTATAGTGTCCTACATATATCAATCAATTAGGTTAAGTTGGTTGATACACCCTTATTGATTTTTGTCTACTCATTCTGTCGCTTACTGAGACTGGAGTGTCAAAATCCCCCAATATAATTGTTGTACTGGGTTGAATAGTGTTCCCTCTGCCAAATCCATGTCTATCCAGAATCTGTGAATGTGACCTTATTTAAAAATAGGGTCTCTGCCAATGTGATCAAGTTAAAATAAGGTCATACTGGGTAAGGGTGGGCCCTAATCCAATGACTGATGTTCTTACATATCAAGGGAAATTTGGACACAGCCACGAAGGGCAACATGTGAAGATGAAAGCAGAGTTTGGAGTTATGAAGTCATACAACAGGGAATGCCCAAGGATTGCCAGCAATCACCGGCAGCTTGAAGTAGCAAGAAAGGATCCTCCCCTAGCGCCTTCAGAGAGAATATGGCCCTGCCAAGACCTTGATTTCAGACTATTAGGCTTCAGAGATATAGGCAATCAATTTCTGATGGTTTAAGCCAAAAAAATGGATGTTAGGATGCTATAATTGTTTTGACAGATTTCTCTGAGATATTTTAAATTTTTAAAAAAGCAAAAATGTTGCATCGCTTTGCTATTAACAATCAAAAACATAGTCAGATGCTTTAGCTAACACAGTCTTACTAATATTTGTTTGTATTGTAGGTATGTATGAATGGGGTTATCTATGAAGATTTTCAACCAGATATTGGTCTGTTGCACTCAACTATAGGGTCAAGTTCAAATGGAAGTAAGAACACAAAGATGAGAACTCACCCAAATCTCCACCTAGGTCAGTGATTGACTCTCTGCCAAATACCAGGCTGTGCCTTGTATCTTTTGAAGATTCAAAACCAGAATAGAAGCAGCCCTCTTCTTGAGGTGCTCCCAGCATGGTATGAGAGGGAGACCTGTAACCAGTGATATCGTAATATAGGCGATCAGTAGTCTACTCATGCAAACATGTGATATTTCAGGAAAGCTTCCCAATTAATGTTTCCTTATTCGCTAGCCAATTTTTCTCTCCCTGCTCCTCATGCATCTTCATGGTTTTAGGAAAGAGACTGACCATAGCTCCTCCGAAGGAGGTAAAGTTCAGATTGCAGCAAGAGGAGAAAGTTGGCCCCTTCCATTTTTGGAAGGTCACAGGAGGAGGAGTGAATAAAGGGAGCAAGGGTATGGAACACCTGTGCCCCAGCTTCTGTCCTGGAGTAGAAATTCCAGGTCCAGAGACAGCTGATCACAAGCGGGCTGGGAGGGTTGTGAGTTCCACCCAGGGAAAGGCGCCGGGTGCTCTTCGGGGGCCGGGGCAGAGTATGAAGACGGCGCACCCCACTGAGGCATCATTCCACAGAGTGTGGATGAGTCATGCCCGGGCACAAGAAGGCACAAACACAAAGGCACAGATGCAAGACAGCTCCTTCCCCGCCCAAAGCTAGGAGCTCTCAGTGAGTCCCCTGTGCATATGGAGCCCTCTGGAGGAGAAGAGAAGAGGGGTAGAATCGGAAGAGACTGGCCTTGGCTGGAAGAGACAAAATAAAAACCATGACACCTGGGTATTTATGTAAAAAAGACCTGCTTAAACTGGAAGACAAGGAGAAGCTATGAATTTTCAAGTTAGAGCTGCTCCCCTATCCCTCCTTCCCACATCTCACAGTGTGGAAGTATATCAGGAAAAACGGAACCCACTGATGTTTACTTCTGATGTGGGGAGACCACATTTTCTTCTCAAGTGTTCTTATATCAACTGGGAGGAAAAAGACAGTTGAAGTATTTGTCTGATATGTTTTCATTTTCCCCCACTTGTCCCTGCAGGCAAAAGCTTAAACAAGAGTATATCCAGGTGTAAAATGTCCCTGAAATTAATATTTCTAACTGTGCCTTTTCTAAGGGTGTATTTAAAAAGGGTACACCTGATTTCATGATGTTTTTGTATTTTGTTATTTGAATCATGCTTCTCTGTCTCCTAAAGGCCCAAGTGCCATTTCTCTCGGTCATTTTACCTCTTTTGATGATTTGATGGCTCCCGTTACAACAAAGCAGAAGAATATAACTGAGCTATAGTATAATTGATCACGACTACAGGAAAAGTCGGCATGGAACATTCTAGAGCACCAGCTTTGGCAGGACAGATTTAGGGCTGGATTCGGCACCGGATAAATTTGGGCTTTTCAGAGCACCGGCTAAGCAGGGAACCCAAAGAAGTAGGCTAAGGGGGAAGGAAATAGGTAATACAGGATCGGAAGACTAACAAGACACTAGTTTACTTGCATCATATTGCACCTTTTGTATTGCTTGAAATAAAATCATCTTTAGAGTTTAGCTTTATTTTAAATCAGACATGAAAGACATCCAGCTCTTTTTAGTGCTTATGCCTACTGTGAGTATTACCGGGTCCTGTGAAGAACAACATTTTTTTTTAAAGTAACAGTAAGACAAGGATACTTTCCAAGCTAATTTTAAAAGGACATTCTTGGATTTTTATTAGGTAAAATGAGAAGAAAAACATGAAGTTTTGTCTGTCCTTCAAGAAAGTGATGTGTGGAGGGCAGGGAAGAACCAAGAAGTCCTTACTCTCTTGTAGGCTTCTACAGTAATCTTCCTTTTCTCCTCGTGAAGGGCTATTAAACCACATTTAAGTTACGTCACTGAGTTTCCAAAAAGACACAAGCTTTGGGGGTGTGTGCTTGTTTTGGAAGTGTGTGTGTGTTTGAGGAAGTGGTGGGCCAGGGAAAACAAGGTGACACCTGACCTCTCAGACTAAGGTGTCAGGAAAACAATGAGATACGAGCCAAATAACTTTTGGGTAATGGAACAGGGTTGTGAAGAATCACTATGCCTCCAACAGCCCCAACTACAGCCAAAGGCATGGGGTCACTGTGTCTCGCTATGGACAAGAGCAGGTTCCAGATCTGGTGTGTGACCAGAGAGTTGATGGTTCACATTTCTTTCCTTCAGGAGACTGGGTCTTATTTTTTCTCACAGTAGGGGGTCAAAAAATATAGACACTTGTCTCATGTAATTCTTTCTCTTCTTCTGAGAAAGTTATATAGATTTAAAGATAGGTGTGTGTAAGATAGACAAGAGTCTATCATCTGTTATCTATCGATCGATTGATCATCTTTATTCCTCTATCTCTACCTATCTCTGACTATATCTCTACCTTTTCACTTGAGTATGTATGGCTTTCCGCTTCCTAGTAAGATGCTTTCCACAGAGTAGCACTCAATCAATGTTCTACTGCCCATCTGAGATCTGAAAATTATCCATGAAAGTTTGCTGCTCTCTTTTTAAGGGTAATACGAAAATTTAAAATGTACAAAGTTATGTCAAAACAGCCAATGGGTAGTCGTCGATAATGCTAGGATGACGTCTAAGTGCTCTCTGGGCTGGACGACACACCAAGTACTCCTCTTACGTCATGTCCCCTGGTCCTCAGAGGCCTGAGAGCGTTAGCAAGTATTGGGCCTTTCCATGCAGGATGCTCTGTGCTAAGCACCTTGACAGCATGTACCATTTAATTTATTTTTCAAAAAACTCTTAGAAAACAGGAAACACTATCAAGTCTACCTTAAACTGAGAAAATGGAGGCTTAGGAAGGTGAAGTGATTAGCTTCCAGTCACACTGCTAGTCGGCGGTGGCCCAGGGATTCCAGAGAGAAGTCTGGTCTTCACTACCGTTACCTTTTCCCATTTTACAGATGAATTAACCGAGACTTTTTTTAGAGGTGAGTCAAATCAATGTTACTCCTCTAATCAGTAACCTCTAGTAACTTACCCTTTCAAGTAAAGAAAAATCCATAGCCGGTATCACCACATAGAAGTTCTTTGTTACTCTGATATCACCTCCTACTCCTTGCTGTCTCTCCACAGGCTATGGTGGAATGTCTGATGGTCCTTCAACACTCCAGACAGGGCCCTCATGACTAAGGGCCTTTGCACTCACTGTTTCCTCTGTTGGGAATACTTCTTCCCAGATAATCACATGGTTCACTCTCTCACCTCCTTAGGGCTAGTCAAGCACCACATCAGGTGATTCCTGATTATTCCATTCCAAGTTGCCACCTTACCCCCAGCCCCCAGTCTCAGCACTCCCCACCCTTCTTCCTTCAGGCTTTATATTTCTTCTTGGATATCTATGTATATTGTTAGACTCATCTACTTATTAATGGCCATTTCTCCTCTCTAAAATAGAGGCTTCACTGAGAGTAGGTTTTTCTTTTTAATTTTTGTTAATATTTTTTTTTTAATTGCAGCACCAGCATTTAGTATAGAACCTAGCACACTCATGGGTGCCCAGCAAGTATTTGAGTGAATGACAAGAGTCTAAGAAACTCACCCAAGGTCGCACATTTAGTAATAGGCAAAGTAAAGCTTCATTACAAATCCAGTATTGAGTTTATCCACGTATCGAATGCATACAGTATCTTTCTGGGCTCTTCTTCTAAGTTCCTTGGTCTTTAATTATAATAGGTCCGGTGAATGTGAATAAACAAACCAAACAGGAAAAAGGCAGCATTTGTTACTGTCTCTTAAAGTGGGATACTTTAAAGTGAGATCAAATCAGAGGCCAGGTCAGGGAAAGGGGACACTGGTCTTTAACAGAAAGGGAGTTGACAAGTGATGAAGTAAGGAATGTGCTGATGTTTCTGGGCTGCGTGGAGGGGCAAAGTGTGGGAAGGTCCTGAATGAAGTTGGTGTTGGGTTAATTAATTAGGGTGGGATGCCTGCACATTAAGGGGAGGAAGGAACCTCGGGGATTGATTTGGAGTGGACTGGAGTCTCAAGTAGCAGTTACAAAGGATCTTGAAGGCACAGGAAGGATGGGAGAAGTGCTGGGTACAGCTCAATTTGGCGAGTGGCCAAAGAGACATGTCAGATATTTGTGAAAACAGGCCACAGCTGCTGCACTTTACAAGCTACATGTCAGGCCTTTCCTTAGCCACCCCCGCCCCACCCCATCTTGTGTCCTGTAATAGTCACTTTCTTCCTAAGACGACCAGTCATAATTCAGTTCTCACTTGAAGGCATAAGCTGAGGAAAGGGGATGCTCGGGCTTCGTTGCTAATGGAAAGGGCTCCCAGCATTAATGAAAACCCAATCTCCACTGAAATTGAGAATTTAAATGTTAGCATACTGAGTTCCCAACTCTTGCTTCCAGGATAATTTTAAAAATTGTGGTTACTCTTCTTTAATCTCATGATATCTAGACATTTCTGAGAGTTCTAGAATCCTTAGAGCTCTTTTTCACTCTCTTCGTTTCAAAATGTCTTTGTCTATTTTGTCTAATTCCCCATCCTAGAGAAAAGATTCTAGATAGTTCAAGGTAAAACATATAAATGTATACACACATACATATGCACTGGACCGTTTAAGCACAGAAAGAACAAAAACATTTAAAGGTCATACATATTGTTACTGAATAATAAAATTTGGCTGAAATGCTTAGTAGCATTTCTCCTTTCTCCCTTCTTCTTCCCCTCATAACATGGACAGGGTTTGATTTTAGGCTCTGACACTTCCAAGCTGTGTGACCAGATCCAAATATTTGAGACTTTCTGCTCTTTAATTACCCTCATCTGTAAAATGAAGCTAAAACTAATTCTTAACTAAACAGCCTTTAGTAATATTTAATTGGGTAAATATAGATCACATTTATAAGAGTATTAAATGTGAAATATTGCTATTATTTATAGACACTGTAAATTCTTAAATGATTTTTGTGGTCTCTTAACCTGTTATGTATAGAATGTAGAAAAGAACCCAGAGAGAGGTGTCAAAGTACTTCTTATGTTGAGGAAAAGAAAATATAATTACAGCTCTAGCCAATTGATATTTCTTGTTTTCGATGGAATTTGTAAGGGTATATGGTATACAGGAATCTCTTCTCTCTAGGGAAATAAAAGTCAATATAAAGTAAGAGCAGGTTCAACATTCAGAAGTGAATTCTATTAATTTTTCCTGTTATCAGCTTGTCTTTGTGACACTGTTCAAATGCTGAGTGAAGTTGTTTCCTTGAATAGCACTCATTTGCATGCTGAGATGTTATAAAACATAGGACACAAGAACTTTTCACTCATTAGAAGAGGGATGCTGGGGGCGCCTGGGTGGCTCAGTTGGTTGAGCAACTGCCTTCAGCTCAGGTCATGATCCTTGAGTTCCGGGATTGAGTCCCACATCGGGCTCCCAGCTCCACGGGGAGTCTGCTTCTCCCTCTAACCTTCTCTCCTCCCATGCTCTCTCTCACTTTCTCTGTCTTTCAAATGAATAAATAAAAATCTTAAAAAAAAAAAAAGAAGAGGGAGGCTGATGGTTTATTAAGCACATCTGCTAAGAATGAAGGTTTTACTCCAACTCACTTTCTTCCTTGAGTTTCTTCTAACATGAATTGATCCCTAGCTTATGAGGGTATTGTAAAGTATGGAAAAAGATTGCCAAAAATGCTGAAGTCAAATGAAATCCTTTATAAATTATTGATGAATACATTTACCTCATTGTTAATTTTAAACACTTTATTGTTTGACCAGTTGTTCTGTGGTCACTTGATCATTTAAACCAAAGGACATTATTGCGCACTACCCAGGTACTGGACACGGTTATAGGGGCTGGCTGCAGAGGTCGAATGAGACAAGCCTTTCCTCAATAAAAAGCCTCGTATAGTAGGGGAGATACAAATTACCTTCATCTATGTGGTATATATATACAATGGAATACTATGCAGCCATCAAGAGAAACGAAATCTTGCCATTTGCAATGACGTGGATGGAACTAGAGAGTATTATGCTAAGTGAAATAAGTCAGTCAGAGAAAGACAATTATCACATGATTGCTCTGATATGAATAATTTGAGAGGCAGGGCAAGGGGTCGTGGGGGGTGGGGAAGAGAAATGAAACAAGATGGGATGGGGAAGGAGACAAACCATAAGAGACTCCTAAACTCACGAAACAAACTAAGGGTGGCTGGGAAGGTGTGGGGGGGGGTAGGGTTATGGACATCGGGGAGGGTATGTGCTATGGCAAATGCTGTGAAATGTGTAAGCCTGATGATTCACAGACATGTACCCTGGGGCAAATAATACATTATATGTTAATAAAAAATCTAAAAAAAACACAAATTATCTTCATCTAAATTATTATGCTCATGGTAATGGTGTGTTATCAATACCAACCTATTTTAAGGAGGATGCTAAAAAGAGAAGCATTCTACTAGAAGTATGGGGCATGGGTGGCCTCGAAGGGTGAATAGAAGTAACAAAGTCTGAACTCAAGGGACAACAAAAACAGTACTTGGTATTTCTAGTTCGTGCAAATAGTCTCAGGAAGCAAAGTCTAGGTTGAAGGTGGAGACCATCATAATATGTGACTGGGAAAGGAATCAAGCCTCAAGCTAGGCAACAACAGTGAAAAAGGAGAGAAGTTTTATTGGACATATTTTTGAGGCATGACCGATGAGACTTCATGGCTAATGGCTTCACAGATTTAGGGAACCAGGAATTGGAGATAACGTGGCTTGGGTTTCTGACATTAACTGAGACAGGGGACACAACACAAGTTTGTTTTTGTTTGGCGAGAATGTATGCATTGATAATTCAGACTGAGACATTTTGAGTTTGACTACTTTGTCACCAATCAAAAGTACCTGTGTCCTACTACGTCTGGTGTTCAGATGGTCACATGATCCTAGCCTATAGTTGCCCTGTCATGCATCCCATGGTTTCTCTGGCTCCTTTTCCCTCTCCTATAGAATGTCTTCTGAGCTCTTGGTTTTTAACTCTAGTGACAAGTAATAGAATTGACTAGGGCTAAGTCAAATAAAACAAAAACAATTCTTTTTACAATTCAACTAGGACATCCATCAAGAAAATGTTACCTATTCCCCTGGGTGCAATATTCCAGGTGCCTATTTTTGGTCTTGCAAACTTCTAAATCCTCAACGAGATAGAAGAATTAGCAAAGGAAAGTAAACAGGTCTTTGTAGCACACCAGGAAACTTCTCTCAAGTCACAGACACGTTCCTGTTCCTGAGAATTAAACACAAGTCAATAAAGATTAACTACACAGTTGGAAATACAACTAAATAAAAGCTGAGACTTTAAAGAATATGCACATTGCCAGGGGTTTGGCAAGAAACTCCCACAAGTTTCATTCTGCTCTATTTCTTAATACAGTTTCTTTAAAAATCAGCTCTGGCGGATGAATGAAGATCCTCTGTTAATGGATTCTTGAAAACCTGGGCTGTGTACACAATTTGTTTCTTAAACTCAAAACCCCAATTCATATTACTGATAGATAAGCTTTTTTTTTTCCTGGTTGAAAATCATTTTTGAAATTAGAGTATAAAATGCAAACATATAAAAGTAACATCTATCAAACAAGAGCTTATTTCAAGAGTCTTTGAATCAAATGAAGGCAAATCTTTTTTTCGTTTGTCAATTTATATTCAGATGTTAGGCTAAGTATTTTAAGTATGTATAATTGTGACTAGTGCATAGTTTTAGAGAATAAGCATCTCATTTGTAGGCCCAAGAGATCAATGAATTTCTAAAAATTTCAATAACATCTTCTTTGGTCCTGTTGTAATTTATGTGTGTATTTTTTTTTCAGGATGAGGATAGAAAATGAAACTCAAACTAATCGAGTCTGTTCCTTGGCTGTAGCTTCACTACAAAGATAGATGAAGTTGAGAAGATTTAAATTACTCCGCAAACTGGAATAAACTTTCAAATGATATGTGTAGGTAGAAGTATTTATGCCAGTTCTTTTAATTACTATTTATAATTAAAAAATGGATTTAAATCATGGGAACCATGCATATTTCAAATGTAGGAATGTCTTTATTGGGGAGAAATGAAATATAGCATACTTTGATCATATGCTTTTTTTTAAGTGAGATCTACTTATGGTTTAAAATATCTGTCTAAAAACTCTTATTTTTGGTTTCCAAAAGAATAGAGCCAGCATTGCTGGTTCCTCTACTTAAAATAGTGATGGATCCTTTCTGGCATAATCAGTTTTCTTACTCCCCTTCTTTTTTAACATAAGTCTGAGAATTTAACAACTTCCAGAAAAAAATGAGAACTTTTTTTAATCCTTAAAAACTGAAGAAGATATTTAAAAAAAATTTTAGTACCTGAGGAGTTAATTTAAAAGTAGATTTAAAAAGTATTCCAGATTAAAAAACAAATAAAAATAAAAACTATTCCAAATTTGACCAATACTCTTATGCTGAAGTTCCTGTTAGTTTTTAATAATTTCATTTTCAATTATTTAAAAATTTGAAACACATTAGCCCAGGCCATAGGAACAGTAAAATTAGTTATTTAATCTTGGTTGAAAATTGTCATATTATTTTAAGTTGATTATTTCAGTTTTATTTTTTCCTCAGTTAATGTTACTATGCAGGACCAATGCTAAATCAATTGTCAACAAATGGAATTTTCCCTCAGAGGTTCAACCTCTATTTCTCACTGTAGCCAAAGATCTTACATAGTTCCTTAAATAACTAGAGTTCCCCACTTTAGAGCCTTCTTCCCTTGTTCTGGAGTTTTCTTACTTTCTCCTTGTTAAGACTTTTTTTTTTTTTTTTGGTCTTTCTCTTGGTCTTGAATTCTGTTTCCAAACTATCATTAAAATATTAGTGACCAAATGGCTTACTAAGTTGTACTTTCCAGGTATATCTTTCTTTAATGCCAGATCAGAATAATGCAAGGGGGAAAAATCAGGTATGCTTTTGTAAAAGGGATCTTTTTCAGTATTTTTTTCTTTTTCCTTAAGTAGGTTCCATGCCCAGAGTAGAGCTCAACACTGGGTTTGAACTCACGACACTGAGATCAAGACCTGAGGTGAGACCAAGGCTTGAATGCTCAACTGACTGAGCCAACCAGGCATCCCTTAGTACTTTTCTAAATTATGTACATAGGATCTGCTTGCCTATTTTTGATATTGTATTTCTATAATAATCTCACAATGCATTTTATGGGTCAGAGAGTGAACCCAACCAGGAAAGCTAACTTTATAGGCATTGTCATGTTCTAGGGCGGGGATTCTCAACCAGGAGTGATATCCTTACTCCATACACTTGCCCCAGGCATACTTGGTAATGTCTGGAGACATTTTTCATTGTCACAGTTGAGGAGGTGCTACTGGCATCTAGTGGACAGAAACCAAGGATGCTGCTCAATATCCTGTAATACAAAAGGATAGCTTCAAATAACAAAGAACTACTCCGCCACAAATGTGAATAGTGTCAAGGTTGAGAAACACTTTTCTAGGGTAATGTCAGCCTGGGAGGCAGATAATTAATCTGGCTGAAAGGCTTTACTTTAGTCTGGTGTCAGAGGTGAAATAAATTTTGATTTTTCTACCCAAAGTGGTACAATCATACTGAAAGGGTATACTAATTTTTTGCTTTGGTAGCGATAAAGGATTAAGATATATATACTTTTAAATTTGGATTTAAATTAAACCATCCGTAATAAATCAAATAGTAAACTTTACGGTGTTGCCTTGATCATTAATATTACAGCTTTAGAAGTAATGTTTCAAGTGTTTTTTTGTGTGTCTTATTTCCCCCTTCAGATTCTTTTTATTTTTTTTTCTAATTTGAGACAAATAACTCATCAAGCCTCTTGAGTTTGTGTGACTGCACAATATTTATTAATGTTTACCATATTTTTCTCCACACTTTTAAGTTACATCTTTTTTTATGTTTGAGTTTCTCAAATCTTTCCATGGTTTGTGTCATTCATTAATTTATTCATTAAGTAAATGTTTATTAAGTGCCAACCGTCCAGGCATTGTTCTATATATTATTATCCTACAGTAATGAATAAAATATACAAAAATCCATACAGCCAGAGAGTGTATAGTCTAGTGGAGTGAGATAATAGACAATGCACCTAAAAATTACATAGATATGAATGCTATAGACATAAGTAAAGTGAGAAAGGAGAGAAAGAGAACCATGGTGAGGGGTTGAGGATGAAATTCTAAGTAATTTGGCCAGGTCCAGACTCACTGAGAAGGTGACATTAACAAATACCTAAAGAAGAGGAGGGAATGAGCCATGTGGGTATCTGGGAGAAATGTGTTCTAGGAAGAGGAAACTACAAGTGCAAAGTCCTGAGGCTGGAAAGTACTTGGTATGTTTGAAAGCAGCAGAGTTCATGTGGCTGGAAGGAACTAAAGCAGAGATGAGGAAGAGGGCAATGGAGTTAGAGAGGCAATAGATGGGAAAATCAAGTTTTGAGATTTATAAGGCTGTTCAAAAGACTTTGACTTTTACTCTGAGTGAGATGGGGGAGGGTTTTGAGCAGAAGCATGAAGAATTTGACTTGTGTTTTAAAATGATCACTTTTGGACACTGCATGAAGAAAAGACTAGAAAGACAAGGGCAAAACAAGGAGACCAATAAAGAACCTAGAAATGGTGGTTTGGACCAGAATACCAGCACTGGTAAGTGGCTAATTGATTTATTAATTTATTGATGATTTGATTTATAAAAAAGAGAAGAACCAAAAGTTTTAGCTGGATTAACTAGAGTACTAGTATAGTATATTGTTCTACCATTTACCAAATATTTCAGTTTCCTTCAATGTAGAGTCCCTTCCTGTGGGAGAATATTACACATCTGTCTGCTTGAAACTTGGAGGCCATGTGACTTGTTTGACCAATAATAAGTAAGCAGGAGCTTTAAGAGCTAGCATTTGGCTTACCACTTCACATTTTCTTCAGCTACAAAACCAGCAAAGCTCCAGCTAAAAGCTACTTTGTTAGTTTGGTTCTTGAGGCAAAGCCAAAGTGGCTTATAACTGAAGAGATATACTGATGATACGTGACAAGAAACAAACCTTTGTTGTTGGAAGCCAGTAAAATATTCAGTTTGCAACATCACCCAGCTTAGCCTGACTAATAGAAATGTAGTTGATGTTCACTGAAATGAAATGAAAACGTCTGCTAGAAGTGCAGGTTTTAGGTATGTTTGGAGTCACCAGGAGTTCATTTTTGATGAGTGAGATTCGAGACGCTTATTAGATAGCCAAGGGAACTGTTGAGTAGCTAGTCAGATATAAGGGGCTGAAGTTCAAGAAAGAAGTACAGGCTAAGGATATGCATTTGCAAGTCAACAGCCTGAGACTGAACAAAACTACCAGAGGGGTGAATGAATAGGGTAAGAAGTCCAGGAACTGAGTATTCCCACCACTAACAAATGAGGCTGAGAAGTACAGGTAGCAAGGTGGGAAGATAAACAGGATGTGAGCTGTACTGGAAGCAGAGTGAACAAAGTATCACAAGAATGAGCATCTGTGTCCAAGGGTACTGATAAGTCAAGTGGGGTCGGGACTAGGAATTGACCTTGGGTTGCAGCGATGTGGAAATCATTGATGTTCTTGCCATGAGCAGCTTAGGTAGAATGGTCTGGAGAAAACTTGAATGAGATGGGTTCAGGAGACATTCATAGGGAAAGAATGAGTCAGCAAGGGTAGATAACTTTCGAGAAGCTTTCCTATAAAGAGGAGTAGAGACGGGATGAAAAGTGAAATGGGGTCAAAAAGTCTTGGTGTTTTATTTTACTCTGTAAAATGGATGAAATAACAGCATAGTGATATGCTGATGGGAATGATACAGCATGGAGGGAAACAATTGATGGGGCAGAAGAGAAAGAGAGAATAGCTAGAGAGATGCCTTTTACTAGCTGAGAAGGGATTGAATGCAGTACACAAATGGGGATGTTGATTGGGATAGGACCACATACAGTTTATTTATAGGAACAGGATGGAAAGAAGGCAGGTGGATACAGATGAAGGGCCATGGGTGGGTGGATGGAGTGAGAACTTGGCATTTCTGATTGTTTCTGTTTCTCATTAAAATTGGAAGCAAGGGCATCCGTTGAGAATGAGCATGGGTAAAGAGCTATTGGAGATTTCACATGGTTGTATATTTTTCTCCATCCATGTTCAGCTGGATGGGGGATAAGTATGGAGTGCTGGAAAAATGCATTTAGCCATGGTGTGAGGTTGTTCTACAAATCCAACAAAGCAAAGGAGGATAAAGGGTTTAAGAGTATATTGAGGACTATAATGACAAGGACTAACCATGGAATTTTAGAAGGGAAGTGAGGAGTGAGGCAGTGAAGAGGTGTTCCTATGCATGCATTGTTGAAGTTGGAGACTAGGAGGAATAATACACAAAAATAGAAGCTGCTGGTTGGAAAATGGGGTGCTTAAACTCTAGATTATAGAAAGGCTGTGATAATTAGTAATGACAGGGTCTAGGGTGTGTCTATGAAACTGAGAAACAGAGTAGGGCATAGGACAAGATCTTGGAAGTTTTTGACTCTGAAGCTACCTAGTTCATCTGAATTCTTCTCTTAAACATTTCCTCTCATTTAAATCCATCAGTTAAACTCGCTTCATTTTTCATGACTTTGATCCATATAAATTTCAAATTATTAGAAAAGATTTCACAGTTTAGCTAAAATTAACACTTGAAGCATCATGAGGAATCACTTTGGTTTACTTTAGATTATATAGAATGAAAATATACAAAGTCACATTGAATAAGGAAGGAGTTCGTTGGGTATTATTTCAATAACCAATATCAGTTCCTATCAAAGATGCACTAATCATTTATTAAAATCTCAACATATTGAAGTGTTAAAAACTGGTTATTTGTTCAGTATTTGGCTTAATGCCATCTTTTATAAAATATTATCTTGGGATATCATCCCTCTCAGCACTATTCCACTGAATTACTGATATCCTTAAGACGTTGGCTACTATTTTAGTCACTATCTGTTATGTTGTGGAAATCAGACATACAGATAAGAGGTACCTATCAAAAAAGTCGAGTCTGTTGTTTATCTTAAACCCTGGAGAAAGTTCTATTTTTTACCTGACAAATCATAGAAGTGTAAGTTAACTTTGAAAATCAGAACACCAAGTAAATTTTGAATGCTTAGAAAAATTTGCTGGTAACTCTTTTTATTTTATTTTATTTTATATGAGGGGAGGGAGGGGCAGAGAGAGAAGGAGAGACAGAATCCCAAGCAGGTCCTTGCTCAGCATGAGCCCAGTGTGGGGCTCAATCTCACAACCTTGAGATCATGACTCTGAGATCATGACCCAAGCTGAAATCAAGAGTCAGACGCTTAACCGACTGAGCCAGCCAGGTGCCCCTGACCACCTTCACCCATTTCCCTTCTCCCCACCCCTGTCTCTGGCAACCATCAATCTGTTTTCTGTTTCTATGAGTTCAATCTTTTTCAGATTCCACATATAAGTGAGATCACTTTTGCCTTTCTCTGTCTGACTTATTTCACTTAGCATAATGCCAAGGTCAATCCATCTTGTTACAAATGGCAAGATTTTTGTCTTTTTATTGATGAGTAATATTCCCTCTTTCTCTCTATGTGTGTATATATATATACACACACACACCACATCGTTATTCACTCATCTGTTGATGGACACTTAGGTTGTTTCCATGTCTTAGCTATTTTAAGTAATGTTGTATGAAAATGGGGTGTGGAAATCTCTTCAAGACAGTAGTTCCAGAGGTGCATTGCTAAATCATATGGTAGTTTTATTTTTAATATTTTGAGGAATCTCTTTTTTTAATATTTGATATTTTCCATAGTGGCTGCACTGATTTACATTCCATGGGTCGTTGTTTTCATTTGCAAGGTTTCTAGCCATTTGTTTTTCCATAGCTATGATATTAGTTCAATCTTATATGAGTAAGTACAGTCCAAACAGTGGTTCTAAATGAGAACGAGGGTGGAGGAGTTGTGGAATCAGCTTGGGAGGTTTTCAAAACTGCACATTCTTAGCTCCATTATCTCAGCAGGGATGCGGATATTTTCCTACAAACTCCCATTTCAGAATCACTTATCTAGAGCACATCCGCAAGTTTTTCTTTGCTTCCAATTGGCAAAATTTAAACCAATACTTAAAAACTAACATTTTTGTGAAGTGAAAAACTATATGGAGCATTAGAATGTAGTAGAAAGGAGGTAATATTTTTTAAAAAATATTTTGGATCCTAGAGAGTTTCACAATCTTTTAATTTAACAGTATTCTGAATCTCAGTTCAACAATCCCAATCATATATATCCATAAGCAACCGTATTTTTTCCCTAGAATTACTTCTTTAGGAATAGGGAGGGTGTGTGTGGGGGGAAGATACTGTGCCATGCATCTGTCAAACAGTTATTTTTCTTGCTACTATCACATTTTCAGTAATATTCATTATATATCATGCCACATGCGTTGCTGTACTAGGCAATATGTGCACTTGCCAATGGTGCAACACAATTATCTCCTGTTTCCATCACAAGCTCTTCCAGTTCTCTGTGGGAGGAACGGGTGTCTTCTTTTTCACTCTCTTGGTGGGTGGTCTATTGATTTGGGCTGACACTGCGCAGTATGTACTCATTTGGCTAAGCTGTAATTACACCAAGACTGTGGCATTTCTTGCTTCGTCTACAGTAAGATTTAGTGATACAGGAGATGACGAATTGATCATATGTACCTCAAATATTTGATGCAGAAGTAATATGTTGGGGACAGAGAAACTCCTTATGAATAAAAACCACCTGAACAAACAAACAAACAAACAAAAACTAAAAAGAAAGAGCTCAGAAGTATATGTAAAAGGAAAATGACTAGCTCGGATGTGTAGCAGCAACACTGCAGATTATGAAATTGAGAAAGAAATTATATATGGCCTTATATGTTTAGTTCTCCAACTAGAGAGGATTCTGAGGTCAGGATGTAAATGTTAGACCTGTCTGTGTCTAGAGCATGGCTGAAGATGATGCTCTGTGCAAAGTATATGTTTAGGGACTGTGGATTAGCCTACCGACAGATCAATTTAAAAAAGAAGTAAGACTTTTGTGCTTGGGTGATATTGGCAGTTAATTTCAATTCAACATTGAGTACGACTTGGATGTTTTAAAACTTATTTGTGAAACCTACACTTAATTGTACACAGCCTTGTAGTCTTTGTTAGTTAATACAGATTTCAAAAGTTTGGGATTTATTATTATGGTGTTTAGCACAGACTAGAAACTCAGTAAATAATAGACGAATCAAAGAAATCCAAGGGGGAAATGAAGCTATAGATATGATATTTTTTCCTCCCACTGCTTAAGCCTTAACCCTAAGTAATGGATTTGAGTGAGCGATTGTGGCAGGAATAGTCAGCTATCTGCCAAGGTCCAGGCCCGCCTCTGCTTTAGTAAAAGGAGGATAGCCAGACAATGCCCAGATGTCACTTACTCTTCTCCCTTGTATTTTGAGTAGCAGTGACTTGTCTCAATCTGGGGTGGGATTTTTCAGAAAGGTGTGTGTGGGGTCCGCTACATTTTCCTTCAGAGTCTGCTAGTTGAATAGAGATGATGATGTATCCTTTGAGGATAGAAGAGCCACACAATAGATTGGGGAGAGACCCCCACTAGGATGGATATTAGCCCCGGATTGTGCAAGTGGGAAATAAATTTCTATTCCTTTGCATTCATTAAAATTTTCAGACCTATATTGTTTCAGGAGTTTAGCTTATCCTGCCAAGGCAGTTTTTAAATTTTGTTATATATTTACTGATAAAAAACTTCATGACTGAACCAATAAAACACTAACCAATGCTTGGAGTAGATTCAGATATATATTAGTTGCTACATAAGGATAAAAAACCAAAGGGTATTATGATCACTTTCAAAGAAGGGAGACATTTTTAAAGCATAGGACTTGGGGAGCAAACATACAGGACAGAGACTATATCTCGTATAAAGATCTGGATTTCTGGTGCTCTAAGATGACCTAAGTTCCAGTCTTGATTTTGCCATTCTAGTAGCTGTGTGGTCTCAGGAGCCTGGGCTTTGGATTGCTCATCATTATACAAAGAGGTTTAGACTACAGCTACTTCTAAGGAAGAGACTCTGTTTTTAAAGTAAGAGTTGCTGTAGTTTCTTGGCCAATTTAGGAATGTAATCAGCTGTTAGTTAGCTTTGTCCTATCATAGCCTGCCTCTGCTGCTATATACAATATTCATTCTTTGTGAATTGCAAGTAGAACTTCATTAGATTTTCTCCAAACCATTACTTATTAGTTTCTGTCAGCCTCTTGCTTTAGAATATTATTTTTTAATTTTCAAAATCAGTACTACATGGAATAAACTTATTTTTTCTATGTTTAATAGTGTAATGAATAAATGAACTTTTTTGTATTCAATAGTAATTGAATAAGTTTAATAATATTTAGTAGCATATTGAAAAAATCTATTTTCCCCACAGCTAGGTCTAGGTCATAATGTCTTTCCTGTAAAATGAGTGCGCTGGATTATTTACTCTCTAAGGTCATTTTTTATTTTTTTAATTTATTTTTTGTTTATTTATTTATTTATTATTATTATTTATTTATTTATTTTTAAGATTTTATTTATTTATTTGAGATAGAGACAGTGAGAAAGAGCATGAGAGGAGAGGTCAGAGGAAGAAGCAGACTCCCTATGGAGCTGGGAGCCCGATGTGGGACTCGATCCCGGAACTCAAGGATCATGACCTGAGCCGAAGGCAGTTGTTCAACCAACTGAGCCACCCAGGCGCCCATTTTTATTTTTATTTTTTAAAAGATTTTATTTATTTATTTATTTATTTATTTATTTGACAGAGAGGAGAGAGATCACACGTAGGCAGAGAGGCAGGCAGAGAGAGAAGGGGAAGCAGGCTCCCTGATGAGCAGAGAGCTGGATGTGGGGCTCGATCCTAGGACCCCGAGACCATGACTCCAGCTGAAGGCAGAGGCCTTAACCCACTGAGCCACCCAAGCGCCCCGAAGGTTATTTTTTTAAAAAAGGAAGAGTGAATGGGGGGAAATTCGAGGGGGAGATGAACCATGAGAGACTGTGGACTTTGAGCAACAAACTGAGGGTTTTGGAGGGGTGGGGGGGGTGGGGGCTTGGGTGAGCTTGGTGATGGGTATTGAGGAGGGCATGTATTGCATGGAGCACTGTGTGTGGTGCATGAACAATTAATATTTAATAGTGAAAAAATAAAAGTATTTGAGTAAAAAATAAAATAAAATAAAATATAAAAGAAAATAAAATATGGTATGTATTCTCATAGGAGGAAGTTGGCCTAAGTTCACTAATGGGAAACACTGGGCAAAGAAGAGGTGGAAAAGCTAGTCAGCAACAAAGCTGGCATAGGCAGAGAGGATTCGTTTTCACCAGGGAATTCCTGTTTATCCAGTAACAACACTTTTTGGATTTCATACTCACGGTCAGTTTTTCTGTCTGCAGCTGCCCCGTTCCACTGCATCATGCTGGCAGCGTCTTTCTAGGGAATACTTTAACTCTATCCAGGGCCTGACAAATCTTTACTTCTCCCTGTGGGTAAGCATTGACAAGGCCCAAAGGACAAGGGGACTAAGTGTGCAGTTCCTTACTTCTCCAGTAGGGGCACTGGCTATACTATGTTTGGTTTAACTGAAATTCCCTTTGGGTCTAGGGTTCCTATTGTGAAATGTAATTTTTGCATAAAATGCCTCCTTAAACACATTTTTATTTTATTTTAAATCTTTATTGTGTTTTATTTAATACACATATTTTATATACAACACCCTTTCAATAGCTAGCAGTTTTCATATAAACCAAATAGTACTTAAGGCTTTGAAGTTCTTAATTATGCAGCAAAGCATTTGATTCAAGACACAGACCCTTCCAGGGGTGCCTGGGTTGCTTACTCAGTTGGGCCACCGACCCTTGGTTTCAGGTCAGGTCATAGTCTCAGGGTCCTGGGATGGATCCCTGAGTCAGGCTCCGTGCTTAGAAGGGAGTCTGTTTGAAAGTTCTCTCTCTCCCCTCTTCTCCTGTCCCTTTGCCCCTTCTCCACTCACGTTCTCTCTCTCTCTCTCTCAAATAAATAAATCTAAAGAAACAAAAAAGATATAGACCCATCCAAATAAAGTTCCTAATTTTTAAGAGCTACTGTCATCTTTGCCCAAGAATTTGTTGTTACCCTGACTGTTTGGCCTGACTCTGACAGTAACCATCTATCTTTGCCCATTTTTAAGGGTATTTATAGTTAACATATTATGAATGAAGCATTTTCCTTTCTCCTTGTAGCAAGAGGGAAGTCCTGACATTACAATAACGTTACCCATTATACACCTAGTCTCTGGCAGCTCTTTTCTCGCTCTCCCACTGCCAACTCACTTAATGTATACAGTGGGATGTCCAGGTATCCAAGGCTCATTAACTACCCAGTAAGAAGTTGAGAGGGAGAAAAAGAGCTCAAAGTCTCTGTCAATCCTTCCCAGAGAAGCTAAAAGGCAAAAAGGTCAAAGTTTCCCTGTGTATGTTTAAAATTTTTTTTTAAATGAAAGAAGACACTGTTTTTATGTTCTGTGTATCCAAGTGTTAACAGGATGAGGAACACTTTTTGTTCACATTCCCTTGTAACCTTGAACCGAGAATGTTGAAGTTCTTGCCTTTCTTTTTCATTACATCCCACAGAAAGGTTATTCCAAATTCACTTGGCAATATCCAGACAAGCTATTTCCTAGTCCTCAAAATAGCTTTTTCTTTTGAGTGTTTCCCAAAAGTCTTAAAATATATTCATGAACTGTATATATACTTCATTTACTAAACTTTTGGATTAATCCTTAAGAGAAAAATAAAACTTGAAGAACAAAAACCTAAATACTGTAAATCTAGATGAACAGAAAAGTGAATTAAAAATTGTTTTTACTAATAAATATAAAGTAGTATAAATTCATACTGAGAAGAGAATGACACCAATACCAAGAAGTTTAATTTTCCTGCTGTGGTTCATAATAATGTATTAGCTTTTCAGCCATAAAATATTTTTATTTTAAAATAAAGTTACTTATTGAGATGCAAACAAGTAACATTATTATGAAGTGATTCAAAATTGGAAGTCTTTTTCCAAGGGTTCTGTGTGGTGCAGATTTTTCTTCCAAGGATATGCATTCCATTTTCTGAGATAGGAAACTCATTTCTTTCCTCACTCCACAAATACCTGTTGAGTGCCAACTGGTATTGGGCTAGTATCGTGACACAATAGTGGAAGAAGTAGGCATTAATCCAATAATCACATATACACCTCTATATAATCACAGTTTGTAGTCTGAATTATGAGGGAAAAACATAGGGAACCCTGAAAGACTTGATTTAGGCGGAGTCATAGGAAAGAATCTTGTGAAGAGGTAACCACTGAATTATGATTTGGAGAATGAATAGGAGACAAGTAAGTAAAAAGCAAGCCAGGTCACTGTGTGTGATGGTCCTGAGGTGGGAAGTAGCACGGGATGTGTGAAAATATGAAAGAAGGCCAGTGTATCCGGGGTACAGAAACTGAGGAAGGAAGTGTCCTTCAGGTAGGCTGGCTGTTGGAATCTGAAGTCTAGCTAAGGAAAAATAGACATTTGAGATATGAATTAGTCCACATGTGTAACTTCCCAGGGTTTATTCCTGAGTTGGGACAATTGGTAGCTAATATTTTCTCCTGTTTACCTGTTGCATTTAAAATTAGATTTCCATCTATCTAGGAAATCTGAAAGGACTGGGGATGGACTGGAAGGGGTCACAAGGGAACTTTCTGGGGTGATAGAAATATATATCTTGTTTGGGATGCTTGTTATATGGGTGTGTATGTTTAACAACTCACTGAATTAAATTTTACTTCAATTAAGGAAAAACAGATTGTGAGCTAATATGAAAAACACGTTCAGCCTTGTTTGAGTTCAGACAAATGCAAATAAAAATAAAATTAAAAAAATAAAATCTAGCTAAGGATTGTGATCTCCATGCTAAGGCTGAGGTAAGTTCTTACAGTATTTTAAACAAAGAGGTGGCAAGACCACATGAACATCTAAACAAATCATTCTTATTCTGATGTGGAGGATAAATTAGAGAGGGAGATGAGAATGAATGAGGGAAGACTAGCTCAGAGCCTATTCAAATGGTTCGGGGGAGAACTGATAGCTGTAGTGGTGGAGAGAGGGAAGTAAGGAGGTCCAAGGGACTTCTAGAAGATAAAATCAATAGGAGAGATCCTAGACTTCTCATCTAGTGAACCTTAAAAGCATGGAGAAAACCTAAATTGATGAATTGATATTCTCCATTGTTGAAGGGCAGGTAGCATTTATGTGACATCAGCAAAGGTGGCTGCTGAAGAAGGTAGATGAGTAATTGGCCATCACATGGTAAAAGTTTCACTCAGAAACAGGAAAGCCAAAGTTATGGCAAGATAGCAGCCAAACTAAGGTCGGCAGCAACAGCTGCGAGATCTCTCGGGAAGGCTTGCTGAATGAAGCAACAAAGCTTGACATGCAATACTTGGTTATATATGGAGTGACTCATGATTTCTGAGGCAGCTCTGCTCATGCCCCAAAGTAACCCAAGAAAGCAAAATCTGCCAAGTCACCTGACTTACCTTTGGGGTAGTTCCATGTGTTCTCCAAACATCTCTCTTGCTAGGGTGCAACAGGATAGTCAAGGATCATCATCCTTCCCACACTAAATGGAAGCTGCTGTTCTAGAAAGATCTTGATGTGGGGAGTAAGAAGACCTGGGGCTAAATGCTGACTCCAAGCTTCTCTAGTGGTGTGCATTTTAGTGGTGGTTTCATCATATTTAAAATGTGACTTATAAAATCTATAACCTTGTAGAGCTGTTGCGAAGGTTTGGTATGTGACAGGTACTCCACAAATGTCAGCAACAACAATAACAGTGTTAAATAACTGTTATTATCAAAATATCCATTTCTCTCCCTTCTTTCTTTTATATAGTTTTTCTTTTTGAGTTTTTTTTTTCACTCCTGTAGCTTCAGCTCTACCCTTACTTGACAAGTGTGGCATATTTGTTAGGTATTGGACACCGTGCAAGGTGATGAAGCTAGAGGGGAGAAGATCCATGTTGTCTTTATCCTCTAGCCCTTCTGCTTAGAGAGATGAAGGCTAGGTCTACCCTGTGACAGAGACTACTGGCTATTTACCAAAAATTTGAATCCTTTTTTCCTGGACACATGGTAGGTTACATTTCCCAGCCTCCCTTACAGTTGGATGTGGCTATGTGACTCATTAATGGAATATAAGCTTCTGTTACATCCGGACCAAAGTTTTTAAGAGGTATATGTTCTTCCTCTACTCTTTTTTTCCTTTTGCTGGTTGGTTGGATGTCAATGATAATAAAGGATTCTAGGATAGAGGCAAAGCCAAAAGATGGAAGGTGCCTAGATCCTTGATTTGCCATGTGGAGGAATGCCTGTTCCCATCCAGGAAGACTTGCCTTAGACTTTTCATTAGCAGCAATAAAAATAACTTCTATTGTGTTTGAGTCATTAGAAAGTTTTGTGCTTATTTGTTATAGTAGTTAGCTACTTTACTACATTCCTCTTCAGTTCTGATTTTCCTTCCCTATTGTAATCAATGTCCTTAATACATTTTTGTTGTTGTTGTCATCAAGAAGGTACTGTCTCTCAGAATATCTAAAACAAAACTTATAATCTTACCTCCAAGACATTTTTTGACTTACTACTCTCTAATAATGGCCTCACTACTGGCCAAGATATACAAGCCTCACACAGAGTCAGATTGACCCTCTTTTTCCCTTTCTGAGATGTAGTCAATTCCCATTTCTGTAACTTTTCCTTTGTGATACTTCTAGAATTTGACTTTTCCTTTTCAGCCCCTCTTATACTATCAGTATCACTAAGAAAGATGTCTCTTTCAAGAGGTAAAGGGGCTAAAATTCAAGTCATGCATCTTGGCACAACCCTGTGTCCACTTGGAGGGATGGGAGTTTTTTCAGTTTCCATAAACGTGCCAAAGGAAGTGCTTCCTTTCTACTCTGCCACAAGTTCCTTGAAAGTGCCAGAAAGCCCTGTGACTGACACACTAATCAAGCCTCTAATATTTCATGCTGAGGCAAAGGTGAGCATCCACAAGTTTACAACGTTCTCATAAGTCTCCCCCACTTCCAGTCTATCCTTCAAGCTTTTGCTTTATTAATCTTCCAAAAGCATTAGTGTTAAGCATTTCTGCTTAAGAAGTTCAGTGGCTACTGCTTATCTAACAGAGTGAACTTGTAGCCTTTGTATTCAAAGCCTACTGTGATCTAGAATCATCTCCCTTCTCTAGCCTTCTATTATTCTTTCCCATATTTCTCAATACAAACAACATTGGCCTTTGGGAAAGAACATTTTTTGTTATACTGTAATGTCTTAAGAATTATGGAATATTTAGCCACATCTACTCAATGCCAACAGAGCCCTCGAAACAATGTGACAATAGGCATGTCTGTACATTTTGGAGTTGGGACTAGAACTGTCCCTGGTTGAGAACTTTATCTACACCACCAACAAAAAACAGTATTTATTGAGTGCTTGTATCACTCTATTATTCCCTTATTGAACCCAAACAAAAGCTCACTGAGGAGGTGTTATTTTTTTTTATTTTTTAAATGAAAAACTGGCTCTAGGAAGTGAAAAGATATAACCAAGTATACATAGCTATTGAGAGAAGGGGAGCTGGCTCAAAATGTACACTTACATATTTCATCCAAACTGAGCTACTTGGCATTCCCTAAAATCCTTTGCTCTACTTTGACTTTCCTCATTCTGTTGATTCTGCCTAGAACATCCCCCAATTTCTTTCTATATATCCCTTTATTTAATCATGACCTTAGATACCATCCCCTTCAGAAACTCTTCTCTGACCACACTAAACCAGGATCATTTCTGAGTCACTGTGGTGCTTTCTCCTTTGGTCAGCCAGTTTCACAGTCCATTTTGAACTGTGCACAAAGCTTCTTTCCCATATTGGATCATATACTCCCTGAGGATAGGGCAACATTTGTTTTATTGTTGCTTAAGATTTCTAGCACACAGTGCCTTGCATGTGCTAAGCATTCTTAAAAGAAAAAAAGAAAAAAGAAAGAAGAAAAGAAAAGAAAAGAAAAGAAAAGAAAAGAAAAGAAAAGAAAAGAAAAGAAAAGAAAAGAAAAAGAAAAGAGCCCAGATTTATGACAGAGTGGGAATATCATGGACTTTAGAGTTACTTGTACATCCAGGCTTTATCACTTGCAACCATTGGCCTTGCACATGTATAGAATCTCCCCAAGCTTCAGTTTTGCCATCTGTAGAATGATTGAATCCAATCAGTTGAAATGAGTAGATGAGAATATATAAAATACATAAAATATTGAGCACATTATAGGACAAGTGACAGAAACTATTAGAAGTAATAATAAAAACAACTAAATATTAGGCCTTTAAAAAATTAACACAAACATTTTTCAATGCTGACCTAGACTAGACATTTTCCGGGAAGTCTAGGACTGCATTATCTTTTTGAGGCCATGCCTGGGGATGGTGTTTATTAAATGGTTTTGGCTTGAATGCTCCCTTTTCTCACACTATTGAGGTTAATTCTGAGCCTGGGAAAGCTTAGAAAGATAGGGAAAGATTTTCCTAATATTCCCTATTAAGCCTCTGTACAAACCTGCCTCCCTAGACACAGGCAGGGTTGAGAGAAAAAAAGGGTGTGCTCAGTCTGCTCCTCTCTCACAGGAATTTCACTAGATCATCACACATCTCACTGTAACTCTGCAAAATTGTGGCATTAATCCATCCACCCATTTGAGTACTCTTTGACATTTTAAAGTTTCACCTATATATCTGTATCATCCCAGGAAGTGGAAGATACAGTGAGGAGGAAGGCATGTTCCTGATCTCAAGAACATCACAGTTAAAGAGGCCAGGCACAGATGTAACAAATAAAATGAACACTGTTGTCAGCTAAAGAAGCAAGTATAAAATTCAAACTCTTCTTGAATCTTGATTCCTCTGTCTCAGTTGAGGACTATTGATAGTGTTTAAAATAACTCATAGAAAACAACCTGTTTTCTTTAATAATATTAAAGCAAAACAGGACCATTCATTACAAAATTTAAACCAACAGTGAAATTAGAGAAAAAAGTCCACATGAGACCACCCTTATTTCTGATGTCACTTGCAAGTTTAGGAGATCCTCAAAACTGTCCATAGTTTGATAATTTACAAGAAAGATTCACAGAATTCACTAAAAGCTGTTATGCTCATGGTTATGGCTTATTACAGGGAAAAGATACAGATTAAAATCAGCCAAAGGAAAAGACACAGAGGGTAAAGCCCAGGACTGAACCAAACGTAAAACTTCCAGTTGTCTGCTCCCCATGGAGGTAGGACAGTATTACCTCTCCAGCATCAACATGAGTACTGCCCCCCATGAATGTTGGTGTCCAGAGTTTTTATCGGGGCTCCATCGTGTAAGGATGATTATTGCCCACATGGTTGATTTCAGTCTCTAGTCTCTTCAAAGGTCAACTGATACCACATGACCCAAAGCCCTCCCTCTACATGCATTGTTACTGTCTTGGTGAGCTCCTATTTGAAATTACATTATTACACTATTCAGTGTGACTCAAGGGCCTAGACAAACAAAGACACTTGTGCCAGGCATGACATTCCCAGGACCCAAAGATTCCCTCTGAGTAGTCAATGACAAAGGCCAGACCTCTCTATGGACAGGGCTAAGTTCTTTACTACAGATCTATTTGCAGTGTTTTTGATGAGAAACATCTCATAATTTATAGTAATTTTAAATTTTTATTGCCTACCCCTAATCATCTATCTAAATGAGTTTTGGAAGTTTTTCTCAGAGGTTCAGAATGAAGTAATTAAGGTGAGTTTATTGGATTATCAGATATATTAATTAAAATGTTATTTGTAAATAGTAAAATCTGCTGGCTCTCGCTAAGAAAAAAGAAAAAAAAAGGACTTATTTCGAGGATTAGGGTAGTTCATAAAATTCGAAACCAAGAAGCTATCCTTTCTTCTCTTCTTCAAGTATCTTCAAGTATATGTTTCTTTCTTCTTCTAGTTTGGAAGAAAATTGGTCTCTCCATGGTTCAGAATACACATGGTTTAAGTTTTGAGTTTTCAGACACTGATTATTTCTGTTGTGGTCTTGATTCCAAATTTCTGCCAGAAAGTGTCTGAGACACTCAAGTTGGAGAGTTATTTACCTCTGGCCAATCAGCTATATCCAGTGATATGGGGCCACAAGGCATAAATACGTGGCTAGTTGCCCAGAGAAATATGGCAGGGGAGATATCCTACTAGCTATTGACTATTGAGATCCACATCAACTTTAAGAGAAGGTCATTCATTAAATAGAATGTGAAGAAAGGCTTATGATAGCTTAAAAGCAAGTTAGGTAGACTAATAGTTAAATCTTGAGATTTCAAGAAAGCTGATTATGGTTCTATTTTGTGGAACGTTCATAGTACTATAGTACGTTGGACAGTGCATTACAGTGAGAGAGACATGGCATTTGGATACAGAAGAACCCCATCTTGGTCTCTTTCTGATGTTGAAGTTAATTATCTTTTTGGAGCCTTTGTTAACTTATTTATCAAATAGGGAAATTCCCAACTCATGAGGTTGTAAGGAATAACAAATGAGATCATGTATGTGAAAACACTTCCTAAAATGCTAAGCACACATTAATTATTATCTTTTGAAAATAATCCAAAGATTTTCTATTTTGTATATTTGAGAAAACATATACTTTTAATGAGTCTATTGAGTCTTTTGAACTCAGAATTGTTTATAGATCTAGGTGTATAGATTAATTTTATTACCCCCAAAAAGTGTTTCTTAGGGAACAAGACTTATCCAATAATAGCCTCATCAAATCAGATGACTGATTATTTTAGCAATGAGGAGATGGTCAATTAGGGATATTGTAACATATTTCAAAATTTTTTTTTAAATCTCAAAATTCCTTAATTCAATTCAAAAAGGTTGAGTGGTCACAATGTGCAAAGAATTGTAATTTTTTTTTTTTAAGAAAGAAAGAAGCAAATCCATTTAATGCCATGATCTGGAAGATTGGGTTACTTCTTTAACACTTTTTTCTAATGTCTTACAAAGTTTAGGCAGAATCAGTTGCTGATTTGTTTAATGAAGCAATTCATTTTCCCTCTGTTTTCTGGGTAACAAATGTAACTGCCGTAGTTTCTCTCACCGTGGTGTATCTAGCATTTAAATTAAATGACTATAAGCACCAAGTCTACCCATGAGAGGATGTTCTGCCTCTTTTCCAGGGTTCTTCTCCCAATGATAACTCTGAGATCCTCCCAGGAAGTTTTATACTACTCAACAGGCCTCTTCTAGTCACTGTTATCCCAAGTGAGCGAACAGGAGAGCTTTGTAGTCCCTCTGAATTGCCACTGAAATATAGATGTATTGGTCTATCAGGTGCTATCTTCATTGCTTACTGAAGAAAAAAATTCTTCAGTGGTGATAGTCACCACTACATGACAAACCTACTTATGGCTTCCCCAGGTATGAGGGAAATAAAGGAAATCTGGTTCTACTGTGCTACCCTCACCTGTCCTAGCTGCACGCTCACACAGCCGTGGCCTCTTGGGCTGTCATAGGATGTCAAGCACGCTGGTCTGAAGGGCTTTCCAGCCTCAGTAACAAGCTGTGTCATTTCTCTCTAAAACCTTCCCTTCCCAGCACTGGAATGTGTGACATTCAGTGCAGAGGAGAAACTCCATCTTGTCATAGAGATAGAGAAGACACTTCTTTTCTTAGAGACAGTTTGGAAGACAAATATTTAGTATTTTGCCCTATGGTTTAAAGCTAAAATAACTATTCCCATATCATTTACAACTAACCAAGTCTGTGCTATACTATTTCTCTTTATTATTACTCATATACTTATTTTCTCTTTGTAACTGTGATCACATAATGCTTGGGACAGCTTGGTTACATAAAGAAGATAACGAATTTGATGAAGAAACTCAGAAACGGAAAGCTGACAAACAGAATAAACAAGTTTATCATATTTCCAAAGGGAGAACATGAGGAGTTTGCCAAGGGAACTGAAGAATTTACTAACCTCAGGCTATGTGAGTGTGTAAAATAGCTTCCAGGAATTTCGGTCACTTCCTCACATAACACTGCTAAGTTACAGAGGGATCAGACAAATAAACACAGCATTGACAACTCTGAACACATTTATGGGCCATTGGTGTTATCCACCATCTTTGATTGTCCTCACCTCAATGTGTTTTTTATTTTCTAACAGAAGAATATCATGTCTGTTTATTATTTAAATCAGGCAGATTTCCTCTAAAGACTACATTTTCACATGTCTTCATTGATACAATGAATAATGGTTTATTTCAAAGCTGCCAAAACAAAGCACAAGTAAAAAATTATTTTAAAAAAAGGTATTAATCATATTACCTTCTATGTCTTAGACTTATTTGGATGAAGGGTTCTTTGTGTAAAAACATACTTTGATTTTAACTAAGTTTGATATAGTTACTGATGCACTGTAACTCTTTAGCAGCCCTGAAAGACTGACGAAACAATACTAGGGTTTAATTTGCTCTTTCTGGAATTCTTTAAACTGTTACAAATGCATCTCCTTTTCAACCTGAATGTCAATAGTTGGGAATCAAGTTGTGGCAGGCTTCATTAGTGAAACTTCTCTAATCAGTGGGAAGTTAAAAATAAGAAAAACACAAATTTAAAACACAAAATTAAAGCAAAGAGATTGTTTTATTGTCTTTACTTCACATTTCTAGGTCATTCCACCTAGAAAGAGAAGGAGATTCACCCTGCAGATATGGTATTTGGTTTGTTCATCTCTGCCTTGAATATATCAACAACAGTTCTCCTCTGAAAGGATTTCACACTCATTATCCATATTATCCATATACATTCTCTTAAGGTAAGAAAAAGTAAATTCTCTATGCATATTGTACAAATAAGTAAATTAAGGTCTATAGTTACACAAAGTTCATCATAGTTTTGAAGAATAATTTAATAGATTTTCTTTAACCATCATGCTCTGGGGGAAGTGGGCATCCTGTGTCCAAGATTGGCCACAAGCAATGGAAGGAAGTAGGGAAAGTGATCTTAATGAGACCTCCTCCCTTTCCCTGATGTATTTTCTGTCTTTAGCTCTGAGAAAGCAAATGTATATCATCTCTTCTGTCATCAAACTTTCAACTTCACCTTCCCATTCTTTACTATCAGCTGATGACCTCACTTATTATTTCACTGAGAAAAAAGAGGCATTCAGAAGAGAATGACCTCATCTCCTATCACTAAATTAACCAACCTTTACATATGCTTGCATGTCACCTTCCCTCCTGTTACAGTGATGAGCTCCATGCTCCTCTAAGTCCTCCTGTCCCATCCCTTCCTCAGAAACTGTCATCTCCTCTCTCCTGCATCATTATTTTATTTTTTTCTATTAGATTATTCCCATGGGCTTCAAGCGTAATAGCCCCTGTCTTAAATAAAAACGAATCCTCCCCTGACCCCACACCCACCTCTAACCATTTTTTTTGTTGTTCTTTTTGAAAAAAATCCTGGGATGACTTATACTCAATATATACTTAATATCTGAACCCACTTCAATCAGATTTTTACCATCACTATCCCACAGAATCTGTACTTGTCAATGGAACCACTGGCTTCCAACTTGCCAGGTCACTGGTCAGTTCTCTGCACTATCCTCCACCCTTGTCTTGACTGTGCACTCAGCAGTATGTGGCTCTGTCAATGACTCTTTCCTTGGAACACTTTTTTTTCCTTCAGTACCTGTGACACCACTTTCTTGATATTTGTAACTTCACTTCTTCCCCTCTATCAATGCTTCTTCCCTAACTTGATCTCTACAAGTTGGCTCATCTTAGATTGCAGACCTCACCCTATTTCTTCGTCTTTTTCCTCTTCCTCTCCTCCTCCTCTTCTTCTTCCTTCTCCTCCTCCCCCACTTCCTCCCCCTCTTTCCTATTTTCCTCTGTACTATCCTTATCATCAATTTTCCATTGGTTTCCATTCAGAAATCTATTGCTCAGCATTATCAGGCCCTTGCAAAACTGTCCTACCACTTTCTCCCTGACTCCTTCCACTTGAGCCATGCTTGCCTTCTTGATGTTATTCAAATCATCAGTGCTTCTTCGTGGTTTTGAGCATTTAAAGAGCTATTCCCTCAGTGTGGAATGCTGTTCTCTCTCTCTCTTTCACATAATTCAGGTCTCAGCTCAGACACTACCTTTTCAAATAGAACCCCCCTAATTGCATGATTAAAAACATCATCATCCTTCTTTCCTGTCATTCTCTTTCCCTATGCCCATTTTATTTTTTCGTAGTCCTTATCACATTTGACTTTACTATTTATATAATTTTGGTTGTTATTTTTCTCTTTGTCAATAAAACATCCATTCATTGTTCTGTTTGCTGCACTCTCTTTTTCTTAAACACATTCATCTTTTGGTATCTGGGACACCACTTTTAGTATTTCTGAGCTCTTTCCCAGCCTGATTTCGGATGTCCTATTGCATAATGCCAACAAAACAGTACTGGACAAAGGAATGGGAAGATGCTACATTGGAAGGATTGGAGGATTATTCAGGCTGCTCAGGAAATCAGAGTGGCTATCAGCAAATCTCAAGGTATGGATGGCTACACTAGGGCCAACCTAAGGTCAGAGTTGCTGCTGGGATCTCTCCTAAGAGAAACAACAAAATTGGATGTTCAGTAATGGTTTTAAATTGGAGTGACTCAAGCTTTCCCAGGTGTGTTCCAGAGCAATCCTTCCTGAACTTAAAGGCTACATGCTCTAGGGGTACATGAGGTTCTTAGATGAAGCCAATTACTTTTATTTTCCGATATAACTCTTTTGTCTTCTCCCCTTCTATTGTCTGTCCTTTCACTTTGTAAGGTTTACTTTTAGTAAATAGGAGCAGTAATACATCATAGAGTAGAATATGTATATGTTTGACAAGCTTTTAATCCAAGAACCCAGGAACAAAATGGTGAGTAAAAATATACTTTCCTGGAGCTCACAGACTAGTGCAAGAGATAAAATGTAATCTCATATGTGCACACACGCACACGTGTACACACACACACATGCACACACTGGGATGAGTTATGGGAAGAAAGAATGACTATACAATAAAATCATTTAATAACCTGGAGGTCTGGGGTAGTTTCCCTAGAGCTCATACTAGAAGATTGAGTAAGAGTTAATAACTAATTTGGGTCACATTGCTCTCCATTTATGAGTTGGTACTTTTGTCTGTGCAGAACCGGAAGTTGAGGTATTTCCCCTTCAAATTATTTCTTAATATTTACCAATAGAGTTGGCAACTGGCGTCCTAAGGTCAAGTGTGGCCGAGAAGCAGAGGAAGGACTGGGAGGGGTGGAGTGTCTAGAGTTCGTAAGTTACCAAATTGATAAAAATGTTTAAAAGGTTAAGTCCCAGCTTCTAAGGAGACAAAATACCATATTAGAAATCATATTTCGTATAATCTCTCTGGTATGAGGAATTCGAGAGGCAGGAGGGTTTTAGGGGGTAGGGAAGGAGAAAATGAAACAAGATGGGATCAGGAGGGAGACAAACCATGAGACTCTTAATCTCATGAAACAAACCGAGTTGCTGGGGGAGTGGGAGAGATAGGGTGGCTCAGTGATAGACATTGCAGGGGAGGGGGGGCGGGGAGGGATGTGCTATGGTGAGTGCTGTGAAATGTGTAAGCCCGATGATTCACAGACCTGTACCCCTGGGGCAAATAATACATTATATGTTAACAATAAAAAAAAATTAGAAAAAAAAGAAGCTATATTTTGTATCTCATAGGCTTAGGCCAGTTATTCTCTGTAGAAGATCCAGGAAAAAAGTCTCACATAACACCTTCCTCGTACTGTGGCAGACATCACTAATTATTTATAGTCTTCTTTCTTTCTGAGCCACCCTGGCTCAGAATCTTTCTCAAGAATGTCTTCCGGGAATCTTCCTCCAGTTGGTTGCAGTTGACATGAAGGATAAATTCTATTTACTAATGTGACTCTAGGTGATATATATGCTGGTAGTAGTATTTATTAATAAATTCAGTGTCTGGATGCATCATGTTTTGGTGAATTATGTTGTCTCAACAATCAGATCCTGAGAGTCAAAGATAAAAAGGATATTTGACATCCTAGAACAATAATTTTTAAACTTCAAAACAACATTTTATATCTTTTTTCTAATAAAAAATTTTAAAAGTGGTATTGAGTCATAACTGCAACATACAAACTATATAACACAGGAATTAGTGGACTTGCAGCTGGATATGAAGCCCTAACTCTTTTTTTCCCTGCACAAAATCCTGAGGCATCCTATGGAATCCTAGCTTTTATGATAAACATTCTGAAAACCATTCTCTCTGAGGATTGTCTTCTCATGATTTTCTATCATAATTCGTAGTTCTGGAGCTCATGAATTATAAGATTCGAGCTAAACTGTCAGTCTTAAGCGAGGGTCTTTGAAGATTTTAAGGATGGCTTTGGTCTAAAATGTGCTCATGTCTCACATCCAGGTCAATAAAACCATTTGGCCACCAATCAATCAAGATTAAGATTTAACAGTTTGGATCATGAACATTCTTTAAAAATCTAATAAAATCTATTGAACTTCTTTTAAAAATGTATACACAAATACAGATACAGACATATACACATTATTTGACATGCAAGTCCAAGGAGTTTATGGACTTTCAGAAGCCCCATGCAAGAAAGTCCTGACTTAAAGATAGAGTCTGGGAGATAGAGTTCACTGGGCATCTACAGAAAAGGGGAGTGTAGCTTGGATGCAATCAGGAGTATTGGGTCAGACCACAAGAATTTGTCAAATAACAATATTAAAAATTTCTCCTCTTTTAAAGGACCAGTGCTTATCAGGAAAGGTCCTGAAATGTTCTTGATGTAAATATAATAATATAATTATTATATTAATATAATATAATATAATTATATATTATATAAATAAGAATTTGCCTTTAGTGTTGCTCCTTCTCTTCTCTGCAGTCATCCCCATCTGCTACTATTAAAAATTATCCTAAAAGGAACTCAGAAAATATACAATGAGATGGCTATAAGAAATTGTGATTCTGCTTGGTAATTGAGCTTGTATTAGATTCAAAGGCAAAGTTGGATCAACAAAGACATGGACCCATTCATCTGGTTCATAAATGCTGTCCTGCCCTGGTCCACCAGGTGGGCTTTATCCCTGTGAAATAAGATGGTGTCCTCTAAGACCAAGCTCTGGCCTCTTGAGAGTTGCTAAATCCTTCAGGATTTGAACACTTTTCTATGCCTTTATCACCAAAGACTAGTTTTGCAACCTAATAGAAAGATCATGAGTTGTGAAACCAACCAGAACTGAAAACCTGTGCTTTTAAGTTCTGATTCTTTTTGACAGGAGTAGTCTGGATCCTCTTCCTCTATCCAGAGAGTAGTCATGAGTTACTTCATCTAGTAATGTCAGTGTTGGCCAAATAGCCTGCATTGGGCAGTAATTGGCTGATGGGTACTTTGGGAGTTTGGATCAGGAACTCCAGCTGGGGTTTGGTGAAGAGACTTAGGGGCAAGATCAAGAGATCCCTAAAAGAATAGGAGCGGTCAAAAGAGAGAGGTTATTGCTAATGAAGAACCAATAATAGGAATAAAGCTGCTCCTTCCCTGCATAAATAGTCCCTTACGGAGAAACTTAGAGATGAATGGCATGTCAGGGAGACAGGGAGCAGCCTCCCAGACATGAAACCATGGTAAAATACTGGTAAATCCATGTAAGCCATGAAGTAAAGGCTGTTGTATGGTCAAAAAAAAAAAAAAATTGCTGATGCCTATCGTTGGTTGGCAGAGTGCCTCAGCACAGTTTGTTTCAGAATCAGATTGTTTTGTTCAACCAACTGGCTCAGCATTTCCGGAGAACTTCTTGGCTATCTCTGCACCTGGTTTTAAATGGACCATTTCTTGACAGATTGAGGTTCCCCACTGACACCTCAGCACTTGAGACTTTTGGGAATCAACGGGAAGGGAAGATTGAAACCCCCTAGAGAAAAAAAAAAAAACCCTTGGACATATACTTATGGAGTTAAATAACAGAAGCAAAAGAGAAAACTGAAGTTATTGGAACTTCATCTATAGCAAGTTAAAAGGCTTTAGGTATCAAAGGAAGAAAAAAGAAGGGGAGAATGTAAATCTGAAGTGAAAAGACCAGAGAATAAAAATGTATGATTCTAAGGGTTAGTAAGGTGCTTATGTGCAATTCTTCAAATTGTGATATACAAGTTGCAGTAAAGAAAAGTTAACCATTTTTAACTTTAACTTTTTAGTAAAATCATGTTTCCATTGAGAAAACTTATTTAGTGGAAAAGAGGTCATGGTCTGTGTCAGTTATGGAAAATTTTATTTGTTTGGGGCAAAACACCCCGAGGTACCACTATCTACCCCATGGTAACTTACCTTTGTAGCAATCTGCCCTTAAGGAAGTAAGTCAGGGAATGGTACCTTTTCAACTTTCAAATATTCATGTGCTTTTTGTTAAATGAGTATCTCCTGCCCTCAGGACTGGCTGTATAATTTGCTGGGAGCCTAGTACAAAATGAAAACACCAGGCCCCTTGTTCAAAAAGCAAGAAAAAAAATGTTTTCCTTTTTCCCCATGGTGTCTCAACGTGTATTGGTTTCTTTGTTATTTAACATCAACCTATCTGGGCAAACGTGGACCTTCACTGGTACCAGAGAAAGCCCTGCCCCTCATAACTCATGCTTAGCCCCCCACCTTAGGACAAGGCAGGCTACCTTTGCTGGGCAGGATTGAGGGAAGGGTGAGGATGGAGTGTTAGGCAGCTAACTATCTCTCCTGGGGAGGGAGAATTGGGAGGCAGCAGTTTTACCCCCAGGCAGACGCTCATTCCCCATTGTCCTATTGTACTTCATTTACAAAACACGAATTCAAAGATAAAATTACTAAGTACTTGAAAATGGCAACTGCAGAGCCTTGAGCCCTTAGTGCTGGAGGGGACAGAGTGAGGCCCTTCTGAGCCAGAGTTGTCTGGCTCCACTAGGCTCCACTAGTCCAATTCTCACAGAGCTGTCCCTGCCCCATGCCATCCTAAATTCTGAGATATTCTTCTTAGTTGAAAATCACTTTGTCATAAGGCAATGTAATGTGTTGCTAATGGGTTGGTAATCAAAGCCATCTCAGAAACTCCTCACAAATAAAATTCCTGGGTCACAGTGCAGAGATTTCTCCTAGTTTGTATATTCATTCCTTCACATATTTATTGACACCTACTGGGTCCCGGGCCTTGTGGTAGGTGTTTTGTACGGGATGGAGAAGATAACAGTCAACATCTTTGTCATCATCCCTTTATGATCCATAGGGAGAGACTGAACTTAAAGAAGTAATAAACAAAAACCTAACTATAGATCATAAAAAGGGAAGAGAAGGAAATGGAGAATCCTGAGGAGGGTTCCTAGAGAGGAAGACAGATGGTACTCCAAGGCTGGAATGAGAGTCATTCCAGAATATTTATTCCTCAGAACTTTCTCAGCCAATTCTAACTATTAATCAGGTTTGGATTTAACTAAAAGTCCAACCGCTGCCTATCCTCACCATGCTAGAGGAATTTGGCAAATCCACTTCTATAATGGAAGGCAAAATGGAATCGCAGAATAATATTATAATAATGAATGTAGTTTTCCATATTATAAATTCTATCTTATCTCTTAGGTATGAATCTACAAATCTATTAATCCTCTAAATACAGTGATGCAGATTTCACAAGCACCCAACAAGTACATTATGGGCCTAGGCAAGGTTGTAATGTGTGACAGAAACATTATGGGCCCAGGCAAGGTTGTAGTGTGTGACAGAAACATTACCCGAAAAACCACATCTCTTAATTCCCAGTCTGTAACAGACCACAGATGTCATCACATGTTTCCAACACGTAATGTTGAACAAGAAACATCCTTATTTCCTTCATAGAATTACTTAAATCTTTCACAATGTAATTAATGGAGGCTGTGGCACATCAGTCAAGTCAATAATAGTGATTTTTTTTTAATACAAAAAAGTTGTGGGAGACAGTGTAGTTTTTCAAAATGCATAACTAAACCTCAATTCATGTCTTAATTGGTCCCTTCTTCTGTTTTATGACTTTTCTCATTAGAGTTCCACAACTATACCAGAACATGGTAATCACACCCCAAAGTCATCAGTCATAAAAGCTAGAGATGATGGACTTGCCCTTCCGCAGTAAGAAACTAGGACATTTCAGAACCACAGCAATGTTTCCCTTCTTTGGAGAGGATTTACCTTGTTTCTCTAGGTTGGCTAGGTAGGTACCTGCAATCTCAAATCACAGTGATGTAAGTGTATGAATTTAGAATTTGAAGCTGTAATAGCAAGTCAATTTGCAGTTCATCCTTCCTCCTAGAGTATGGCCTGAATGGTTCCAAGGCCAAACCTCAAGGGTTTATCAGTGTTCTCCCTCTTTGGTAGCCATACGTGTTGATTTTTGTCCCACATCCTGATTTGTTAAGATCTCTGTTCTGTTTTTCAGATATCTGGTGATCTAACTTCAGAATTGTTTGATGTTTCTCATATTCCTGATGTGACTTAAAGGCTTGGCTCTACTCCCCGAGTGTCTTTTTTGGGTATTGGAGAGAAAGTTAGTAAAAAGGAAGAAGGATCTGAAGAAATAACCCAGAATGCAATGAAGAGAAAAATACTGAGATGAAATACAAAGATAGGTTAAGATTCTGGCAGCATAGAAGTGAAAGTCTTAACAGATGTCTCATTAGAGTTCCAGAAATAGAGAGAATGATGGAAAGGCAACATTTAAGGAGAATGAAATCTAGAATTTAAAGTAATAATATTTACTAGAAACCCATTAGACTTGACAGTTAAAAGTCACTTATCAAATGGAATGAAAAGAAAGGAGACCTGGGTGGCTCAGTCAGTTAAGCACTGGCTTTTGGCTCAAATCATGATCCCAGGATCCTGGGACTGAGTTCCACATCTCCCTGCTCAGCTGGGAGCCTGCTTCTCCTTCTGCCTACTTGTCTACTCTGCCTGCCTCTCTCTCCTGCTTGTGCTCACGTGACCTCCCTCTCTCTCTCTGATAAATAAATAAAAATCTTAAAAAATAAGAAACACCTAAAATATCAGTACACAGAAAGGTCAAAAGTAAAAAAAAAAAAAAATGGGAGAAGATATACTAAACCAAATATCCACCAAAATAATCAAAGAGTAGATAGAGAGATAGATGATATGCCAGTCAAATAGACTTTGAGGCAAAAGTTACCAGTCATAGAGAGGACTGCTACATGATGATAACAATTTAATTCATCAGCTGTAATCTGTAGAGACTTTGTAGCATGGCCTCAAAATATGTAAGGTCCTAATGGGAAAATATATAATGAGAGTATAATAGGCTATAAACTTCTCTCAGTAGCTGATGAATCAAGCAGCAATTTTTTTTAAGTATATGAAAAATTTGGATAATGTTAAGAATAAGCTTGATATGAAAGATAAATAACCCTAAATGAGAGAACACATCTCAGTTTTAATCACACGAGGAACAGTTATCAAAACACCCCGCCTTCAGACAGAATTTCATAGAATTTTTATCATCTAGACCATTTTCCAGTAAGTTAAACATCTATAATAGAGATGTGGAAAAAATTCATACCTTTGAAAATTAATTTTAAACAGGCTTTCTAAATAACTGATAGTTAAAAATGAATAATAGCAAATATACATCCACATTGCAAGATCTAACTGAAGCATACTTTCTAGTGAATTTATGGCTCCAAATGCTTATACTAGAAAAGAAGAAAGCTGAAAATAAATGAGCTAAGCAGCTTAGAAGTTAGAAGAACAACAAAATAAACACAAAGAAAGTAGAAGGAAGGAAACTAAAGATAAGAGTGAAAATTAATCAAATGGAAAACAAATATACAGTAGAGAGAATCAGCTAAGGCAAAAGGTCAGTTTTGGAAAAAAATGAATAGACATTTTTTTAGGCCTCAAGAAAAGATGAAACAGTACAAATAAACACCATTTGAAATAAAAAAGAAGACAACTGTAGTACTACTAAGACTAAGAAGATAAAATTGTGAAATGATATTTTCCAAAATGTACAAAAACTTAGCTCAAAAAAGTTAGAAAAACTACAACTTAACTACCAATTCAAGAAGAAATAAAATGTGTTTATCCATTAAATAAATTTAATTGAGGTTAAAAATGTACTCACACAAGCCAATTCCAGATTGTTTTAGAACTAATTTAATTCAAAGAATTAAGAAATACAATTTTATTTTTACTCTAGTGTTTCTGGAGAATCAAAAAAAGGAATACTTGATCCTCAATTGTCTTTATTTACTTTTTTGAAGAAAATAGTATAACTTCATTACTTAAATTAGATAAGGAGAATATTAGAAATTTAAATCACAGGCTAATCTCACTTTTGATCATATATACAAAATACTAAACAAAATATTACCAAACTAAATAAAAAATTAGGTCAAGTTTAAGCTGGGTTCTTGTGGGAATAAAAGAATTATTGGACATTAAAACTACTCATATTAAGAGATAAAAAGAGAACACCTTCTCAAAAGATGCATAAGTATTAAAATATTTAACACTTCCCATGACAGTGTAGAAAACTTCTGAATACATTGGTAATAGAAGGTGTTTTAGAATGGGTTCTCCTAGCAGCAGACACAGAGAGAGAGGTTCCAGCGAAGGATATTTGGGAGTTGATCCCAGGAAACTTGAGTGGACCCCACAGATAAAGAGTGAGCAAAACAAGCATCTATCTATCATCTATCTATCATCTATCTATCATCTATCTATCTATCTATCTATCTATCTATCTATCTATCTATCTATCTATCGTCTATCTGTCTATCCATCATCTAACTTCTATCATCTATCTATCTTTCTATTTATTTCACAGATATGTTTATCTAGGCATTTATGCAAACTTTACAATTTGGCAAAACAGCGTCATGCATTGCTTAGGAATATCTGTATATAGTAACAGTATAAAGCAATTCAAAGGGATAATGCCCACAAAATTCAGTGTAGTATTCAGCTCTAATGTTGGGTGCATAGGAGATATTCTTGAGGAAGAGTAAATAAGGGTCTGAACTGTATTAGTGAAGCTCTCTTTCTTAAACTGGATGGTGATATAAAACATGTCCTTATTATTATTCTTTATGCTTTTCTAAAAAATGGCTTAAAAGGAAAACAAAGAAGAAAAATACACTAACCATACATGTCAATATCAAGGAACTAGAGAACAAGGCTAACAATAAACAATAGAATATCATAACCAGAAGATTACTAAGAGAGGCAAAGCCTTGGCAGGGGTGATATGTGTGTGTGTGTGTGTGTGTGTGTGTGTGTGTGTGTAGAACATATGCTGTTAACTACAGATAAAATAACCATGAAAATATGAGAATTTATAAAGATCAGATGCTAATACATTTGAAAAATTATAGAAATATAAAATGCTGGAATTGACACTGGAAGACAATTTTTAAAACTTGACTACATTAAAAACCACTAGAGAAACTGAAGTAGTGGAAATATATCCTACAGGTCCCCAATTATAAACCTCAGGCCCAGAAAGTCTCCAGGTGAGATTTCCTAAGCTGCTCCAGAAAACAGAACGCTTGTTCCAGAAAACAAAAAACGACTGACTTTTGAAATGAGGTTAATATAAGCCGACTTCAAAAGTGGGTTAGTAAGATAGCAGAGGAGGTAAATTATGAGCCTATAAAATTATGAACACAGATAGAAAGCTGCTTTAGGCAACCAAACCCAAGAAAGTTTTAAGAATACCTTATAATCAAATGGGGATTGTCATTGGAATGCAAGAATTTAATATTAACAAATCTGTAATTTGCTCATTAATCCTTTGACTATTCAAAATTAAAAATTGCTTTATGCCAAAAGATACAAGTCACACTGGGAGAAAGTATTTCTAGTGCATACAGCAGACAAAAGATTATTACCCATATTATTATAAAAACTCTAAGAAAAGGGGCTCCTGAGTGGCTCAGTTGGTTAAGCATCTGCCTTCAGCTCAGGTCATGATGCCAGGGTTGTGGGATTGAGCCCTGCATTGGGCTCCCTGCTTGGTGGGAGGCCTGCTTCTCCCTCTCCCTCTCCCGCCCCCCTGCTTTTGTTCCCTCTCTTGCTGTGTCTCTCTCTGTCAAATAAATAAAATCTTAAAAAAAAAAAACTCTAAGGAAAAGCATTGAAATAGAAAAATAGTAAATAATATGTATGGTTGAATCACAGAACAGCATTTGTGAGTAGCTAATTAGCATATTAAAAATTCAACCTCACTTGTAATCATGGAAATGCAGGTTAAAGCCAACAAGCTAGCATTTTCCAGTCATCACACGGACAAAAATTTTAGAATTTCGTGGGTGGGTGAAGATAAAGAGAAGAGTGCTGTCACATACAGCAGTGGTAGTGTACAATTGTGGAGTCACTCTGGAGAGCAATTTTGCAATTCATAACAAAATTGAGAATACTCATGATATGTGACCCATATATTTTTCTTGTAGTTTTATTCACTAGAAAAACAGTTACATCTGTGTGCAGCGCAATATGCAGAAATATGTACATTGCCGACTTGGTATTGCATTAGAGAAAAACTGGAAACATCAAATAAGGATGTTGATTATTGAAATGTGTTGAATTCAGACAACTTATTCAGCAACCAAAATCAATAGCATCAATCTATATATATCAATATGACTGGAACACAAAATATAATTTTGAATGACAAAGCAATTAGCCAAATAATAGTAATATATTTCAGTATGATGGAGTAAATCACAAACATTATATTCTAAAATGCACTAGAAGGATACGCATTAAAGTCATGTTGGTGGACACTTTCTGGCTGAGGAGATTGGCGATTGTGGTCAAAGGGATCTTTAATTTCATTTAAAATTCTTCAACATTATCCCTTTTGCTCTCTTTGGACTTTTTTTTCCCCATTACCCTCCCTCCTTCTCTTCTTCCTGCCTCTTTTCTTCTTTTTCTCTTTCTCTTTCTCCTTTTCCTTTTTCCTTCCTTTTCTTTCTCCATTCCATCCTCCCTTCTTCCCTCTGTCCCTTGGTCCTTCTTTCTCTTCCTTCTTTTCTTCTGATATAGGCTTATGTGACTTATCTAATTTTTAAAAAGCATATATAGAAGTTTATTTTTGGAGTCAGTATAAGCAAATGTTAACAGCTTTTCTTTCTGGATGGTGGGCATATGGGTGTTAGTTATATTATTCTTTGTACATTTTGGTCTTTTAAATGTTATTTTTCAAAATAAAAAAAATGAAGCCTAGATTTTACCATTGGCAGATATTTTTTGGTGAACTACTTTACACTAATTTCTAGAATCAGTTTGCATTTAGGTATTGCTGTTAATTAGGAAAGTTTTATTGTGATTATAATTTTTCAAGCATGTCCTAAGAACACTGGATTATGATGATATTCATAATATTCATGATCATATTCATGATATTCAGTAACTATTAAAGAAAATGAGACATAAAAATATATAGGTCAATATGGAAAGTTTTACTCTTTCTGAATACCAGAAATGAGATCATATTCTCAGGGATAGGAGGAATGAGCCCAGAATCCTTCAATGGAATCTTTAACTTGCCTTGAAATAAATGTGTATACATCAGTTCTCTCATAAATTAATTTTCCCAGAATGGACACCCTTTCCCATGGTCATGGATAACCTTGGTAAAATTCAATGCCTGCACAATTTTCTTGTGGCCAGTTTCAGAATGGAAAACAATTCCACCAGGATAATATCTTGACTTGACAGTGACATCATTTTCTTTTGAAGAACGGCAGCAGCGCTCATGTATAGTATTGCCTATTGTTGAAAATGATATTCATGATGTGATATGACTTGACAAGTGACCAGTATTAAAACTGCTTTTATTTTTCCTAAACATGAAATACCCATCTGATTTCCAAAATGGCTTGGCACTATTCATTCCAGAATGCTGTTGAAAAAAATTTTTGATTCCATTTAGACAGTTGTTTGCTGGTGATGCTCCTGTCATCAGAGGAAAAGTAGGGATGAGATTCTGAATGTCTTAAAGCCAGGCAAACCAGAGATGGGCATAAAATAGGTCTGGTTGTGCAACAGCTAGATGAACACATAGATGATAGACTTTGGATCTGGAAGACAACCCGTGCTGTGCTTCTGGCTGTGAATTCAATCTTCTTTGAGGCTCCTTGATCTCATTTGTGTAGCACGAGTAATTTTTTTTTGATTTTATTTATCTATCGGACAGAGAAAGACACAGTGAGGGAGGGAACACCAGCAGGGGGAGTGGGAGAGGGAGAAGCAGGCTGCTTGCTGAGCAGGGATCCCAACGAAGGGCTTGATCCCAGGACCCCGGGATCATGACCTGAGCAGAAGGCAGACGCTAAGGACTGAGCCACCCAGGCTCCCCTAGCATAAATAATTTTAAGCTCTCTTGTGGTTGTGGTTCCTGTGAATATTAATGAAATAATGAATGTAAAATGCTAGTTGTTATTATAGGGGTTACTTATAGCAATGACACGTTGTCAGTTTCTCTCTTCTTTCTCTTCCTTGTGCAGTAGTATCTGTTCTTTTCATCTGAATTTTACAGGACTTTTCCTTTATGATTTCCTAGCTATATTATAAGTGTTTGGTCTATTATTAACTTTCTGTCTCTCAAATCCTTTGGGGAATATAAAATTTAAAGAAAATTGTGATTTTTATTATTTATTAATAACTACATCCACCTGACTTAGATCCCTTGTGAACAAGAGTGAATATGGGCAACTTAAGTCATTCAATTTATCATGAATATATGTGTTCCTTTCCCAAACAGATGTAGGAGGTTTGGAGGAAAGAATCATATCTTTCATGTCTTGCAATTTCCCACAGTGCACATAGTGGTGATTTGATATGTTATAAATTCTGACATTCAGCAAACCACAAACAAATTCTATTTAATTGCTTTAGTAATAAAACATTACAACCTTAAATCTATGACTTGCCTGTATGATACCTTACAAAAAATATGTGATCTATTTGTAAATGTTTCTGCTAGGAATTACTTCACTGTTTTGTTTTGTTTTTGTTTTTTCCCCGAGGTTTTAAACTTGTATTTTTCTCCAAAAAACTCTTTCATTATTCTGGAACCAGGCTTTAGGACTCTATACTACAGATAAAAAGTACAATAAAAATAAATGTTCTAGTTATGTGATACTCTGGTGCTGCTTTTGATGTAGGAAAGCAGTGTTAAAAATCCAAACAATGATTTTTATTACTCAGTTTAAGTGGCATTGTTTAAACACTTAACTCTATAAATATGTGGTTGATATTTCTGAAAACACTAGTCAGAGCTAATATACATAGTGTTTTCAGACACTCTTCACTTGAGTAATGTTCTTTATCTGGCTACATTTTACTCCATATTAATAGAAGGTGAATTATGAAGAAACTCTGAGTCAAATATACAATCTATTTTAGTTTTTAAAAAGTGAATATGTACCTTGTATATGAACCAATGTAATAACTGAAGAAAGTAGTTTTATATTAAGGATAGGCCCAGAAATCTTCAATGTGCTTATATTTTTAAATCAAATATAAACCAAGAGGACTTAAAAATTTAGTTTTGTGAAGTCCTGGACATTTGGGCATTTTTCTCACCCTATCTGAGTCATGTTTGTACATGTCCAACTTTGAAATGACTTTGAATTACGGATTTTTTCCCACTCTCTTTCAGACTTTAGTTGAGTCCAAATTGGCTTGAAATCTGACTTGGTGCCGTTGAAAAATAGGCTTAAAAATAAACTTTAAAATGATAAAAAATACTTTTCACCTTCAATAACTTTTAAAGCATCTGGAATTTCAAGTCTGAGGTCTGACTAGCTTTATCTTTTTTTTTTACTTGCATTTTGAGTTTAGACATCCAAAATTTGATGTGAACTTCTATGTATAGTCTCTTTTTTTTTGAAAATTTATAAAAAGAAAAGAAAAAACATAATAAATGTTAAAAACAGACTTTCAGTAGGAAAAAATTGACCTAAAGATTCCATTAAAAAATGCATCCTGAGTTCGAGAGTAAAGAGAACATTGCCCTCAAATGATAAGAAAAAAGACTCATGACATGTTTAAAGTGTATCTAAAGAGCTGTCCTTTGATGAATGATATGCCTTGATGGCAAGATCTCTTATTCCAAAGTTGAAAATCAAGTTGTGGCAACAGATGTTTCATTGAATACTACCTGTTCGATAAAGGCTATAAATACTTTACTAATATAATTTCACTGCAAACAATTTTTTACTTTTTATTGTTGAAGAAAACGGAGTACTGCAGTCAACCATTGGCAATATTTTTCCTGCCAAGATTTATATTTTTTAAAATCACTTGGCAAATTTTCCGTTATATTAAAATATCAGAAACCTACCATAAAAAAATTCAGAATGAAATAAAGAACAAAAATTTGAACTGTCTCACTTCCCTATTTTCTAGGAGAGACTTTATTAATCTATTGGTGTGTGCTCTCCTGGTTGTTGAATGGAGTTAACAGAAAATACAAAAATATGTGAAAACATAATCTTTTTCTCATGAATTAGATAAGGACAAAATAGAATAACTATTTCTCCTCTGCCTGAGCTAGTTGTGTCTATTGGAGTGAAATTTGCTGAAATTATTTGAAGACAGTCTCCCTGAACAGTTTTGACTGTCATTTTATTCCTCAAAGTTGTACCATTTTTTCTAGTGTAGAGAGGCAATTCTGAAATAATTTTTGGATGATGCACATCATAGACACATTTGATAAGACAAATTTTTTGATTGGTGGAAACTACTATACTCACAATTTCCACCTGAAGGATTTAGTAATTCACATATGGACCACTAAGTTCTTATTAGGATGTTTATGATTCAAAAATGAATTAAATAATATGTCTGAACAAATATAGTGGTATTTGTCTGTAGAGAAAGAAACTCAAGCTGCCTAGCAAGTAAGTGAAGGGAGTTTAACCGAATTAGTCGTGCAACAAAAGTCAATAGGAAGTTTCCAAAGAAAATTTGTAATGGCCTATCTTGATGTCAATTTTTTGAGCAGATAGTCACAGGCTAGAATTTGCCTCTGGGAAATACATTCAAAGCTCTTTGAAAGAGCTTCTAATTCTCAGAAAATGCTGCCCCTAACCACAGTAAGTCACTTCATTCTTAATAATCGTTCAGTTTCTAATTTCTAAGCTAGCCTTTAATTAGACACAATTATATCACATAGTCCTGCCAACACTAAGTAATCTACAAATTCATGATCCGGAAACTCCTTGGCTAAGATAAGACTTGGTCTCAGATACCCAGGTGTTCTTGTGGCTGGAAATGCAGAAAGGTCGCAGCATTTCCTTCTCAGATTTCTTGCTTGCATTGTGGGTCTTGTCCTTCTTTTAGTACATTATCTTATTTTTTAAATTATTATTTTGAGTGATCTTATCCCTTATGCTCTGCCCTGTCTTTGCCCAAGATTCCTATTGTTCAGTATCTGTAGTCTTCTGATTTCCATTCCTTTTGATTATTCACCTTGGCCTACTTACCTATACATCCCTCCATTAGCCATCACGCCATTAACTGAGTGGAGTTAACAAAACTATTAACAAAACTCCAGGTTTGTCACCTGGGCTTTGGTTTCTCCTGGTTTAACCAGTTTCACACCTGTGCTGCTGTGCTTTCTTTGTTTTTCCATGAATATCCTTGTCCTGTACCTGTTTCCCTTTTTTAATCTTGCTGACAGCCATTAATAAACTGTCATCCATAGTCTATGGTCACCTGCTCTCACACACCCAATATAAAATGGTAGACTAGGCATTGGGTAGCAGGTGGACATTCCACTCAACAAGGGCTAAACAGTTGGTATAGCAGTCACTGACCTGTAGTATACTGGAAATATGGCTGGGCATATATTGTGTTTTTAAATTAAGAATCAGTATTTTTCCATGAGACTAATTCTCTGTGGATTTTGGTTTGCCCTCAGAATCTTGGTTCTATCTTGTGATTAATCCTTCCTTTCCGTGAGAAATGGCCCATGGTGCAAAAGAATAAATGCTCAGTCTGCTTCCTGCTCAAAGGCTTCTCTTCATTTTGTACTATGTTCATTTTAGTCCAAGCTGATATAATTCCTTTAAACACTTTATGAGCTTCCTGTGTGCCAGTTTAAAATCTAATCTATTAGATAATGGAAACAATCCCATATTTCTTCCAGGCAAGCCATTCTCTACTTTGGGTCCTCTATCAGACTGTGTGAGAAGTCTTATTATTTAACAGAGGATATCACAAAGCATGCCTTAGACTTACAGGGCCCTTTGTTGTTGGAAAAGTCTCTGAAGCACCATCTGAAATAATTCTAAAGGTTTAAAAATTTTAGTCACAACCATTTTTTCCAGATTTGACATGTATCCCAAGACCTTTTGACTTTAAGAATATTCCACAGGAGGAGACTGGAAATAGTTTTATTTTTAAGGCCATCAAGACTGGTTCCTTTATAATTTCCTTTACATGATTTTGAAAATGAAAAAATTTCTTCTTTATCTTTCTTTGCTCTATCCATACCTTATAATATATTGTTAAAAGGAGCCAGTTGGTTTTGTTTGTTCGTTTGTTTGTTTACATTCTGCTTGGAAATGTCCTTGGCTAGATTTATTATTACAAATATATATTATATAAAAATAATATAATATATTATTTATATATATTATATTTATATATAAATATATTTATATCATTATAAATATAATATTTAATATAATATATTATATAATATATATTATATATTATTATTATTTATGAGGCACATTTTCTATTTTTCATGTTACTCCAGGCAATAGTTTTGATAAACTTTACCAATGCAGAACAATGCTACTCTTTCCTCCAGCTACCAATAACAGTTTTGTCAATTACCTTTAAGCTCTCACTGACGATTTCTTCAAGGGCCTTTAGGCTTCTGATAGATTCTTCAAGGTCCTTCCAGCTTTTTTGCTTACCATCCAGTCCCTAGTCCCAAAGCCAATGCATATGCTTTGGGGTGTTGTTGTGGTTTTCAGCAGTATCCCCTTTAGGCTAACAAATTCTGTTTTAATTACCAGTGCCCTGTAAAAATTATCCCCCAAATTTAGTACCTTAAAATATATATTTTTTTGTTTTGCTCATGGTTTTATGGACTAATAATTCAGAAAGGACTTAGAAGGGCAATGCTTGGTTGAGTATCTCATGCAGTTAGGATATTGTTGTCTGAATGGTCTGAATGTCTAAGATGTCCGAAGCACATGGCTGCCATTCAGTGCCACTGTTCACTAGGAGCTCTCAGCTGGGGCTTTAGACTGAGTGCCTTCCAGTGGCCTTTTCAGCATAGAAGTTTCAGGATAGTAAGACTTCTTTCATGGTGTCCGGCTCCTTCCAGAGAGTGTCTCAAGAGGACTAGACAGAAGCTATATAGCCTTTCTAACTTACTCTTGGAATCACATCACTTATACCTTACTCTATCGGCAGTAGCACTCATAAGGCTTTCTGGTTTCAAGGGAATGGGACATGAACCCCCACCTTTCTTTTTTTTTTTTTTAAGATTTTTATTTATTTATTAGGAAAGAGAGAGAGTGAGAGAGAGCATGAGAAGGGAGAAGGTCAGAGTGAGAAGCGGACTCCCCATGGAGCTGGGAGCCCGATGTGGGACTCGATCCCGGGACTCCAGGATCATGACCTGAGCCGAAGGCAGTTGCTTAACCAACTGCGCTACCCAGGCGCCCATGAACCCCCACCTTTCTATGAGAGAAGCATCAAGGAGTTTGGGACCATGTGTTGAAGCTACCATACTAGGGTAAACATATTGACAAATTACCTTGACAATCTGTTTATTTACTAATTAGGCAGCAGAGAAAACTGCTCACTAGAGCAATGTCCTTCATGTCAGGTTGATTAAATTATTTCTGCAGCTGATCCAAATGTGGTCAGTATAGCCGTCCATCTTTTCTTCTAACCACAGGACTGCTGAAAAAGCTGGCTGTAAAATATTAGACTCAGCATCTTGGCAAAAGAAAACAGGGCTCTCAACAAGGCATATCTGGTGACAAAAACAATTTTCAGAACTTTATCTTGTGATGTAGACATGTGGTTTACCCAATATTTTTTTTTCTTAGTTTATTGAATAGCTGCAAGGGGCTTACCTAGACTCTGCTACCTTTTTTTTTAGGTAGTGATGATGGGGTTCTAGGGTTCTATATATATTTTACAAGGATAAGCAGTTAAATCAGAAGAATGCAGAGTTAGGTTTTCCTTACTGGAAAAATTATGGAATTCCACCATAAATAGCCATCTGTGTAGCATATCAAGATTGCTTTTAAATGCAATGGTGACACTTGAGAAGCTTACAGGAGAACTGTGACCTGAATGGGAAAGGTTTTGCAATTTTGCAACAACTTTCTTGGGCTTTCTCATTATGATAGTTGGCATGACTGTTGCTTAGATTGGCAGAGCACCTTCATATAAGGGTAGAATTGCAGAACATCCAGAGTATTAAATTATTAAGTTAATGTGATACCAGAAAGGAATTTGAAGTGCTGAAAATTATTTCACTGAAGATAAAGATAAAAAGAAATCAGAGTCCCCTCATCATTAATCCTCTCATCCTCTTATCTCTCGCCAGGTCAGTCTTGTCCTTTCCTGGTGGTCTGGTGACTTCCCCCTCCTCTGCTTGCTGGCCTTCCTCCCAATTATCTTCACTGAAATACTGTGTCTTTTAATTCTTCCCCACATGCTTAAACTTTCTATAGGGTGCTCCTGTCACCTCAAATTAACTGAAACATTAGTTTGTTCTGATGACACTCTCTTCCTCAAACTCATCAGGAGGAGAGTCTGTACGTTTCCTCCTCCCCTAATTCTGGCATTAGACGATTAAGCCAGATTTATCCTAGCTCTCAATGATATCGGCATGAATATTTAATTCCTTCTTGAAACTCTGTTGTCTTGGCTCCTGATGCGTTATTCTCTCTCATTATCCTTCCTTCCTTCCTTCCTTCCTTCCTTCCTTCCTTCCTTCCTTCCTTCCTTCCTTCCTTCCCTCCTCCCTTCCTTCCTTCCTTTTTTTTTTAAGATTTATTTTTAACTGTTCATCATCTTTAGCCATCAGAGAGATTCAAATCAAAACCACACTGAGATACCACCTTACACTGGTTAGAATGGCCAAAATTAACAAGACAGTTAACAACAAATGCTGGAGAGGATGTGGAGAAAGGGGAACCCTCCTCCACTGTTGGTGGGAATGCCAGTTGGTGCAGCCACTTTGGAAAACAGTATGGAGATTCCTCAGGAAA
>CM052802.1:26959368-27106737 GCA_028533885.1 Nasua narica
TTACCCCAAAGAAGCAGATGCAGTACAAAGAAGGGCCACATGTACCCCAATGTTCATAGCTGCAATGGCCACAATAGCCAAACTGTGGAAAGAACCAAAATGCCCTTCAACAGATAAATGGATAAGGAAGATGTGGTACATCTATACAATGGAATATTATGCCTCCATCAGAAAGGATGAATACCCAACTTTTGTATCAACATGGACAGGACTAGAAGAGATTACGTGGAGTGAAATAAGTCAAGCGGAGAGAGGCAATTATCTTATGGTCTCACTTACGTGTGAAGTATAAAGAAAATCATGGAGGGCATCATGAGAAGGAAGGGAAGGATGAATGGGGGGAAATCGGAGGGGGTGATGAACCAGGAGAGACTGTCGACTCTGAGCAAAAAACTGAGGGTTTTGGAGGGGAGGGAGGGGGAGTGGGCGAGCCTGGTGGTGGGTATTGAGAAGGGCACATATTGCATGGAGCACTGGGTGTGGTGCATGAACAATCAATCTTGTAACACTGAAAAATTAAAATAAACTTATGGGGAGAAAAAAAAAGATTTATTTTTAAGATTTATTCATTTATTTGAGGGAGGTGGTGGTGGGGCAGAGGGACAAAGTCTTTAAGTAGACTCCTACTGAGTGGAGCCTGACTCAGAGCTTGATCCCATGACCCATGAGATCCTGACCTGAGCTAAAACCAAGAGTTCATGCTTAACTGACTGAACCGCCCATTATACCTTTTCTTTACAAACTTCCTTTATCGGTTCCTTCCCTTTGCCCCACCCTCTTGAGGACTGGTATTTTTCTGGATTTTTCCTGTCTAAAACTATGTCCATCATCTCCAACTTTTTACATCTCTTCTCTGTCCCCTACCTCAATCCCCAATACATTTACTCTTTTTCTGTAGTTTTTATTTTAGTTAATGGTATATCCACCCATTTGACCACCAATCTGAAAATCCCAGAGTCAACTTCACGTCAAATCTGCAACCACATATAGTAAATGCTACTTCTAAAATATTTCTTAATTGAACCTTCATTAGTCAATAACTGCTGTTGTTTTAGTTCAGACATCATCTTCTCTAATTCGGTCTTTGAATTCCCTTACTTAATTTCATGTTCCTCAGGTTCTTGCACAACCAACCCATTCTCCCTATTGAAATCATAACGATTTTTCTAGTACATAAGTAGAATCATTTAGCTTTCTTTTTTTCAAAGTCCCTGTCAGTTCTCAGATTTCTGTAGGACTAAACCCATTAAACCAGCCTAGCGTTCCAGTTTCATATTCTGCTTTCTCTTCCTTATTTAATGGGGTATCTTTCCACTTGTTTAAAATAAAGTATGACACGATCTCTCACACTGTCCGTGCAAACTGTGAGCTGTATATTCCCAGTATCTGGAGTATTTTCCACCTTCCTTTTTTTTTTTTTTGTTAAGATTTTATTTATTTGAGAGATGAAGAGAGAGAGCATGAGCAGCAGGAGAGGGAAAGGGAAAAAAAAACAGACTCCCTGCACAGTGAGAAGCCTGACGTGGGGCTTGATCCCAGAACTCTGAGATCATGACCTGAGCTGAAGTGAAACACGTAAACAACTGAGTCACCCAGGCACCCCCAATCTTCCTTCCTTTGAGGAACAATCCTTTTGGAGACTTCGTTCAAACATTATCTCCTTTGTGAGTTTTGTTTTGTTTTGTTTTTGTTTTTAATATAGAACCTAAGGAACAGAATGGAAAAAATAATACTTTTTGAGTGTTAGGTATTGACCAAAGCATTGTTTCCAAGTATTTAAAAATTATTCCTTTCAATCCTCATAATAGTTAATGCAATAAATACTATTACTCCTTTATAGATGAAATAAAGGGGATGGATACTTTCTGGAGTTTACTGAGGGAAGGATTGTGTCCACTTAGTTCTGGGGCCTTTACACCTAAGTCACTGACCAGCTACAGTAAGCACCTTGGTAAATGTTTACTGAAGGAGGAAGAATGGAAGACTATTCCATAGAGCATGAGCTACAAAGAGGCCAGAAAATCTGTAACAAAAGTTCTCAGAATAATGGGAGTTATTGCAACATGAGATAGGAATTTGGAGTAAAGGCAGAGGAGAGGATATGTTTTTTTTTTTCCCCCAAAAGGAAAAGCAATACTTTGTGCTCTAGGTAATAACACTTTAATGTTGCTATCCATGGGAATATACGGACATAAGGATTAGAAAAGGATTACTCTTTGCATATAATAATGTGTGGAATGTGCCATCTGCTAATGTACCAAGTGAGAACTAGATAAAAATGACTATAATAATGTTTTATATTTTACAAGCTGACATTGTTTTCAATGTTTTATATTTTTCCCAGCTGACACTATTTCTCAGAATGTTAAAAAACAAGATCTTATAATTTAGGTTTTGTCTCTTTAGTCTGTCTTACCACATTGACAACTCAGTCAAACCTTCAAAGTCTTTAAGTAGGAATAAGTATTTTGATATTTTTTGGGAAATTAAAAAATTAAAAGAAGTTTCAAGACCTTTTAAAGTTTTTTTTTTTGATAGGTATGAATTAATGTTTATATAACTAATATTTGAGATTCATGTAATTTTGCCTTGTATTAAATTTTAACTTTTCTAAAGTGCCAAGTCGATCAGCATTTTAAAATATTAGACTATGAAAGTATTAAAACATAGGGAATATTTTTAAAAAAGGAAGAAATGCAAAGTAAACTTGAAGACAAACCATTGGTATTTGTCATGTAAGACTAATTCCATATACTTTTTTCTAGTATATCTCTAGAATAAGTCAGGAACTCCTGGAATTTTAGAATGAGGTTTGGAGAGCATTTTACTACCAACTCTTGGTTGTAAAGCGAGTAAATGAGGCAGAATTAACTACAATTAATTTAGCTAGAATTAACTAAAGCAGAATTAGAACTAGTGACTCTCACCTAACACATTTCCAAATTCTTAATTTCTCTTTCTTTTCACTATTGTACATAAAATAAAATGAGTGCTTTATTATCAGTGGAGGAACAGACTATCTGGCTAGTGACATTAGAGCATTGGCAGTTAGTTTTGTTTGTTAAGGAAGGAAAGATTCACTTAAACTGTCTTTCTGTCACCTTCCTTAGAATAGGCCCCCAAAGTCCAACACCAGAATTAGAGGCATAAAATGTGATAAATACCCTGAAAATACAGTGTGAGACTCTAACATGAGGAGTTACAGGAAACGTAACTTAGAGCAATTAGGAAGGATGTGCTTATCTCAGGTTTTCCCAGATTATATATAACCTTGCATTTTAGTATAAAACTGCCAAAGTTAGTAATAGTTTAGTTTATTTTGGGGGGGGAAGGGAGGAAAGACATTCAGACAAGTCAATTAAGGAAGAAATTCTTGCTTAAGAATGATCTTTATAGCTTATGATTGTAAACGTTCATATTCCCTGTGTATTAAATAAAAATTATTATTCATGCACTGTTCACTCCTTTTCATGCTCCAGTCTTGAGTTTCACTCCAAAGGGTAGAAGGATCTGCTTTAACTCAGAAGGTTTTTGAAGATTTCCAGAACCAGGGTCCCTGGATGTCTCCCGCTAGTACTTATCCAAAGCTGAGGTATCCGGCTCAGGGCTTTTTGAGAGAATGCCCTTTGATTGTCCTACATTTGGCCAGCTTCCAGCTTTACTGCATAATGATTAAGTGTGCTTTTACCCAAAAAAGTTCAGAAAAGCTTAAATTATTCTTGAAAAACAGAAAGCATTATCAGACTTTTTACACAATGTAAAGCCCAGATAATGTCCAGCTTTTCCTACCTCTAGGCAGACGTTGCAAAGCGACCAATCACCAACGGTACGGAAGAGATACAGATCTAAAGCCCAGAAGTGCAGTGTGCATTACTGATGCCTCTGTCAGGTACCCCGGTGCTCGTTTATCTAGTGTCATTCGCTGCCCTCTCCTCTGCCCTTTCCAAATATCCAGATATTTATTTGAATTTTCATTAAGTCAAATCTGGGGTCTTCTACTTTCCTTATTGAGGGAAGGGAGTTCGGTGCATTTGGATTTGCTCTTTTTGCTTTATTCAGACCAGTACAGAGACTCTGATAAACACTAGGAAAGATTGCTACAGTGGAAGAATGAACTGAAGTTCAGGTGCAAAGTAGAGGATGGGGAAAGAGAGACTTTTTCAAATTAGGAGATGATACAACTAGGTTCTTGCATTGATTTGTGAAGGACCTATTATTTTAGGGAGTAAATTATAATTGCTATCTATTACACTGCTTATAATAGGATGTCCCATATTTTGGGTATTTTCTTACAGTAGAAAACTAAAAACCAATTTCGATCTTTCTCCTATCTTCCAAACCAGATCATTTTCTGGTAGCTTTCTTAACTCTTTTACCTTCAGCCTGGCCCAACCTTCACATGCAAGCTTTCTTCTTTATGGGACATTCTGAACTCCAGCTGTAAAGAGACCGTTTCTCAGTTCTGAAGGGACACTCAGTTTCTTGGCCTCCACTAAGCTATGCAGTCAGGTGCAAGAAGACAAAACAGCTTGGCAACCCCCCTCCCACCAGCCTGATTTTGTTCAGAACCTGCTGGAACAATGCTGACTAAACCTGAACTCTCCTACGGGTTTGCTCTTGGAGTTGGCAGCTAATCCTTGCTTGGTTCATCCACTGTTATGTACAGATCTCTCATTCCTCGTCAGTACTGGCCCAGAGTCAGGAAGATTCGTGCAGTCATTCATGTACTGGTCTAACATGTGCCAGCTCCCAAGGGATATAAAATGAATGAGATGAATGTGGCCCTGCTCTTTGAAACTGGTCAGTTTGAGAATACAGGGAAGTAAACAGGTGATCTCTAAATGCTGGGGAAGAGGAAGAACAATGTTTCAGGTAGTCATCAAGGGAGGATGCTTAATCCAGCTGGGAAGATCAGGGAAGGCTTCCGAGGAACAGTGGTGCGTAAGTCAGGACCTACGCGGTGTGTTGAAGTCAGCCAAGTGAGACCTGGAGAAAGGGTTTCAACAGAGCCAATGGCGTAAGTGAAAGTCTGGAGAAGACAGTGCTTGATGTACCTCAAGAAAGAGAAGTGACTCGGTAGGAGTGGGTCGCAGAGTTATGTGTGTTTGTGGGAGTGGGGAGCTAGGAACTGGGGGTGGGGCCTGGGAGGGGGAACGTTAAGCGGAGGCTGGGCTTTGTGAAGCAGGATAACCAGTCTACACTTAACCTTAAGGGCACTGGAAAGCCGCTGGAGAGGAACATGGTTGGATTTGTGTTTTGACAAAGGTCGCACTGGCCCAGGAGGATGAATGGGCTGGAGGGCACAGTTAGGAGGCTGTGCACTAGCAGGGCAAGAGGACACCGAGACCTGTTTGAGTTCAGTGGCACTGAAGGTGCAGGGAAGTGAGCAGGCAGGAGAGAGAGGTTTAGGAAGCAGACCCGGAGAACTGATGGCCAATGAAGTGTAGGGACTGTGAATGGAAAGGGGGCACCCAGGACACCTCGGTTTCTGGGTTGAACAACTGAATGAATTACGATGCCTTTTTCTGAGCTAGAAAAGGAGAAGCATTTGGTTCTCCTGATTCCTGATGATCAGCCATAATTTCTTAACCATTCTTGTTTTGTCCCCCTCTCTCACCCAAACTGGTTTTGTCTTTCCCCCATCGCTCTATTTTCCTGCAGGCGCTGGCCAAGCTTACCCAAAGTACTTCCTCACTTTGTTCCATTTTAGAGATGCTTAGTTTTTCTCCCATGAGAAACCTGACCTCATTGTGTTCATGCATTTGTACCTACTTCTCTGTCAGACATGTTCTTCACCCTTTATTTGTCAGGTCAAATTCTCCAGGCTGTTGTTAGGTCCAGATCAGGCCAGACCACCTCTGCAAAGCCATTCGCAGCATTAGCGGCTGGACTGCGTGGTTCTACCCCACTTCTTCTACATTTGCTCGTATCTCCGAATAAGACTTACTATTTACCGTATTGTCTATATCCTCTCTCTTCACCTTCCCAGCATCCCATCATCACACAGAGGTTTATGATTATCTCCCCAAAGGCAAATCATTGTCATTTTCATGTCTCTATTATCATCACCAAAGGGAGGGACTTGCAACTTTGGGTGTTCAGTAAGAGTTGGATGTTGCAATACGAATGAATTGTCCATATGCTTTCCTTTACAGATGGTTTCCAATCTGTCCATTGAAAGGTCCATTGTCTTCAAAACTTTTTTCTCAGTTAATCCTATTTATGAGCCATTTTGTGAACACACTGTTGAGTCTTTCTTATAATCATTGTCCTCTGATAAGAATAATGAGGCTGACTGCATGGTGCTCTTGAGTTTGTTTGAAACACTGTTTCTTTTTTTTTTTTTTTTAAGATTTGATTTATTTATTTGAGAGAGAGAGAGAGCACAAGCAAGGGGAGGATCAGAAAGAGAGGGAGAAGCAGACTCTCTGCTGAGCAGGGAGCCCGATGTGGGACTTGATCCCAGGACCTCAGATCATGACATGAGCCGAGGGCAGCCACTTAACCAACTGAAGTACTCAGGTGCCCAAAACACTAAGTTTCCTAAGAGCAGACTAGTGTTGTGTCTGTATGATGTAGACCGTAGTTCTCTACCACATCACCAAATGCTTCAGGAACAAGGGGTTAGTTGTGACATCTTAGAAAAATTACTTAATCTTTTCTAAGTCTTGGTTTCCTCAGATAGAAAATGGTAACAATCCCTATCCCATTAGTTTGTTGCAAGAATTAATTGAGCCAAAGCATGTAGAGCTCTTAGCACAGTACCTAGAGTGGTAAAAATGCTCAATAAATGTCACCTATTCTTAATCTCTGCTCTCTTTATAATTGTTTAAACTTTGTACATTTTTATAACTTCTGATTATTTTAAAACATTTTATTCTAAGAGACTGGTCATTGTGTGTATATATGTACATGCAATGTTATGTGCATTTAACAGTTGTTGATGGATCCATGTTTAAAGAAAACAGTGCATATTAAATGCACTACATTGGTCAGGAAAGCTCTCATGGTCTGTACATTTGCCTTTAGCAAAAACCTTATGAAATCTCTATGCTAATTTTTTTCCTATATATTTTTCTTGCTCCAGTGGGAACTATATCTTTTATTTCTTTGGGCCTGTATAGTGCCAAGTACACTGTTTTTGTGCTTATTAGGCATTCAGTAAACATCTGAACAACTCTGGCCTTGCCCCCTTGACCTGAAAATATGGGAGAAACCGTTCAGTCTCTCTAGTTGTGTCTACAAAGAGCCATGAGCCTCTGGAGGGAGAAAGAAAGAGGTCAAGAATGACTTTGTTTTCCCATCAGTGTGGAAAACATTGAGTGAGAATCCTTTTGGTTGTTTCTCTGAAGTTGGAGGGGGTTCTTTGTCCTCTTCGGTGCTCTGTGTGATGGTACTCAAAGTGAATTCTTGAGAAACTAAGGGAAAAATGAAAGCTGAATCAAGGTTCCTACACCAACTTGTATGGCTGCAGGATTCAGAATCTGGGTTCAGAAATCATGAAGCGCTCTGGAGATGCATATGGTGGATGCCTGGGGGCCTCAATCAGTTAAGCACCTGCCTTAGGCTCAGGTCATGATCTCAGGGCCATGGGACCGAGTCCTATATTGAGCTCCCTGCTCAGCGGGGAGTCTGCTTCTCCCTCTACCCCTCCCCCCTTCTCATAATCTCTCTCTCTCAGATAAATAAATAAAATCTTTAAAAAAAATCTAAAGAGCCACATGGTTACAACCCTGGGTTGTGTCCCCCAGTCTTGCAATCTGCAGGCTCCTAGAAGTATCCATTCTCAAAGAGTAAAGCAAATTTCCTCCTTCCCTCTCTCCTTCCCTCCCATTCTCCCTCCCTTCCTTCCTTTCTTTTTTCTCTTTAGGAATGTTTTTACTGGTTTTGTAAAAATGATTCACGCTTATTACAAAAATTCAAGCAGTGTAGTAAAAGTATACTTCCTCTCCTTTAGATTGCCTTCCTGATTTTCATTAGGCTCATCACCCTTTTAGGATGGGGATGTGAGGTCTTATTTTTGTGGCTCCTGCAAGTAGCACAGTGAGAGCACCTCTAACACACAGGGTGCTTCTGACTGGTTTCAGAGAGTTCTCCCTGCCATTGCGTTACCTGAGCTGGGTGTTCAGCATGCGTGGCTGAGCTCTTCATGGTAAGGTTTTTTATTTCAAGATCTTTCCCTCCCTTAATTAGGAGAAATTTACCTAGATGTGAAATGACAGAGCTACGACATTTGTCGATACCCTGGACTGACTCCACTGGTCTCACTGTTTTTTCCTTCTCCACTCTGTGTGTGGCTTCTGTGCCCCCTTGCTGGTACTGCCTTCCTAGAAAGGAGCATAAGCCTTCATTCTGGATCATGTGCACAGATGTGGTCCCACGATAGAATTCTTAAGCCCTCTTGAAAAAGTTACTTCCTGGAAAACACACAGAGTTGTACGTACCCACATACATTCTGCTCCCTTTTTCTTTTAAAATAGACATACCTACTGTAAAAGAACAGCTCATTTAAGTTTAATTGCACAAGATACCCATGAGAATGTTAGAATTTGGATCTCAAAGTATTGTTCATCTTTCCTTGGTATGGAGTATGTCTTACTGAGTGTTATCAAACAGACATTCCAGGGAAGCTTTTGAGTTTTTCCTTACATTAGGTTTATATATATGATGTCCAACTGACAGAAGGAGAAATGTACCACAGCAGTCCACATAACAAGCAAACAGTAAATATTGTTGTTGGATATTGGAACCAGGCCAGCATCGAGCTCTTCAGAAACTGTGTGACTTTGTGAGTCTGCCCCCTTACAGACTCCTTTAATATCAGGCAATTTCAAGATCAGGAATGTCTTTGAAGTTTGTAGTAACCCCCATCGTTTACGCTGCAGAGAAGGCAGTATCGTCGGCATGCGCAGTGTCGAGTGAAAGTTACTTGCGTCTTCAGGAGAAAGCCATGCTGCTCGAAAAGGGCAAATGTTATCTGAGAGGCAGCAAAGCTCTGTGAATGCTAATCTTTTTTTTTTTCTTTTCTTTTTTTTAAGATTTATTTATTTATTTGAGAGGGAGAGTGCACGAGCAGGAGGGGCAGAAGGAGAAGGAAAGAGGATCTCAAGCAGATTCTGCACTAGGTTCAGAGCCCCATGCGGGGCTTGATCTCATGACCCTGAGATCATGACGTGGAGATTATGACCTGAGCTGAAATCAAGAGTGGGTGGGTTGCTCTCAACTGACTGCACCACCTCGGCGCCCCTAGCTTCTTTATCTTTAAAGGTTAGATTAGAATGTGTGCACTTCTAGGGAAAGTTGTAGTAACCATTACATTTTACTGGTGTTATTATTGGTATCATTTCATAGCATCTAATGAACAATGGTGTTATATCCTATGGTGCCCCGAGTCAGGCAAGCATGTTTTCAGAACCACTAACTGTAAACATTAATCTCTTAACAGCTTTTTATTTTCTGCTAAAAAATTGCATCAGTGAATGATGTTTTTTAAATGATTCACCCATTTCACAGATTTTTCTAAGAAGGAGTTTTTGAAATTTCCCCAGGGTTTGCACAGAAAATCAGTGGTAGATGAAAGCTGGAAACACAGGAATTTTTTTCCTTCATCCTCTGCTTAACCAATTGGAGACAGGCCGTCTCCAGACTCTATTTTTTTTTTTCTTTAATGGCTATAAAGTGAATGAACTCAAAGAACAGCCTAGCATCCTGCTGAGATTGATATGAAAAAGGACAGGGGAAGAAAAGATTCCTCATTAATGGATTTATATCCCAGTGATAGGGCTAGAGGGTGGAAAGGTCATTGTGGAAAGTAAAGTGAAATATAGAGCTTGCAGAAAAATTATCTTGTTATCTGACTTAGAGACATGAAGCTGCACGTTATCCTCTGTTCGTTTATTTTTTCTCCTAGTTTTCCTTTTATTTTTAGATAAATGTGAGTCAGACACATGAGACAAGAGTAATTTTTAGAAACTCTCTTCCTTTGCAAGCTTTTGAGGGCAGGGTTTTATGCATTTTATGTGGTCTGATTGGAAGTGCTATTTGGTTATAAAAGAAGAACATTTAAAAACAAGGCTTTAAATCAGAATTTGTGAATTAGCTGGCAAAACAACTGGAATATATTATTAAAAGTTGGAGTGTATGAGGCCATCGTTGGGCACAATTTAAAACTCAATTTGAAAATTGAGATTGAAGTTTTCCAGAGATAACAACAACAAAAAACAGACAATGTACCTCGCAGAGCATTTCTCACTTTAACAAAGAGAGTAAGATTAGAAGGTCACTATTTTGGTCACTCTGTGCTTGATGACGGTTCCTTTATATATAAAATAACTTCATTTAATTTTCAACAATTACTTGGCCAGGGGTGTTTTATTTAAAAAAAAAATATATAGATGAGAAACTTCAGGCTTTGAGAGTCTGTGTTGACCACAGACTCAAGTATAGAGTGGCAGTGACCAGGATTCCGATGGTTTTGTCTGGCTCCAGCTCTCTGCTCTTACCTGATGTGGAAGTTCTTCTGTGATGTGTGCTTATTCTGGCACTGGGGGTGGAGATGAGGAGAGTGTCTTGTGTCCAGCCCCCCCCCCCCCCAAATGGTAAGATACAACTTGTGATTCAGTTATGCCCAAGGAGATACATGGCACTGAGACAGCACAAGGTTGGGAATGATTAGCTCTGCTGGGGTCGGGATGGAGCAGGTCAGCCAAGATGTTACGGAGGAGGACAAAAAGCCATTGGAGTGGAGTCTTCCGTGTGGACAAGTCACAACAGTCATCTGAGACAGGGGAAAAATCTGCATGAAATGGCTTAAAGCAATGACGCAGAAGATGTATTTGTAGGATTGCCAGCTACAATAGGGCACCCAGTTAAAGTTGAATTTCAGAGAAATATCCAATTACATGTTAGCATAAGTATATCTCATGCAATACGTAGAACATACTTATATTAACACATTTTGTTGTTGTTGTTTATCTGAAATTCCAATTCACTGGGCATTCTTTAGGCTTGTTTGGTTAATTTGCCCTGGTATGCCTTTGGGGCTCTTTGGAGTGCAGTGTGTGAGGCTAAGAGTATAGCTTTTGAGGAGGGATGCTGAGTAACTTAGCCCGAGTCTTAAAAATGGGGGATCTACTCTTTGCTCTATGTGGGATCAATAGCGTTCGAAACAGAATTCCCCTAACAAAAGAATATCTGTTTATCCTATGGTTGGGGTAATTCATGCTGAGCTAAAAACAACAAGCAATTGAAAAGGAATTGAACATTCTCTCGTGAAAAGGACTTGTCTGTTCAAAGTTCCTATAATAAAATGACCTCCAACAAGAGATTACTAGTGTCTGATTATCTTTTCTGCAAAAATGAAAAAAGAAAAGGAGGATGCATGAGGGTGTGTGTGTGGGGAAATGAAATAAATTCAGCAGAATACATTTATATAAAAATATGGTATATATGTGTTCCCTGTTTAATTTTTAAGTGAGGAAAAAAGGCAGATGGAATTGTATTATCCTCAGAATAATCCCAAAATTATTCTGCTCTGACTCAGTAACCTGGATTTCCTCCCAGAGTCACAGAAGGAGTACCCCCTGAGGACAATTAGCAGTCACCCTGAGGCTGGCAGGTGGCATTTCGACATTTATTTGAATTTTGAAAGGTAATGGATTTTAAAAAAAGCAAACTATTTTGTTACCATATTTTTGGTTAATGACATCTGTCCAATATATCTGCGACCTTGAAGGGTGTAGCATGTCCCCTACATTGGTAGTGTCGGCTTAAATGAAGCACCGAAACATTTCAATGGTTTGTGAAGGCAGTGACTGCATACCAATTTAGATTTTTCTCTCCCTCCTCATTAAATATGTGACTGTGTCTTTTATTTACTTTTCTCCTTGCTCCAGAAAGGATTTAAGGCAGCTCATAAATATATGCGAGACCTATCACTCCTACACATGGGGCTGCTCAAGCATTCTGATGATCATACATTTTAAAGCTAAATGTAAAGACTTCTTTCTCTACGATTAGTGTGTGAGTGTGCTTCTGGGGAAAGTTAATTTACATTACATTTTACCAACAATATTTTTTCAATTTTTATTACTTTGTAGTATCTAATGAACAATGGCATGAATCCTATGTGAAGCATATTTTGAAAACTATTACATATAAAATTTCTATTTGACTTGGAGACTTTGTGTTGGTTTTTTGGTTATTTTATAGGGTATGTCACTATCTTCTGCTTAAGCCTGTCTTCACTTTAGAGGACGTTAAGGAAAGACAAAAAATCTAACTCTAGTAAACATAATCTGAGTTTTGTCATCAACACTTTCATGTAAATACCAGATAAATAACCCAAAGTAGACGCTGGTCATATGAATCACTTGGATTCATTGTGTTCCTGGATTATTTTTACTTTGGTAGGCATGCTATTCTTGCTTAAAAATAAAGTGCTGTTAGTAATTTAAGGATGTGAATTGACAAAGAGTAAGTCCATTTTTATCATGGTGTATTTGAGATCTTGCCTTACCTGAGGAAGGCAAATATCAGCCAGGATGGTTAAAGGCTAGAGTTTAACGTATTGGAATGGGTTGCTTTCTGGATGTTGCTTTCAATGGTTTGGCAGACATCTTGTCAAATGAGCGGGGGTTTTATTGAATCCAATGATGATAACACTAGGCTCCAGATATGCTGGACAAGCTAGACAAGTAGCTGAATCTCACAGAAGGAACTTTAATAAAAATAACCAATAAGGGCCCCTGGGTGGCGCAGTTGGTTGAGTGACTGCCTTCGGCTCAGGTCATGATCCCGGAGTCCCGGGATTGAGACCCACATCGGGCTCCCAGCTCCATGGGGAGTCCGCTTCTCACTCTGACCTGCTCTCTCTCACTCTCTCTCTTTCCTAGTAAATAAATAAATAAAATCTTAAAAAAAAAAAAAAACCAATAAATACACAGCCCTATACCTGTGTTAAGAAAACAAAGTGGGAAAACAGTTCCTATTGTAAATGCTGGAAAAAATTGGCAGTGACTTTTTAAGTTATAGTGAATAAATTATGAGTCAACAGAGTAGTGGTTTCCCATAAATTTAATAGAATTTAAGTCAATTTTGGAGTAAACTTTTTAGGCTAAAGAAGTTGGAATAATCCCAGTCGATATTCCACAGTAGTCAAAACTTTTTTTTTTAATCCTGAGTTCATATCTAGGTACCACACTTTAAGAGAAACATGCTTTCAAAAATGAAAGATGTACTTTGTGAAAGACTAGATATAAAACTGTGTCAAAAGAAGGAAAACTGCTGGAATGGTAGATTTTTTTAATCTGGAGGAAAGAAGAGCTTTATCATTAAAGAGGAAAAAGTTTATTCTCTGATGTCAAATGTGTACACAGACCAATACACAGAAATTTCCATATAAGGCTGGACTTAGAGTCACTCTTGTGTAGACAGAATGGGCTGTCTGAGGGCATCAACACCTCTCACCTGGGGGACAGGCTGAATAGAAATGACTTAACACAGTAGATCTAGTTCCTTCTATATCTGGCATTCTATAATTATAAGGATGTTTAGAATATTTATATATATTATCTTGGGATGTATATCTTCTAAGACAATCAGTTATTTCAGGAAATTCAGTGACATTACGAAACAAAAAACAATCACATAGATAAAGCAACAGATTGATTGAGGGAAAATTTCAATTATGATGTTCTCTGATACCAAGAAGATATGGCTTGTTCTTCTGGTCATTGGGTCATCTTGTTAACATACACCCCTTTTCAATATTGTTCTCAATATAAATGGGCTAAATTAGTTATAACAAATACATATAAAACCCTGATCGAAGCAGTGTATAAAGTACCATAACTGTAACATTCCATTACAATCACAAATTTCGTGTTGGTTGCATTTATGTGCTAGTGTGTCTTTCTAGTCTTTTATCATACAACGAAAAACCTCTAGATAACTAATGCTTGTCAAGCCCCAGAAAATGGTTCACTTGTTTCCAAGAACATTTGGTATTATAAAATACCCATATACCAAAGTAAGTCAGTCACTTGGAGTTTGTTTTAATAAGATTCATAAAATCAATTCTATGATTCTTTTTTTCCCCCTTCCTATCAACACCCTTTTTATTTCATTTTAGCTAGTCACCAGCTGGCTTTTTTTCCCCCCGGCTACAAAATGACTCTAAACTGCAAGATAATTATACAAAAAGAGATTTGCTCCAAAAGCTACATGGAGCCAACTATGTCAGCAATGGAAAGAACTAGTACATTTTGTTTTGAAAAAAAAAAAAAAAAAAAAATCCCAGATCTGGCAATTGGCCTACTTAACCCTCAAAAACTCTTGACCACTGAATTCTAAGTGAAGAAACTCACATTTTCTTTTTTCATTTATTTCTAAAACCGTGAGTTAAATATTTTGGGCATTTTAAATAGGATCCCTTGTAATGTTAAATTAGATTAAAATGTAGTATGTAGAACGTTAAATTTTCATACAATATTGTGAATATTGGATGGTATTGGACTTTTTGTAACTAAGGAGTCAAAATCATAAAAAGCGTTTTAATATATTCCTGAGTTAAAAACTATTGATGTTAAATTCCATTAGTATCTAGCTTTCTTTCCTCTCTTGATATTTTAATATTATTACAAGGTACACTTAGTTCCAGAATTTAGAAATCAGTTATAAAAACTCAAACCAGATTTGTCCAGCCAGAGTTGCCTCAACTTGTCTTTCAGGAAATAGACATGTAGGTAGGAAAGCAGGTGGTATGCTGTCTTCGCTGTCTTATTTTCTCAATAAATATAAGCCAGTTCAATCCACCACTTTCCAGGTTAAAACAAAAAAACAAAAAACAAAAAACCTTGTCAGATCTGAATGTCTGAGGACACTCTGCACTAATCCTAGGCCCTAAGTTATGAGCTCTCAGTGGCATGGCAAAATGCACTAGGGTTAGAAAACCATATTCAGAGAACTTTAGATCTTTAGCTCTTGAGAAGACTAAAAGAGATTCTGCCTCGTTATCCCATGTTCTGACGAACTCCTACCATATTCCGGGCCTACTCTAAAACATTTCGGTGCATGCTGTGTTATCTGATGGAAAGTTACATTTGCACATTCAAAGCATGCAGTTTTGAAAAACAAAGCACTTAAATATGAGGTCTTGTGATAACATATTTTAATAGAGCTACATACTAAGCACCATAACTTTTAATTCATGAAAGCGTTTAGAACCTGCGTGTTGCATAGGATTGAGTTCTATCCTAATTAGTTTCTCAGAAAAGCCAGTGGAAAATTAGATGCATCCCACCAGGCAGTAAATATATCACACTAAACAAAATTTAAACTGCAGAACAATCAGCCCCTTTTCTTTGTTCTTTCAAAGGAGAAGCAGATTAGACCTTTTCAAAAAAGATCAAGAGCATTTTATGGGAAATTCAGGAAAAGAACTATTTGGACTGAAATCAAAATGTTATGAATAGTACTTTCTAAGCAATGACACGTATCAGCAGTATTTGTAACCATAAGAACAATGTGATAAATTTTAATCACTTGGGACTCCAGCTCTGTGGGAAGTGCTTACTACACAGACATCATTTATAGGTTTCCAGTTATGACCTACATCTCCAAGACATTTTAATGATAAGTGGAGAAAGTAGATAGATTGTCTTCCTGGAGTGTTGAAGTTCCTGCTTGTTGTCATCCTCAGCTCTATTAAAGAGCAGAGGCTTTCAGAGGTACTCTTCAGTCCAGCAATCAGCATGTGAGACCAAAGGGATGGAACTATCTAAGATAAAGTATGCCAGAAACGTACACTCCTCAGGATTTCCTGTGGGAGTCTGACCAAAATAAAGCAATATTAATAAATATAAATTCTGGAACACTATTATCAACAGAAACGGGGTCTTGAAATGTACCCTTGAAATTCCTTTAGTTTCACTCGGGCAGGTCAACTACTTCTATGTAACTGTGCAAAATGTTAGACCTCCCTACGGGGACAATTGCTTTAAATTATATTAAAGACTCAAAGATTGTAATAGACATGCTAAAGGAAGGAGTTGAATTTGTTGGATGCTCCAAATCTGTGAGCTTACTTGGGGTCCTTTGGCTCTTTGGCCTTGACAGCATTTTGGGACAATAAGATGTAGTTCCCAAGCATCTCAACATCAAAAAATATGCAATTGGTCAATCTGGTGATCTTTCCCCCTGTCTTTATGGCATATTTGGAGAGAAAGGAAGCACAGGTGATACAGGTGAAATAAAAGATGAAAGAAAAAAACTAAGAAGTCCTGTGTTCTTAAACCATCAAGAATTGTCATTCTCAAAAAAAAAAAAAAAAAAAAAAAAGAATTGTCATTCTCAGTCAGATTTCATCCCAGTAATTTGAAAAATATCCTTTCATGTAGCTCAAAGCCAAGTGGCACTTCCTAGTCCAAGTTTTGTCCTGAGGCAGGACATTGCAGGACTTGACTCTTTGCTCTTTCTGGGCTGCCATACCACCCGGAGCATGGGAATCCAATCTTGCAGTAAGGAAGACACTGCATTTATTTATTTTCTCCTCAAGCATTTGGCCACCAACAATATGTGGGGGGACGGAATGACTGCTGGCTATTTTCTTTCTCATTGCATTTCTGATTTCAAAGTATGTTTTACCCCACAGAATATAGTTTTCCTTAGTAGACTTAAGGAAGCCATTACACATGACATCCCACTCAAATCTAGTAATTTTACAACCAGCTGGAGTAAAACCTTTTGTTTTACAAGGTTATTTGTGCAGTAGAACTAATCATGAATGTGCTTGACTTCTTCAGCTTTCTGAAAAATCAGTAGCTACTAAAATCATAGTGCTAAGAATAGAAATGGGGCAGTAATCACTCTTCTTGCCTTCAAGAGTAAGTAAATACCAATAAATCTAAAGAGACTTCTGTTTTCTAGTTGATAAAATTCTAATGTTTCTCCTTTCAAGAAGGAACTTCTTTAAAGGTATGATCAGAGTGGTAGCATATTAGAGATAATCACCAAATGGAATCGCCAAACTTATCATGAGAGCCATACTTTAGATGCCCAAGGATATGACTGTCTTTTAAAAAATCATTTCCATATTAAAATGTAAGACCTGGTTTTAAGCCAACAAAATACTCAGAATCAAGGTTTGTTAATGAACACACTGAAGCACCGGGATCCATGTTACTTGTTACTTATTGCTTCTAAAGAACCAGGAGAGAGCACAGCTATTTTGAATCTCCAATGCTCAAATCTGACTCAGTTTCTAAACAGTCACTCTCAAGAAAACATGGCCTTTCTTCAGCCAAACTGAGTTGCAAGTGCTGACGATAACCTGGCCCCAAAGGAAGGAGCGCAAGTTAGTCTAAGGTGTTCAAGTCATAGAATTTCCCAGTTTTAAATAACCTTAACAATTTAAGCATTTCCCTGCTTCTCCCATCACACCAATGAGTAGTTCAATGATATGACTTGTCTTCCAAACCAAGTCTCCATACGCAATGGCCTGTTGTTTTTTGCTTTGCTTTGTTTTGTTTTTTCTTCTGCTGCTAGAAACTCATAATCCAGGTTGGTTTTTATTGTAGTTATGTTGTTTCTTTCTTCTTCTATTCTTTTTCTTTGTTTTAAATTTTTAAGGAAGAACTCTTTATCTTAATGGAAAGTTATGTCAGTGGAAATTTTTTTCTAAGTGCTTTTTATTTTCTCTCAATCTACTCTTTTAAGAATGCTTATCTTATGAGAAAAGACCTTGTTATGAACAGAGTGTCTGAAGAGCTGTTGAAAATACTGAATGATTACAATGCAGCAGCAGAACAATATCCAACACCAACTTTTTTGGTTAAATTAACTGATTACACTTTCTGGGATTAATAAACTACCCCACAGATTAGCAGTGAGAACTAGTTATTTAACCGTAGCTATGGCTTAGCATAGATGTGATAGGCTAACTACTCAAGAAGTCTTTTGAACTCTAGAATACTTTTAGTGTTTTGGTTTCAGTTGAAACACCTCTCTCTGTTCCCTATTTTATGGCTGTGGATAAAGTTTAGATAAAGGAAACCCTTCAATTATGTGTTGAATTCAAAGCCTCTGTAAAGTAGGCAAATTCCAGGACATGACAAATTGTGCTGTTTTGGTTTGCAAGAACTTTATGGCAGATCCTGAAGTTCAGACTTACAGAGATGTAATGATAATAATTAGCTATCATCATACAGGATCAGAGGAAATAAGTAGAAGGAAGAAGGTACATTGTAGTTGGATAAATGGATAAATGATATCTTATAAGTGACAGAGCATTGTATGTGATCTTCAGGACTAGAAGATTTAGTCATTGCTTTTACTTTTTCACTCACAGGGATGTTTATTGTTGAACAGTCAGTCGAAACCGCACTGTACTTTTGAACTTCCCATTCTAATGGGAAGGCCTTGTCAGAGGGAAATCTGAATTCACACAGGTTTGAGAAGTGATGTAAGATACCACATACTGTGTTTAACAGCCTTTGAAGTGCGGACCCTCCCCAAATATAACACACACATCATTCCAACACTCACAAAGCTTAGCTGTGACGAACAGCTCCGCTGAGACTGAAATTATTCAACAAATGTCCCAGTCCGAGGCTCACCGAAAATCTCCTCCATGAACAGGACCCTTTGAAGCCTTCTGCGTTCAGGGGAAAGATATGACCACATCAAGGGTCAGAAATCAATCTAGTTCTGATTATCCACATTTTTACTGTCTGGGAACTGGACCTGTGACTTCTAAGCCCATTGGAGAACGATGATCAGATTTCATAACATTCATCTGTAATGGGGGGAGGTGGCATTTTACTTCTGTTCTCTTCACACTGTATCCACATGAAAACGTCATCTGACTTGGTTAGGGTTCTGTGTATCGTACATAGTCAGGTGAAACAAAACTTCTACTATGAAAAAAACAGAAAGCACTCATAAAGCACTTCCTTCAATTTGTTCAGTATGTCAAAAACAAAAGCATGGCTTAACGGGAACAAGAGGATTCTACTTCCGAAATTACATCTTTACGTCTTTAATGTAAATTACATCTTTGCATCTTTGACATACGGATATCTTATGATTTGGGCTGCTCTCCTCAATTTGCACGAAAGACTAATTGACCCCTCATTTGAGTTTTAAAAGAACATAGTAGAATGTGAAAGATCTTCCTTTATGATCTGAGCTGAAAAATGATTGTATTCAAAGCACAGAATTTCATTTTCAAGTAAGACAGTTTTAGCCCTCTATTATTAATGACTGGAATTTTAAAAAACAACAACAAACCACTCAGATATTTTTCCAAGACTCACAATCTGAATCCTTCCCATTTCGCCAAACCTCCCACTAGACAAGTAGGAAAGATAAACAAAGCAACAGACCCCTGGGTTGTACACACTGACAAGATTGCAGGCCCCGGGATTAGAATGTTTTATCCCCAGATCCAATGTCTCCCAGAAGGACATCTAGTAGGAGGAAAGAGGAAGCAGGAGGTTAGGAACTTAGAGAGATTGGGCAGATAGTCAAAGCATCGGAGAGATGAGGCAGCCTGTAACTCATTAGCAGAGCATCTCCCAGGGGCCCCTGCAAACATCCCACAGCTGGCAAAGAAAGCAGAAGGTTTCTGACAGCCCCGGCTTGCATTGTGCCTGCACCCGCTGCCAGCCGGGCTGGCACTCAAGGTGTGCTGGAGAGAGAGTCCGATGCATGCTGAGGGCATGAAAGCTATGAACCAATGTTTGCTGAACTGAAGACATGATGGAAATTGCTGCTGTGATTGCTTTCGTGCAAGAGACAGAGTGGGGATGGGAAGGGGAGAAAATGGGTATCGTGACATTTCCAATGTCATTTAAGATTGATCAGATGAGTAAGTGACTGCTTAGCAGGCACAGGGTACCAGAAGCAGGCCTCAGAACAGTAGAGGGGATAGCCCCTTGTTTTTGGTGAGGGCTTTATTAAAAAGTCCTAAGGATTTCATGCTTATGTTTACCCCAATGGTAAATATCCCAAGGACAAATATATTTTTGTTAGTGAAAGACAGATTTGTTTTGACAGTGCTCTTTCAGTCCATTAAAGAATCATTTACTAATCTATGGCTGTATTTGTTTAAAAAAAAAAAGAGTACCCTAGGCTTCTAAGAGTTCCCTGGCCACATATTAGCCTCAGCCTCACTCACATTAGAAGGATAACAGAAGTTTGATCTGGAAAGGTTTTTGAGACCATCTCACCCAGTGGCTCTCAACTGAGCAGACACAGTGCCCCTTTGAATTATAAATATTTTGTACCATGTCTGTACTAGCTAAAATATCATTGATAGTTTTTCCACTATGCACACCATTTTTTTTTTAAAGATTTTATTTATTTGACAGAGAGATATAGAGCACAAGTAGGCAGAGTGGCAGACAGAGGGAGAGGGAGAAGCAGGCTCCGCGTTAAGCAGGGAGCCCGATGTGGGACTCGATCCCAGGACCCTGGGATCATGACCCGAGCTAAATGCAGTCGCTTAATGGGCTGAGCCACCCAGGCGCCCCATGCACACTATTTTTAAACGTTGGTGAAATAAGGAGAAATAAAACAATGTGTCAACTTCGGTGCAACTATACTAGAAGATACTATGAAATAGTCTAAGGCTTGCCTTTACTTGGACTGAATTGAGTTTGGATTTAAACGAAGACAATATGCAAATACATATTTCAATACCTTATTGGTATTTTGTAATACGGACTAAACTTATATGCTCCTAAATATTTAGACTCAGTATGAGCATGACAATACGTCTTGTCATGAGGTATATTTTTGGTAACTCAGTCACCACAAGAGGTATATTTTTTGGTAACTCAGTCACCACAAGAGGTATATTTTTTGGTAACTCAGTCACCCCAAGAGGTGTTTCATTTCTAGGGAAAGAAAATGTATTAAAACTTGATGAAGATATTTTATATTTTCATGCTAACAAAATTGGCTTCTGGGCTCAGATAATAATAAACAGGTTTCCATCCCGTACCTGGCAGACCTTGGAAAACTGTGTGGATGTTTTCAGCTGGGGTTGTTGTGTGTGTAACAGACCGTCAGATATCCTTAGCTGGGTCCATTTTTTAAATGATTTTATTTATTTATTTCAGAGAGGGAGAAAGAGAGAGTAAGCATGAGTGGGGGGGGAGGCAGAGGGAGAGGCAGACTCCCTGCTGAGCAGAGATTTCCCCAATGGGGGGCTCAATCCCAGAACTCTGGGATCATGATCTGAGTCGAATGGAGATGCTTAGATGACTGAGCCACCCAGGCACCATGAGGCCCCAAGAATTTACATCCCTCGTTCAGTATCACACAATTAGTTATTTTCCAGAATCAGAACTATTTATCAAGCTCATGCATAGTTTGCTCCTTAACTTCAGTATTTTCCAAGTCTCTGTGTGATCTCTATAATGGCTTAAATCCTTGCACCCAGGCTCTGTCTGACTTTCTTTTCTTATATCCTGTAGTCCTTTCCTTGGGCCCAACCTGTATACTCACTACCCTAAAACACCTTGCAAACAGGCAGCTTTGCTATCATTTTTCATATTGTCCATGCTCCAAGTGTCCTCTCTGATCATCTTTTTTCAAAGGTACTCTGTTCCATGAGGAATTCCTCCACACTCACAACTGAAATGGTCTCTGCCTCTAGTCAGCTTCCACAGACACCCTGTTCCTGGTTGCCTTGCACCATTTCGAGAGTGTGTCTACCTGGTTAATACCTCAAGGGCAGGGCCCACGCCTCCTACTTCTGTCTGTGCCTTTCACCACTTCTCAGAGGGATCTAACACAGAGTAGGGACTTAGAATCGGTTCTCAGTTTTTACTGTCAATCACTGCAGAGCACACAATCGTCAACCAAAGGGACGCTCATCATCTAAATTAACTTATGCTGCTCATCTCTGACTGAGTCAAAAACCCAACTTCCGACAATATGGCTGTGCTGAGGAACATCTGGGAAAGAACAACAGAGACATCAGTCTGGCTTGCGGTGGTCAGGAAATGAAGTGGTTCATTCCTAGCAACGGCCCATTTTGTATTTTGGAGGGAGAGATATAAACAATGGCAGGCTTTGCAAAAGCAGCTGCAGTCACAAATCTCCCAACAAGCTTCATATGTGCAAATGACAGGAAGGACTCCTGGTGCCATATTGGGCTTCTCAGTCACACACAGGAGTGGGGCAATCACTTGCCCTAGCGTCATTTTTGAACACAGGGCAGAACAACGCATTCATATCCCGCTGGCCATGTGAGTGAAGGTGGAAGAGAAGTGGGGTAGGGTCGCTGACACCAGCTGGTCATTTGTCAAGCCATTTATTAAGCCCCTGCGAAATCTGAACAGAAATTTCATCCTTGAACAACAACAACAACAAATTTTTAAGTAGAAAGTAGCCGTCAGGTGAAATCTGCACCAGTTTTATAGATTATATCTAACTTCAGGTTTTCTTTCTTTCCCAAGTGTCTGCTGATTCGTTGTCAGGTTGTTTGGGTTATCCCCTTCTCATCTGAACGTTTTATTGTGAAAGTGCAAGACGTGAGATCTAACATGATGTATTAGGCATATAAGTAATCAGGGAAAAATGGAGTTAAGCCCCTGTATTCTTCGGAAATATGCATAAATATTTACAAGTGATAGAATTAAATCCAACTTTTTTTTTTGGTGGATGAAATAAATCCCAATTTTTTTGTAAATGAGAAACAGAAAATTCTGGAAAGCAGCAGGACAGCAAAGCAAAAACACTGGGAAAATTTATTCATGACCCCCCAAAAAAACAATTGCACACAATTTCCATAATATCTAGGGCTCTAACACCTTCATAGACTTATACATCTGAAATGTAATTTTTTTACACTTGTACATAACTTTAGTGAGAATTTGGTCATTAGCTGTGCATCTGGACAGAAATGATCTAAAGTCAATGTTCTCTTAAATTTTAGGGACACTATTCATTATATTTCTGGCTTTGTGGGTTTGTGGTATATGGTTCATGATATCACATTTTCAAATAATTTAATTTTTGAATTTTTTTTTTTTTTTTTTTTACTCTTTCTAGAATTTGTCTCAAAGTACAGAATGAAAGCAGAGCTTTTCTACATGTCAGCAGTATGGGCAATGACTGATCTGGAGAGAGTGACTCTCTAGACTAGCCTAGTGATCAGAATGTTTTCGTTATTCACTGCTTTGTGTGATTTGGTTAATTCAATGTGATTAGCAAATTCCATTTGAAAGAGACAGTTTTCATTTAGAAGAGATATATTAAAATAATTATCTGTGGCTATTAGCATTAGTGGCATCGTCTATTAATTGAGCAATCATCTAAAACCCTAGAGAAAATGATACAGAGGATGTGGTGAGCTTGGATTGGAGAGGGTGAGAAGAAAACATTTTAGGAGTACAGAGGTTGATCTCCATCAGTAATAAAAAGCATAATTATTTTGTGCTATTCCTGGTTAGAAAAGCCAGAGGTTAAACATGATTGGTAATGGTGGTTTCCCATTTCATCGGTGGCTATGCCATAATTATCTGGGGGGGACTCATTCCCGCTTCTGATGTCGGTTAGCTGGAGGGATATGCGGTTAGCCTTCAGGGGCAGCTCTGTGCAGTAAAAACAAACTACCTTGTTTGTCTTGTCATACAGAACTTCCTGTGGAAGGAGAAGCACATGGTGGTTTCTCTTGATGAATGATTAAGAATCCTTTTCAAACATAAGTACAGACTTGTTGGATGATTTTGATTGAATCAATCGATTCCATGAAAATGGACAGACACTGTGTAATTTTTTTAAAAAGCAACATGAGTTCTCTTTTGACCAGAAACAACTGGTCATTTTACTCAAGACAGGCAAACTGCATGTGTATATAGACAAAGACTCCTAGAACCGGAAGGGTGGGCTCTCAAGGGAACACATATAGACATCAATGCAGTGGAGACAGATTCCTGTGGATCTGGAGCTACTCGGCCTGTCTCAAGGCAATAAGCTCCTGAACCCTTGGGACAAGTCTTACTTTCAAGAGCAATATGTACACATTCTGGAGAAAAATATCTTACACAAACATTATGTGGGGTGAAATAGGACAAGAAAAGAATATTATTTTTCACTCATTTGCCAATTCTGTTAGCCACAGCAAAGAAATTTGGTACCTCGCACTCCTTTGACTTAGATTATCGATATCCATTTTCAAAAATGATTTCTATGGGCTGAAAATATATTGAGAAGGTTTAGTGGTAACACTTTTGCTTTCATAAACAAATCACCTGGATCGTCTCTGAGACCATCTAATGCAGGAAACTATGCCAAAAATCCTAGATTTAGGCCTTTGCAGAGCTCCGGGCCTGGGACCCATAACTAAAGGTCAAAGACACATTTCCTTGGCCTTGCTTCAGGGGAAACACGGATGTGTGAACTATCTGTACTGATAAATTCAGGCTCCTCATTAAAATGGAGAAGTCTATCTTTTTTTTTTTATCTTAATCTACATTTCAGCATCATGTCTAACACACAATTCTACACCTGCCCCTCCTCTAACTGAGCTCTTCCCTTCCATGCACCCCCTGGCATTTCCTGTACCCAACTCCTCCATTCAAAATCCTACTCATTCTTTTTTTTTTTTTAAGATTTTATTTATTTATTTGACAGAGAGAGAGAGAGAGATCGTAAGTAGGCAGAGAGGCAGGCAGAGAGAGAGTGGGAAGCAGGCTCCCTGCTGAGCAGAGAACCTGATGCGGGGCTCAATCGTGGGACCCTGAGATCATGACCTAAACCGAAGGCAGAGGCTTTAACCCACTGAGCCACCCAGGGGGCCCAAAATCCTATCCATTCTTTAAGACTTATGAGCATTGTTACTTCTTCCAGGAAGACTTCCCTCATCCTTTCAACTGAATTAATCTTATTCTTTTCAATATCTTCATGCTTCAAACTCTCAATAAGTGCACAGACAATTCAAAAAAAGAAGAAAGGGAAAATAAAGTTCTATCATGTCTTCAAGATTTTTAAAAACATCTAAAAATAACTTTTAGTGATTCTTACACTACATTAATAACACATACGTATTGAAAATGAAAAGAACAGTAATTCTACTAACAATTCTAGTATGTATCCTTTCATCACTTTTACCTGTGTTTGTGTTTGAGCATGTACATGTAGATATATGACATTATTTACAGAAATGAAATCACAGAATTAAACTTCTTGACTGGTTTATTTTTAATTTTTTGATATATTGTATATATAGTTCCACATTAAAAAAATTCAATGGCTGCACAGTGTTTCATTGGACGAAGATAGCAAAGTTTATTTAACTATTGCCTTATTCTGGGGCATTTCATGGTTTTTTCTTCCCCCCATTTTGTGCTATTATAAACATCGTTATAGCGAAGTATTTTTTTCACATCCCTTCCAAAATATTTATTAGGTGTCTGCTTTGTCATGGGCGTACTGTGGTCGTTATACTGTGACATGTTGTTTTCTCTGGATAAATAATAAAATTAAAAAAATCTGAGTCAAAGTGTACGAATATATAGAAGTATCGATTTTCCAATATGCTCTTCAAATACATACTTATTTTTACACCTTTGCCAACCAAGGGCAGCAAGTCACTTTATATTTATTTGTTTGTTTTTTTTTTTTTAAAAAGATTTTATTTATTTATTTATTTATTTGACAGAGAGAGATCACAAGTAGGCAGAGAGGCAAGCAGAGAGAGAGGAAGCAGGTTCCCTGCTGAGCAGAGAGCCTGATGTGGGGCTCAATCCCATGACCCTGAGATCATGACCTGAGCTGAAGGCAGAGGCTTTAACCCACTGAGCCACTCAGGCACCCCTACATTTATTTGGTTTTAAATGGCATTTTATGTTTAAAAATATTTTGGGGGCATTTTATTTCTTTTTTTAATTAACAATTGTCCCTTGTACAATTAAAATATCAAGTGCTCATCTCCTTATTATTTTGGAAAGCTTCTTTATATATTAAAAAGATTAACCATTTATCTATCACTATGCTGTAAATTTTTTTTTCTTTTTTTTTTTTGTTTGCTTACATTTGGTTTTGTTGTTATTGTTGTTTTAAACAGACTTAAAAAAGCTTTTATGAAGTCAGATCTCTTTCATTTTCCCCTTATGTGTTTTGCCTTTGGAGTCATGCTTAGAAAATTCTTTCCTACTCTCAGCTCTTATAAATCACTATTTTAGAAAGACTTGTATCCTTAAGGTTGTATTTTATCGACTTAGCTAACTTACAGGCACATTTCACAGAATTCCATTCTCCTATAGCTCCTAGTTCCTTCCAATTGTCAAAAAAGGCAATTTGTACTTTATACTCAGAGGTGCAGGGTCATCAGGCACTGTAGCCGCTCAGAGGTAGACGTGTTGCCATGTATCAACCAGCTCACCTTGTTGATCCCTCCGTTTCGTCCTCCATCTTCCCCAACTCCTGGACTAGGTGTGTGTTTAGATGGATCAGGCACTACCTGAGTTCCTGCAGGACACTTACGCCATTAAGTCTAGAGACTTGGGGGCACCTGGGTGGCTCAGATGGTTAAGCATCTGCCTTCGGTTCAGGTCATGATCCCAGGGTCCTTGGATCGAGCCCCCACACTGAGCTTCCTGTTCAGTGGGTTGCTTGCTTCTCCCTCTCCCTCTGCAACTCCCCCTGCTTGTGTGCTCTCTCTCAAATAAATAAGTAAAATATTTTTAAAAAATCTGGAGGCTTAGGGTTGAGTTACATTCAAAAAGTAATTGCAGAAGTAAAAGTATCTTTAAAATAGTCTCTGTAATCAGTAACATGGGATATCACATGACCTGTTCAAGTCCTCTTTGATACATTGTTCTATAAATATACCTTTCATATTTTAAAAAGTATTAATACAAGTAACATATGTTTTGATGTTACTGTTAATAAGATCTCAATAGATAAATGATAGATATTTAAAATTACTTCTACAGGCATATAAGTGTTCCCATTTTATGTTTATCTCACAGCCACCTTTCTGAAATCTATTAGTTCTCGTAGTTTTTCAAATGAGTCTTTTGGGTTTTCTTTTTTCTTTTTCTTTTTTAAACAATTTTATTTATATGAGAGAGAGAGAGATAAAATGAGCAGGAGGGAGGGGCAGAGGGAGAGGGAAAACAGAGATGTGGGGCTCAATCCCAGGACCCTGAGATCATGACCTGAACTGAAGGCAGATGCTTAACTGACTGAGCCACCAGGTGCCCCTGAGTCTGTTGGGTTTTCTAATAAAGACATACAAATAATGATACCTCGTATTTTATTTTAAAATATTTCCAGTGTTTTTATTTTCCATACCTTAACGATAATCTAGAATATACAAACAATACTAATCTATTTATGATTTTAGTAAGGAATTTTTACTTAATTAGCTAGTGTGGATAAATTAGTAAGCATTAGGCTTACTTCTGGTAAAGTTATATAATTGATGCAATGAGTATTTTTCTAGAAGCCTGGATCAGTTAGTAGTCATAATATAAGCCAAATATAATTACTTATATAATACTTGGATTTTCTAATCATTTGCAACTAATTGGCATGGTGAAATCTGTGTCATAAAACAGGCATCAGACCAGTGGTAGAAGAGAGGGTGTCTGGGTGCCTGAGTTAAAACCTCTGCCTTCGGCTCAGGTCATGATCTCAGGGTCCTGGGATCGAGCCCCACTTCGGGCTCTCTGCTCAGCGGGGAGCCAGCTTCCCCTTCTCTCTCTGCCTGCCTCTCTGCCTACTTGTGATCTCTCTCTGCCAAACAAATAAATAAAATCTTAAAAAAAAAAACAAAACAGTGGTAGAAGAGAAATCGTTCAATGAAATCTCCAGCTAACTTTCTCCCAGGTGGTGAAGAACCTGGTGCCCAGTCTTGTAGGGTCTTGGGAGCCAGGTTTTCCTGGAGAAGGTGAGGTTGCCCTAGCCCCTTGAGGGTGAGAGGCAGAGAAAAAAAACAATTCGGGGTTTCTGAAGATTTAGCCCTCTGTGTGTGTGTGTGTGTGTGTGTGTGTGTGTGTGGTGAGCGTTGACAGCAGACAGGGGATAGTCCTGAGTTAATTGCAAAATAATAGATCATATTACAGGTTTCTCCTTCCCCTTCCTCCTGCTCTTTCCATGTTCTGTTGCAGTGAGTGTAGGAGCAGCTTGGGTGGTAATTAGGCTTTCTCCGCCCACATTAAGAAAGGCTGCGGGAGGCTGGGCTATCATGTAACTCTTGTTTAATCTCTCCAGTGTGGGATTTGATGTTAAGCATTCTAATGGACAAGCAATAATTCTCTTGGGAAGAGACTTTTTTCCTGTCACTACTACAGTTTGAGGAGTAGTTTTCACTTTGTCCTTCAAACATGACCCTTATGCAAAACAAAAAAACAAAACCAAAAATGACTCTTACTCATACAACTTCTACATCCAAAGCCATACCTCACTGGGCTAGGTCTTTTTCATAAAAAAGGATGAGCGTTTTCCCCTCAAAAGCCATTGACCCATGCCAACCCATAGTCTCAGTCTTTTCCCTGTCAGCCTCTTTGCCTTCGATAATCTGGAGAGAAGCAGGATCTGATTTCTTTGCATTTATTGGCCTAACTAACTTAATAATAAATGTGTTAGAGAAAACTTTTGGGAGTAATTAAATTTCCTTAAGTATGTTTCCTATACTCATTGGCTTAGGGAAAAAATAAGAGTAGAATTTAACAAACATTTAGAAATAGATTGGAAGATTACACAAGAAAATTCTACTGGGTATTTTATATAAATTGTAAATGGCTATGTCTGGCCCTAAGTACCACTGTGAACTGGGCAAAGATTTCTGGACTTACCCGAGATTTTGGTGGCAAGAATCAGTCTATATCTCATAAGGCACATAGTTAAGTTCTTACAACATCAAAGTCAGACTTTCATTTCTTCATCTGTTTTCTTCTCACCTCTAGGAGTTTTACGAGGACTTTTATCATAGAAGAAAAGAATGGGAAAAGTGACAGGGAGAGTGTTAGCCCATAGAAATGGTTGACTGACAAAGGTCGGTGTTCAGACTTAGGGAGAGCTCAGCATGAGACACCTTAGGAACAGGGGTGTTCTCAGTGCCCCAATATCTGACAGTGTGGCTTGCTGCTCATGTGTGGGGTCTGCCCTGAGTGTACAAACACTTGAAGAGATTGACATTTTTCTCCATAATCAGAGCACAAAATTCTCATTGATTTTTGACTTTTGATATATTCTAGAGGTTGGTTTGCTGCCATTGCTGTTTGACTGTAATTGACATACTTCATTAAGTTCCCCTTCTCAGTCTAGCTGAGCCCAGGAATCAGATCTCACATCAGAGGCACTGAGTGCTGTTAGACATGAAGCCACCCAGCCTTGCACTTCATGCTCAAGCTCACATATCTTCAACTGCTTCAAGAAGCACATGTCAAGAAAGATTTCAGGAATAACCTGAATAGTGACCTTTAAGCAAGGAAGTCAGAAAACTCCTACCAAAAAGTATAAAACCTGAATCTTTAAAAATTTTTTAAAAAAAAGTTTGATAGATGCTCCTAAATTGCATTACAAAATGCTTTCATAACAGGGAAGTAAAGTCGTTTAGAGAAGACAAAAAGGGATTCTTTATTGTCTTACAGAGCATGGATATAAGTTAATCAGACCTATTAAGGAGAATGGAAAACCCAGCATTCTTGCAAATGCTAATGGGCAAGCACCAGCGAGGTCTCCTGTGTTTCTTTGTTTTCTTCCTTCTCTTATTTTTCATTCGGATATTTCATAAAGCCTAATAAAACCTAAACATTTGATGTCTATTGATTAAGTCATAATATACATATTCAGACAAAACAGTCCAAAAGATGTGCTATGACCTGAATGTTTGGGCTAAAACTAGATACTCAGTACAATCAGTTGTCATAGGCAGAAAATACTTTTCCTTTAAGAATGGTTTTATAAGTAAATTAGTTATTTTTAGCTTCAAACTGTGTTTCATTAAAAATGGAATAATTCTTAAGCTTCCATGTGAAGCCATTTTTATTCAAGATAGAAATATCTGTAGTAATGTTTTAGGTTGATGAAGCAGCATTGAACTTCTCAATGATATAAATATCTGAAAATGGTTATAACACCAGGAAAATTCTAGAATATTTTTAATTCAGTTACAGTAAAGCATGAGAATGTCAATTCCCTTGGTAAGGTACAGTGAGAACACTAATAATTATCTAACATCTTCATGAAGAACAGAATCAAAAGAAATTGTTCTAGAAAAGGAGGAAAATGGAGAAGCTGAGTAGTAATACACTGCAAAGAATGATAAGAGTAGCCAGATGCAGGATGCATTCCCATTCTTTCTCGAAGACAGTAAAGACTTAATCAGGGGAAATGAGGTGGTAAATGAAGAGGAAGAAGGAAGCCACAGAGAAGATTATCCACTAAAAACACAGTTCAGTTGGGCACCTGGGCAGCTCAGTTGGTTGAGCAACTGCCTTCCGCTCAGGTCATGATCCTTGAGTTCCTGGATCAAGTCCCACATCGGGCTCCCAGCTCCATGGGGAGTCTGCTTCTTCCTCTGACCTTCTCTCCTCTCATGCTCTCTCTCACTTTCTCTGTCTCTCAAATAAATAAACAAAATCTTTAAAAAAAATAAAAAATAATAAAAACACAATTCAGTCAAGTTGGTAGCATTTACAAAATAAATTTAAAAGCTAAATCCACTTTTAAGTGGGTAAAAAATAATTCGAGCCACTGAGGAACAGGAGAGCAGATACCTGCTGGACATAGAGTCTGAAGTATTATGTAAAAAAAGAAAGAATGCCAGTGCCCTTGTTCTTATTTTTTTTTTTTTGCTTGTTTAGGAATGAGGGTTAGGAACTAGAAATATAAAATTTGGTAAAGACAAGTATGTACTATTTATTAACCGAAAGAAAATTCTATTCTTATTACAGTTGACATTGTTAGAATTAAAAAATAATCGCATATATTAAAGATCTTGGTTAATAAGCATTAGTATATATTCATATTATGAACAGCCTTATTAAGTGTTATTCATCTGAACATGTAGTAGAAAGCTTGTTATCAGACTCTATGGATGCATAACAGAGTTGATTAGGTAATCACAATCAACTTAATTTTCCTTATTATTTGAGATAAAAGAGTAGAAAGCAAAAAAGCTATAACAGACTTTAAAAATATAGTTTAAAGCAAGAAAGCTGTAAGAGAGAAAAATTATAGCTTAAATTAACTGTATAAAAACCATAGTCTCCTATTATAAAAATAACTTAAAGATTCTATGACTAAAATATGTATGTTTAGGTATGGAAAGATGCTCAGCTTTATTTCATAGCTCCCTGGCCTCATGTGAATACCAGAAATTCATATAAACTGACAAAAATTAATTAAAAATCAGCAACAGTCAAAACATGTGAGAGACTAAAAAAATGTGTAAGTAGCTTAGGAGAGCATATAACAAAGAAAAGTTTATAGAGATAAAGAAATTACTATATTATTCATTTTATTACATGTTTGGAGAGAAAATGAAAAAATTGCATTGAATTATCAAGTGAAGATCCAAATAGCATAAACTAAAACATTTAATTAAAAAAAATTAAATCACGATTTAAGCAAAAACATCAAAATATAAAAATTAGAGGCTCCTAATTTACAAAAGGATTTTTCTTTTAATAAAAAGTTTCACTATAGGATTTCTTAAAATAGATTTTTCTATAGTATTGGAAGCACCATTCCATTTAAAAAATCAACTTACTAATTTTCAATAAAATATAGCTGAAATTAAGAAAAAAAGGCTGGAGTCAAAACACTAAGGAAGCAGACCATTTGTTGAGCACTGAGTAATCATGAACTGTCATATATATAGTGTTATTTAATTCTCTTAATTAAATACCTGTTACCTAAGCATTTTTGACATATTTTACAGATGAAAAATTGTAAATCAGCAAGATGAAGTAATTTAACCTGAGTCCACTAATGTTAGTAAGTGGCAGAGTTGTGAGTCAAACATGAATCTTGCTGACTCTATATTAAACTATATTCATTACACTATAATCTATTGCCTACAACTGAAATGAGAGGATCATAAGAATTAATAATATCTCCTTTAAGGAAAATAGACCTGATACTCTCTACTCTAATATGTATCACTAAGAAGCTCCAAAATTTAGAGGAGGCTCAAAAACAAATAAGTGACATAAAAATTAACTACCTTAAGTAATAATGAGTGAGAGAGGACATTGATTCATAGCCTAATATGAGGAATGTACCCAATGTGAAAAAGTTTAAAACTAAGGACTATAATTTTGGTGGTGAGTCACCTAAAGAAAAAAATCCTTTGATTTGGGTACATACTTCTTCATAACATTTGGCCATATGACTAGTCCAATTATTTTAGCTGTCTTTTTTTTTACTTTTATTTTTAATTTTTTAAAAAGATTTTATTTATTTATTTGACATAGAGAGAGATCACAAGTAGGCAGAGAGAGGTGGGGGGAAGCAGGCTCCCCACCCAGCAGAGAGCCCGATGCGGGGCTCAATCCCAGGACTCTGAGATCGTGACCTGAGCCAAAGGCAGAGGCTTTAACCCACTGAGCCACCCAGGTGCCCCTACTTTAGCTGTCTTTACATATGATGCTTATTGGCTTGGCGTAAGTGATAAGTTGTAACAATTGTCCAAACAAATGGATTTGCTATGCTGAAATCCACCCATTTCACTAAACAGGTCAGAAATGAAATTATTTGTGATATAAGAAGTTATTGGAATAGATGGATTAGATGATAAAACTTCCTCTCTCACATAAAGGTTATTCCTCTCAATTATGTCTATTTATTTACTCACGTGATGATTGAGGGCCTGCCATGTGTTGGGCACTTTTTCTAGGTGTTACATGTATCACATAACATTACAAAGTCCTTGTCCTAATGGAACCTATATTCTAACGGGAAGACAGACAATGAAAATTAAATAGAGAAACAAAAAAATATTAAACCAGAGAAATGAAAAAACAACAGCAATATCAACAACGAAGAAGAAATAGCATTTGGATCATATTTTTTTAAGTTTTTATTTAAATTCCAGTTAGTTAACACACGATGTAGTATCAGTTTCAGGTGTAGAACTTAGTGATTCAACACTTCCATATAACACCCAGTGCTCATCACAAGTGCTCTCCCTAATCCTCATTGAGGATGAGAGGAATGGGGAACCCTCTTGCACTGTTGGTGGGAATGTAAACTGGTGCAGCCATTCTGGAAAACAGTATGGAAGATCCTCAGAAAGTTAAAAATGGAGCTCCCCTACGATCCAGCAACTGCACTCTAGGAATTTACCCAAAGAGTACAAAAATACTAATTCAAATGGATCATATTATTATTTATCATATTAGAAATGTTCCCCCATGATTATGTATTACAGATCTGCTCTCTGTCATGCTTTCCAAGAATAATGGAGACTAATAAATACCTTTTTATGCTCTTTCATTTTGATATATTGAATTCAATCATTTTGAAAGTGAAATTAAGTTTTCATTTTGAAATTTATGGGAATGAAAAGGCACAGCTTTCCTTAACAATGATAAAATAATTTGAAAACAAATACATCATCGCACACAATGAACGAACTATGGAAGTCAACATAGGGTTAATTCTTGTGCAACCTTCATTAGACATGTATGTTACAGAAAAATGAGAAAATCTAATTGTGGCCCTGTATTATTTGCCATGGGATTATATTGCCTAAGGGAGATAATAAACAATAAAGTAAATAAGAAATAATATTTAATGTAAGGTAGTGTTATGAAATGGCATGAAATCAACCACACTTAGAGCTGGAGTCTCTGAGCAAACTGAACAATTCACAAAAAAAACATTAAAAAGAGCTTATTTCTATTTCATGAAGAAGGAATCCACTCCTCTGTAACCCAGAGCAGCTATTAGTGTGATTGTTACTAAATTTAAAGAACAGATTCTAGTCTCCATTTTATTTGCCTTCTCAGTAACGTTCAGTGCTGTTGAATTCTTTCTCATTCCCCCAACTGTCCTCCTTTGGCTTCCCCAGTACCATGTTTTCCTGCTTTTCTTCCTCTCTGGACATTTCTTTTCGGTCACCTCTGTCAAATCATCTACCTCTTCTCATCGCTGAAACGTCCTTTCATCCCAGGTATCTGTTTTGGGCTTTTTTTTTTTTTTTTCATGACAGATGTTCTTTCTGACAGGTCTCATCTATTTACATAGCTTCTGCTACCTATCCATCCATCCATCTATCTATCCACTATCTGTCCATCCATCCTTCTATCCACCTAGTTTCTAATCTACATACTGAATTATCTATTTGACATTTAACCTGTCTTTTCTCCTTCCAGTGCATTTTTAGAAAGGTGACAGATTATACATATCACTATATATTAGTAATTTCATAATTCAGAATTACTTGACTCCTAAGCCAACTGACTGTGAGTTTTTGCTTTAAGAAAATATGAGGTTAGTAGAGCTTTTAGCCATTTACCCTGTCTATTACATCTTTGTGCCACTTTGTAATAATAAACTGCCTCAGCCTGTGTGAGGGTCCTGGACTCATGTTTAGATTTGTAAGGTAATAAGTTCAAGGAAAACTTAGCTGAGGTCTTTATTCTCAAACCACTCTGCCTCAATGTTTATACTTTATGCTAAACATGTCTATAATATTATACATTTTATACTTTTACATTTTTACAAGGTTTCGATGACAAGGAATGTCACATCTGTGCATCTGAAAGTGGCACTTAATTCCTCACATATAGATAAAAAGGCTTTTTATGACATCTCCAGGTATTTAATTAGTTTTGGCACATCAGAATTCATCCTCCTTAATTGAACATGTAAATATTTGTAGACTATGGGTTGAATAGTGATTCTAATTCTAATATCTTCGCGATAAAAACACTTTCAACAGGAATAAGTGAATGTCAAATTCAGTTTATAAGCCAGGTAAATGTTAACTGCTTTAGATCTGTAATGTTTCAAAACATTACGGTCATACGAGAAAGAGCAATATGCATACTGCGTATTTATCTGAAATTTAAAGTTCTCCATATCAGCATTGACTTTCTTCTTCTTTACATTATTCTTATGTAACTTAAGTAGAGATTACAACATTTCATGCTTTTACGAACAAAATATTTCAGCTCACCTGTAAGAATATGGTTCCTTTCCTTTGCAGGCACAATCTAGAATAAACTAGAACAAATCCCATTCCAGGCTTATTGTCATAAATAAGTCTTTATGAAGATATCCTCCAGTTAATGTGAAGAGTTTCCCAGGGCACTGCCTTCCAGTTTCTCAATACTGGACCCTTCAAGTTCTTCTGTGCTTCCCTACTTGTCACCTGCCATGCCATCAGACCTTGGAAGATTCCTTCTTTGCTAGATAGAACTGTCCTGCACAGGTGACCATTGCTGTTACCAACACTTATGGGGGAGTATATGGGGCAAGAGATGGGTCTTTTTTTTAAAAAATAGCATTTTATAGTTCATTATCTCAGATATCTATGTTCAGTATGGCTGAGTGAGCTCCTAATGGATCCTGTCTTCCTACAGATAACAATTGTAAACTCTGAATAAACTACGTTTAACAATGAGAATAACTTATATCTCCCACAGGCTTCCAGTTAAGGAATGAATAAGTCACGAGGATAAAAGCTACAGCATAGGCAATATAGTCAATGATATTGTGATAGCTCTGTTTGGTAACAGCTAGTTGCTACACCTGCTTTTGTGATGAGCAGAGCATAATGTATAGACCTCTGGAATAACTATGTTGTGTACCTGAAACTAATGTAGCATTGTGTACCAACTGTATCTCAATTTAAAAAAAAAAGAAAGAAAGAACAGCAACCTCGAGGCACTGTTGAGTGAAAAAAAAAAGCAAGCCGATTTTGGATAGGAGTGGACACCAGGAAGGAGAGAAAAACACGGGTTAAGTTGCCTGCTCTATATAGCTTTTAGCCTGAAAGCAGACCAAAGTTAGGGTTGTACTGGATGGCTAAAATTCCAACAGATACATAAAACCAAAAGTTTTTTGCATAAGAAAGAAAACTAACAACAGAGTGAAAAGGCAATCTATAGAATATGGATTCTATATCTATACTAGATGTAGAGAAAATATTTGCAAACCATATATCTGATAAAGTGTTAATTTCTAAAATATAGACAGAATCCCCACAACTCAATAGTAAAAAAAAAGACCTAATAACTTGATTTAAAAAGGGACAAAAAAACTTGCATAAACATTTTGCTACAGAAGAAAAATGGACAAAAGGTATATAAAGAGATGTTGAACATCACTAATGCAAACCAAAACTACAGCGAGATACTATCGCACACCTGTTAGGATGGCTGTCATAAACAAAACAAAACAAAACAAAACAAAACAAAACACAAAAGACAAGTGTTGGTGAGAATGTGGAGAAATTGGAATTCCTGTACACTGTAGTAGGAATGCAAAATGGTGCAATCACTACAGAAAGCAGTATAGTAGTTCTTGTTCATTGGTTTTTCTTTTCTTTTTCAAAGTGGTCAACACAATGTTTTTTAGAGATCTATCCATATGTTATATATATATATATATATGTAGTGGCGTAATTTCTAATTGCTGTATATCATCACACAGTTTGTGTGCAATTACCATATTTACTTCTAATTTTCCTAGTTATAAACACTTAGGATGCCCCTAAACACCACTCTGATGAATTTTTTTGTTCCTTTTTTTAGACATATATACCCGAGAGTGGAATTCTTAGGTCATCAAAGGAATAGAAATTGGTCTCTGAGTAAGTTCTCACCAGAAATGTATGAAATGTCCCATTTCCAAGTTTCTAAATTTTACAGTCAGTTAACATAAAGTGGTGCCTCATTATTATTTTCATTTATTTTTCTCTGATATAAAGTGAAACTAAGAATTTCTACATATTACTGAATGTTTATGTTTTCCCTTTCATGATGTGCCAATTTATATCATTTATTTATTTTTCTTGTGCATATCTTGCTTTTTCCTTTTTTTTTTTTTGGTAGGCGTTCCTTGCATATCCTGGATACTAATCTCTTGTTAGTTTTAGATATTTGCAAATATTTTCTAATAAGCTGTCATTCACATATTAAAATTTTGTATGTGATGGGTTGTTGAATTAAAAACTTAGTTATATGAGCTTGATAAATATATTTTTTTCAACCTATAGTGTATACTTTTGAGGTTTTTTTTTTAAGTTCTTCCCCATACAGAAGTTATAAGGATATTCATGTTTTTTAAGTTAAATAGATTAAGTTTTCACATTTAGGTAGTTATTTATCTTGAATTCATATTTGCAATAAGGCATAAGATTAATATCTCACTTTCCTTTTTCTCCAAAGAGCAAAGCCAACTTCCCAACCCCTCAACTATGCACCCTATTTTCCTTACCAATTTATAGTACAGTCTTTAATACAGAAAGAGTGTTCATAAATATGAGTCTGTTAGTGAGCATTCTGTTTTTTCCCACTGATGTGTTTATCAATTCCTATCCTGTTTTTATTTTTATGGCATTCTAGTGCATATTAACTTCTCACAGGCTGAGTCCCTCCTATTTGCTATTCTTGTTCAAGGTCACTCAACTTTTTGTGGATAGTTATTGTTACATAGTTATTAGTACATATTTGACAGGTTCCTCAAAACATTAATATCAAATTTTGATTGGGATTGTGAAGAACTTATAAATTGGTTTGGGGGGTAAAATCATTACCTTTATAGATTTAAGTTACACCATCCATAAACAAAATATCTTTTCTTCATTTATTGAGGCTTTCTTCTGTGTCCTCAAATTAAACTGTAAACATTATAAAATTCTTATGCATTCTTTTCAGATTCATTTCTTTTTTTTTTTAAGAGTTTTATTTATTTGACAGAGAGAGAGATCACAAGTAGGCAGAGAAGTAGGCAGAGGGAGAGGGGGGAAGCTGGCTCCCTGCTGAGCAGAGAACTCAATGCCTGGGCTTGATCCCAGGAGCCCAGGGTCATGACCTGAGCCAAAGGCAGAGGCTTTAACCAACTGAGCCACCCAGGCCCTCCTTCAGATTCATTTCTAAAGTCTTTTTGTTTGTTTTTGTTATTACAGTGAATGGTTTCTGCAGTAGCTTGCAGTGTCGACTTAGTGAAATTCAAGCTGTTTCTGAGAATTATTTTCCCTGTGTATTTCTAGGCTGGCTCAATTGGTAAAATATGTATAAGATTTATAAGGCTGAAGTGAGGAGCAGACATTACTCTCTGAAGATAATTGTAGTTAGATGCAGTGACCAACAAACGCGAGGTGTTGTTGGGTTCTGGCTTAGTTTCAGTCGTGTCTGCTTCAAGTCTAGTTCTTCACAACTGCTGACCCTGTTGACTAAATGCAATCTCCTGTCCATGACTGGAGTTTTGGCAACAGATTGACAGACATGGCTGCTGCCATAGCTTCTCATAGACCTCAGGAATCTTTTCTTCACAGTCTGATTTGGATAATGGAACATGCTAGGCTTTTCACGGAGATTGGCTGGTGACTCCTTTGGTCTTCCAATTCCAACTTCCCTCTCAGACCCTTGTTTCCCTATCTCCTCCCATAATGGTGTAAGGTCTAACTCTTATAATAGATCCTTGTAATTCCACTGTGCATAGACAATAACCATAAATAATTTGACAAATATAGGTAATAGTAAAATCATTAGGAATTGAGTTTTGTGTATCTATTATCTTTTAAATTAGCAGAACTAATTTAATTCTATTCCATAGTTTAATTTTTAATAACGGTGTATTGACGGGGCACCTGGGTGGCTCAGTTGGTTAAGTGTCTGCCTTGGGCTTAGGTCAAGATCCTGAGATCCCAGGATCGAGTCCCATATCAGCCTCCCTGCTTGTTTGGAAGGCTGCTTCTTCCTTCCCCTCTGCCTGCTGCTCTAGCTACTTGTGCTCTCTATCTCTCTATCAAATAAATAAATAAAATCTTAAAAAAATAATGGTGTAGCGAACTTTTTTTTTTTTGCAAAATTCCTGAAAATTTATAAATCAACCCTTATGAGCTTGTATGTTCACACTATTAGATAGACCCATCTGGTCATGATCTATTGTCCTTTTAAAGTATTGGATTCACACCCAAAAACAAATAGTCCAGTTAAGAAATGGGCAGAAGATGTGACTAGATATTTTTCCAAAGAAGACATCCAAATGACTAACAGACACATGAAAAGATGCTCAATATTACTCATCATCAGGCAAATACAAATCAAAACCATGATGAGATACAACCTCTCACTTATCAGACTGGCTAAGATTAACACAAGAAACAATAGGCATTGGAAAGGATGTGAAGAAAGGGGAACCCTCTTAAACTGTTGGTGGGAATGCAAGCTGGTGCAGTCACTCTGGAAAACAGTATGGAGAGTTCTCAAACAGTTAAAAATAGAACTACCTATGACCCAGCAATTGCACTACTAGGTATTTACCCAGAGGATAAAAAAATACAGATTCAAAGGGATATGTATTTATAGTAGCAGCATTATCTGTAATACCCAAACTATGGAAAGGGCCCAAGGTCCCTTGGCTGATGAATGGATAAAGAAAATGTGGTGTGTGTGTGTGTGTGTGTGTGTGTTATATAACATACATATAACACACACACACACACACACACATGCACATATATATATATATATATATATATATATATATATATATATGAATGGAATATTACTCAGCCATAAAAAAGAATGAAATCTTGCCATTTGCAATGATGTGGATGGAGCTAGAGTATATTATGCTAAGCAAAATAAATCAGCCAGAGAAAGACAAATACCATATGATTTCACTCATATGTGGAATTTAGTAAACAAAACAGATGAACATATGGGAAAGGAAAAAAAAAAAAGAGAGGGAAACAAACCATAAGAGACTCTTAACTATAGAGAACAAACTGAAGGTTGGAGAGAAGTGGGTTGGGGATGGGCTAAATGGGTGATGGGTATTAAGGAGGGCACTTGTGATGAGCACTGGGTGTTATACGTAAGTGATGAATCATGAAATTCTACTCTTGAAACCAATACTACACTATATGTTAATTAACTAGAATTTAAATAAAAATTTGGAGGAAAAACACTTTATTATTTAAAACCTAAAAAAAATAAAACCTACTAAAGAAGAATAAAGTATTGTTGGGTTCACTTTTCTGTTTTGTTAAGAATTTTGTATCTAAATTTATGAGAAATACTCGTTTAGTTTTATATAGTTTTGATTGGCATTGTAAGGAATAGTTTTATGTAGTTATAATTTGGTTTATAGTTTTCTTTTTATTTTGATGAATTTATCTAGTCTTCTTATTAGTATGACTATTCTTATTATTAGATAAATTAGAATTTATCTAGTCTTCTTATCTAGACTTCTTATTAGTCTTTTATCCAGTCTCATTATTATCTAGTCTTCTTATTAGATAAAGTGAGTTTGGAAGTGTGTTCTTCTCTTCTATATTTTGAAGGAGTTTGTGCAGTTTGTATTATTTCATCTTAATTTAATAAAATTAGTGAGGGAAGCCATTTATGACCCAGGATTTTCTTTGTGGGAAGTTATTTTTTTATTATGAAATCAATTTATGTAATGGTAGAGAAATAATCAGGTAATTTGTATATTTCAAGAAATTTGTCCATCTTATCTAGGTTGCAAATTGATGGGCATGAATTTTATTACTATTTTAATATCTTCAGGGTATCACTATTATTTTAATTATTATTTTATGACTTATTGTTTTAATATCTTATTGTCTTAATATATTCAGGGTAAAAGTGAATGTCTTTTTTATTGTTTATATTGGTAATTTGTGTTTTTATTCTTTTTTCTGGATTTAGCTAGAGCAATTTTATTGATTTTCTTCAGAGAGCCAGATTTTTATTTCACTGGATTACTCTATTTTTGTTTATTTTCTGATTTCTGATTTTATCTTTAGTACTTCCTTCATACTATTAAGCTTAATTTCCTTGTCTTTTTCTTGTTTGTTTGTTTGTTTGTTTTTCTTGTTTCTTAATGTGAAAGTGTAGATTACTGATTTTAGGCCTTTTTAATGTAATATAAGCATATTTAAATTTGTAATACACAATATAAAGCACTACTTAGCCATATCCCACATTTTTGGTATGTTGTGTTTTTATTTTCACCCAGTAAGATATGTTTTCTAATGTATCTTGTGATTTATTTTTTAACCTCTCGATAATTTAGTATTAATTTTCCAATTTGGGGATTTTTCTATATATTGTTCTCTTATTGATTTCTAGTTTAATTCCCTTGTGGTTATAACGAGAAGATATTCTGTATAATCTCCTTTTTTCTAAATTTATAGAGAGTAGTTTTATGGCCCAGAATGTGGTCTATTTTAGATGAATTTTCCATGCATGCTTTTTTTTTTTAAATTTTACTTGTAGTAGACTGAATCATGACCCCAAAGATATTAGGTCCTAATTTCTGGGACCAGCAAATGTTACCTTATTTGGCAGAAAGGCCTTCCCAAATGTGATTAAATTAAGGATATTGAGATGGGGAGATTATCCCGGATTATACTGATGGACCTAATGTAATCACAAGAGTCCTCGTAAAGGAAAGAGAGAGGCAGGAGAATTAGAGAAACATATGTGACTACAGAAGCAGAGATTAAAGGGATCTGATTGATAGCTTTAAAGATGGAAGAGGGCCATCACTAGAGGAATGTAGGCAGCCTTTAGCAGCTGGAAAAAGCAGGGAATAGATTCTTCTTTCCATCCTCCAGAAGGAATAATGCTCTGTCAATATCCTGATCTTGGTTCAGTGAGAATTTTCACCTCCAGAACTGTAAGATAGTAAATTTGTATTTATATATGTAATATGGAAGTATTATCTAAGTTTGTGGCAATTTGTTACAACAGCAATAAGAAACTGATACATTGGTTACATGATTGGTTTTTTAACAAGTTGTAATTCTCACTGCCTCTTTCTGAATTATCAAAAAGAGGTTAATAATTACCTTTTAGGATAATCTTGAGAATTAAGGGGAATAATAAATAAATTTAAATGCACGGTTCAATTCCTACTACAAAGTAAGCATTCTGCAAATATTAATCCTTTTTGCTTTCTTCATGTGTTGGAAAGTACAGCATCATTATGGAGTTTTAATCAGGGTGAACCACATAACTGAACAACACTTAACAATGATAAACCTTGCAGAGCCACAAAAGGTGAGCAACCAGATGCTGCTTCAATGATCTGGGTATGATTAAGGAGATCCTGGACTAGAGGGCTTAGCAATGGGAACAGAAAGGAAAGAGAAAATCGAAGAGATATTTCGGAAAAGGTAGTGAAATAATTAATATGGAGACAAGGAGAGACAAGAACCAAAGATAACCTAGCAATTGTGTTTCTGCCAGTGTGAATTTCAAAAGTATTCTAAACCTTTAGGATCTTGGAAGTAGATTAGCATCAGTAAAGCCCATTGTCATGTCTGATTCTGAGCTAATGTGAGAACTCTCGCTGGTTCTCTGGACTACAATCTTCTAAATTGCTCCATTCTTCTCTAATAAACTCTTGACTGTGTCAATGAATGTTAGATATAGACTAGAGCAGTATTTTCCAAACTGTAGTCCACGACCCATTAGTTGTCATGAAATCAACTTGGTTATATAGACACAGCATTTTAAAAAATGTAATAGGACAAGATAGAGAAAATATGTATACCTCATATGTAATAATGGTAGAAATTCTTTTCTGTGTGTGTGTGTGTGTGTGTGTGTGTGTGTGTGTATGTGTGTGTGTTAGATTTCAATGCAAAGTGTATTTCTTGTGGATAACTGTCAAAAATTTTTGAAAAATCTGGTATAAGAGGTATCAACATATCCATGCCCTTTTTAGACTAGGGAGTTCAGACTCCTGGGGCATGTGAAGATCAGAAGTTCCTTCCATTCTTCAGTGCCAGGATTTGGTCTTGGGCTAGGAAAAGAGTAATAATCATTTGAATTCACTATTATCTGACCTTTATAAGGCAAATCCACTAAGACTATGTGCTTATGAGGTACGCCCTCAGAAAACCTATAAATCACTTCATCAATAACAATCATTTATTTAATACATACTTGAGAGATGCACACTTTCATGGAAAATTTGGTTAATTCATTGTTGGTACTGTCCTAAAGCTTTCATGTACCTCTTTAAATTACTATTACTTCCCAAATTAACTAAGTTTACTAGCATCCGAACTTCAGACATAGCTTTAAGATAGGTAGTTTAGAATTTTACAGTAAACTTTGGTGAAGACCTCAGTAGACAAAATCACATGAATTTTGGTAAGGCTTTTACTTCATCAAAGGGTGGAAATTTCTTTAAGCCATTAGGAATTAACCCCCAAAGCAGATATTACAAATATAAAATACTGGGGTGCCTGGGTGGCTCAGTAGTTAAGTGTCTGCCTTTGGCTCAGGTCATGATTCCAGGGTCTTCAGATCAAGCTTTGCACTGGGCTCCCTGCTCAGCAGGAAGTCTGCTTCTCCTTCTCCCACTCCCACTGCTTGCGTTCCTTCTTTCACTGTCTACCTCTGTCAAATAAATAAAATCTTAAAAGAAAACAAATATAAAATATTTGTAAAATATAATAAATTTCGGGCTGCCAAATATCTTTTCATAAATCTTTGGTTCTTTTGGAAAGATGGAAAGTTATTTGAAATCAACAATTTAGGATACTAATTGCAATCACTTGAGAAATTAATAATAGCATAAAGCTTTCCCTTATAAATGGATGCAAAAAATATAGTAAAATTAAAATTGAAATGAATACCTGATAAAATGATATTTAAATATGGATTAAATAAGGATTATTATTCCACAATAAGGAATTAAATGTGGATCCTGCCACATCAACAAGACAGTAAACAACAAATGTTGGAGAGGATATGGAGAAAGGGGAACCCTCTTCCACTGTTGGTGGGAATGCAGGTTAGTACAACCACTTTGGAAAACAGTGTGGAGATTCCTCAAGAATTAAAAATAGAGGGGAACCTGGGTGGCTCAGTTGGTTGTGCAACTGCCTTTGGCTCAGGTCATGATCCTGGAGTCCTGGGATCGAGTTCCGTGTCAGGCTCCCAACTCTTCGGGGAGTCTGCTTCTCCCTCTGACCTTCTCTCCTCTCATGCTCTCTCACTATCTATCTCTCAAATAAATAAATAAAATCTTTAAAAAAATTTGCTAAAAAAAAATAAAAGATAGAGCTACTCTATGACCCTGCAATTGCACTACTGGGTATTTACCCCAAAGAAGCAGATACACTACAAAGAAGAGCCACATGTACCCCATGTTCATAGCAGCAATGGCCACAATCACCAAACTGTGGAAAGAACCAAGATGCCCTTCAACACATGAATGGATAAAGAAGATATGGTCCATATCTTCAATGGAATATTATGCCTCCATCAGAAAGGATGAATACCCAACTTTTGTATCAACATGGGACTGGAAGAGATTATGCAGAGTGCAATAAGTCAAGCAGAGAGAGTCAATTACCTTATGGTCTCACGTGTGGGGCATAAGGAAAAACATGGAGGACATTGTGAAAAGGAAAGGAGGGGTGAATGGGGGGAAATCGGAGGGGAAGATGAACCAAGAGAGACTGTGAACTCTGAGCAAGAAACTGAGGGTTTTGGCGGGAGGGTAGGGTGGCCGAGCGTTGTGGTGGGTATTGAGGAGGGCACGTATTGCATGGAGCTCTGGGTGTGGTGCATGAACAATTAATCTTGTAACACTGAAAAAATAAAATTAAAGTATTTGGGGGGAAAATAAATAAATAAATTAGGATTGGAATACTTTGGGGGCTTTCACAAACAAAATGATTGATGTAGTGTTAAATTCAATTTTTAAAACAGCAAGATAAATCTTTTTTTTTTTTTAAGATTTTATTTATTTATTTGACAGAGAGGAGAGAGATCACAAGTAGACAGAGAGGCAAGCAGAGAGAGAGGGGGAAGCAGGCTTCCCACTGAGCAGAGAGCCCAATGCGGGGCTCGATCCCAGGACCCTGAGATCATGACCTGAGCCGAAGGCAGAGGCTTTAACCCACTGAGCCCCCCAGACACCCCTAAAACAGCAAGATAAATCTTAATGAGATAAAATAAGAGCTCAATTTTAAAATTAGTCGTAACTTTTTCAAACAAACTATAAGCAATGTTGGTTTTAAAGTAATGCTAGGTGATCCCCTGATCAATTTTTATTTATTTCACATTCATTTTCTTACATAGGATGCAAGAGATAATTTGTTACTTTATAAATTATGTGTACCCAGGGAGAATTTTTCTATGGAAGACAGGGGTGGATTCTTTGTCATACATGTTGTGAGATTGTTCTCATTTCATGGGAGTTAGTGTTACTAACTAACTAACAGTCTCTTACTTTTCAGTTTTGAACAGATTTCAAAACAAATCAACAGACACATTGAGACATTGGTTATTTTGAGCTAGTGTAGGGTAAATGAATATTCTGGGAGATTCTGACACTGTGCCAAATGTCTTTTAGTCTAAGGTATAGAGTCATGTTTTTTATGAAACTTTGAGATTTGCCAACAAATCTTTTTTTTAATTGTTACTCTATATTCAAAAGACTTGTCTACAGAGAGGTTGATAGAGGACAGTCAACTCTTTTGCACTGCATAAATTATATCATTAGGTGTCTGAATATGGATTGACTTGTTCTCAAGACCTAAAAACTAAACACAGCTGAGAGCTAAAGCCCTTGACAAATGAAAGTTCTGTGCAAAGATAACAGGCAGCATATAGCAAATGGAATTTCTAAAAACCACACTATCCTCTAATATACACCTGATAAATGGTCATCTAAAACTGTAAGTTGGAAAAAAGGGAATTTAATGTTGCTGCTTCAGGATAGCAAGGGTCAAAGAAAAAATGAAGCATATACATTAGAAAAGATTAATGCATTCAATTTAGTGTTCAATGTAAAGAAATTAGAGGGAGGGGAATAAACATAAAACTAGATTAAAGTTAATGCATTAGGCTGCTCCTCCTGAGATTCTCGTTGAAAAAACTTTGCAGTATATGAGATTACATATTTAATGCTGCCTTTAAAGTAAGAGTAAGTGTTTATGGATTAAAAATGTTAAGGTCCAATTGTAGTGTTCCTTTAGTTATTCCCCCAGAAAGATTATTGCAATTAATTATATTTTAAAAATAACTTATCATTATTATAAATAATAATATATATATTAGACAATAATTTGTATTATACAAATAGTATAGTAAGATTTATATATATTTTTAAATTTTTTATTTATTTGACGCAGAGAGAGAGATGCCAAGTAGGTAGAGAGGCAGGCAGAGAGAGAGAGGGGGAAGCAGGCTCCCCGCTGAGCAGAGAGCCCGACATGGGGCTCCATCCCAGGACCCTGAGATCATGACCTGAGCCCAAGGCAGAGGCTTTAACCCACTGAGCCACCCAGGTGCCCCAGATTTATATTTTGTTTGTGGTTTTTGCTGTTATTGTTTTTTTTTAGTTTTATTACAGTCAGGGATGATATAGTCATTTTCCATGGAATTTAGAACCTGCTAAACCATAATGGCTTGACAAAATCTATATTTAATCTGGATTATATAATCTTTTAAAAATAAATTTGATGTATAGCATTGTTTAAGTTTAGAGTATACAGTATGTTACTTTGATATATTTACACAGTGTAATATAATAGCCAATGTAGACATATTGATCATTTTACGTGATTATAGTGTAATATTATTGTCTATATTCATTATACTGTGCATTAGGTCTTTATGGATTATTTACTATGTGTTATAAAATTCTACCCTTAAACACCACTATCCACTCCCCACATCCTGTGATAACTACCACTTACACTTTTTTTTAATAGGTTTAACTTATTTCTTTTATTTTTTTGAGAGAGGGAGGGAGAGAGAGATACTGAGCCTGTGAGCTTGAGGGAGGAGCAGAGGGAGAAGTAGAGAATTTCAAGCAATTTCAATCTCACAACCCTAAGATCATGACCTGAGCCAAAATCAAGAGTCGGATGCTTAATTTACTGAGTAACCCAGGTGTCCCAGGTTTAACTTTTTTTTTTTTCAGGTTTAACTTTTTTAGATTCCATATATAAGTAAAATCATACAAGACAGGACTTGTCTTCCTCTGACTTTTTGTCTCTCTAAACATAATGTGCCCAAGGTCCATCCATGCTATAGCAAATAGGAGGATATCTTCCCTCCTCATGGCTAAATAATATGTACCACACCTTTTTTATCCATTCATTCATTGATGGATATTTGGGTTGATTCCATATCTTGGCTATTGTGAATAATACTATGATAAACATAGAGGTGCGTATAGTTGTCTTCATTTCCTTTGTGTACTGGAATTAGTGGATGGTATGTAGATCTATTTTTAATCTTTTGAGGAATCTCCATATTGTTTTCCATAGTGGTTGGACCAATTTATATTTTCATCAAAAGTGCAAAAACTTTTTTTTTTCACCACAATTTCACCAGCACCTGTTTTCTCTAACCTTCTTGATTATAGCCATTCTCACAGATATGAGGTGAATACATATTGTGGTATGGGTTTGCATTTTCCTGGTGATTAGAGATGTGGGACATCTTTTCATGTATCTATTGGCCATTTTGATGTCCTTTTTGGGAAAATGTCTATTTAATTCTTCTGCCAATTTTTAAATCAAATTGTTTGGTTTTTGTTATTGAGTTCACTGAGTTCTATATATGTTTTAGATATTAATCCCTTCTCTGCCATATGGTTTGAAAAATTGTTCTTTTTTTTTTTAAAGATTTTATTTATTTATTTGACAGAGAGAAACAGAGTGAGAGAGGGAACAAAATCAGAGGGAGCAGGAGAGGGAGAAGCAGGTTTCCTGCTGAGCAGGGAGCCCAAGGAGGGGCTCGATCACAGGACCCTGGGATCATGACCTGAGCTGAAGGCAGACGCTTAACAACTGAGTCACCCAGGCATCCCAAAAAATTGTTCTTAAAGAAAAAGAAAAATTTTTCTTTTGTTCTTTGTCTTTTCAATTTTCATTTATTTTCTACTGTTGCAGAAATGTAATGGAGGCAGTATATTAAACTCTGACATACTTCAGAGTCACTAATAAATTCCTTTTTAAAAAAATTATTTATTTTAATTCCGGTATACTTAATATACAGTGTTGTATTGGTTTCAAGTATACAATATAGTGATTCAACAATTCTGTGCATTACTCAGTGCTCATCAAGATAAGTGTACTCTTAATTCCCTTCATCTATTTCACCCATCCCTCTGCCCACCTCCCCTCTGGTAACCATCAGTTTTTTTCTCAATAGTTAAGAGTCTATTTCCTGGTTTGTCTCTTATTTTTTTGTTCATTTGTTTCTTAAATTTCATATGTGAATGAAATCATATGGTATTTGTCTTTCTCTGATTGAATTATTTCACTCAGCATTTTACTCTCTAGATCCATCTATGTTGTTGCAAATGGCAAGATTTCATGTGGATGAATAATATTCCTGTGTATGCGTGTGTGTGTGTGTGTGTGTGTGTGTGTGTGTGTGCGCGTGTGTGTATATCCCATCTTCTTTATCTATCCATGTATAGATGGATACTTGGGCTGCTTCCATAATTTGGCTATTTTAAATAACACTACAATAAATATAAGGGTGCATATATCTTTTTCAAATTATTGTTCTCATATTCTTTGGATAAATATTCAATAGTGTGGAATTACTGTATCATAGGATAGTTATATTTTTAACTTTTTGAGGAATCTCCATACTGTCTACTACAGTGGCTGCATCAGTTTGCATTCCCACCAACAGTGCACGAAGGTTTTCTTTCTTCACACCCTCATTAATACTTTTTTCTTGTGTTTTTTTCCTTTTTAATTTTAGCCTTTCTGACAGGTGTGAAGTAATATCTCATTGTGTTTTTGATTTATATTTCCTGGTGATTAGTGATGTTGAGCATCATTTCATGTGTCTGTTGGCCATCTGTCTACCTTGGAGAAATGTCTATTAGTGTTTTCTTCCCATTTTAAAATTGGATTATTTGGGGGTTTTTTTGTGTTCAGTTGTATAAATTCATTATATATTTTGGATACTAACCCTTTATCAGGGTAAATAACTTCTCCCATTCAGTAGATTTTCTTTCAGTTTTGTTAATTGGGTTTTTTGGTTTTTTGGTTTTTTTGTTTGTTTGTTTGTTTGTTTTTTGCTGGGTAGCTTTTTAGTTGATACAGTCCCAATTGTTTATTTTTGCTTTTCTTTCCCTTGACTCAGGAGACATATTTAGAAAAATGTTGCTATGGCTGCTGTCAGAGAAATTACTGCATGTGCTCTCTTCTAGGATTTTTTATGGTTTCAGATCTCATATTTAAGTCCTTAATCTATTTTGAGTTTATTTTTGTGTGTAGTGTTAGGAGGTGGTCCAATTTCATTCTTTGCATATAGCTATTCAGTATTCCCATTTGTTGAAGAGAATGTCTTTTTCCTATTGTATGCTCTTGTCTTCTTTGTCAAAGATTAATTGATCATATAATCCTGGGTTTATTTCTGAATTCTTTATTCCGTTCTATTCATCTGTGCCTGTATTTTTGTGCCACTGCCATACTGTTTTGATTACTACAGCTTTGTAGTATATTTTGAAATTTGGCATTGTGATATCTTTAGTTTTGTTCTTTTTTTTTCAAGTATTTTATTGTTTTCGATGCTTTTTGAATTGAATGAATTTAATTTCTTTTTCAGATTCTTTATCATTAGTGTAAAGGAATGCAACTGATTTTTGTATGTTGATTTTGTATCCTGCCACTTTACTGAAAATATTGATTAATCCAGTTTTCCGACTGATTCTTTGCGATTTTCTATATACAAAATCATATCATCAGAAAATAATGACATTTTTACTTCTTCCTTTCTGATTTGGATGTTATTTATTTCTTTGCCTTGTCCAATCTCTCTGGCTAGGACTTCCAATTGTATATTGTACAGATGTGATGAGAATGGGCATCCTTGTTTTGTTCCTGATCTTGGAGAAAACTCTTTTAATTTCTTTCCACTGAGTATGATGTTAGCTGTGGGTTGTCATATATGGCATTTATTATGTTGAGGCATGTTCTTCCTATACCCAATCTATGGAAGGTTTTTCTTATCAAAGGATGTATGTTGTCAAATGTTTTTTTCTGTGTCTGTTATGATCATGGGGTTTTTAATCCTTCATTTTATTGATGTAATATATTATACTTATTGATATATTACATTACATTCATTGTGTCAAATCATCTTTGCATTACAAGGAGAAATCCTATTTGATCATGGTGTAAAATACATGATTCCATTCTCTAGCATTTTGTTGAGAATTTTTGAATGTATATTCATCATGGATATGGCCTACAGCAATTCTTTCCCTATGATATCCTTATCTGGTTTTGGTATAAGTAATGCTAGCCTTGTAAAAAAAGTTTGGATGTACTCTTTCCTCTTCAACATTTTGGAAGAGTTTGAGGAGGATTGGTATTAATTCTTCTATAAATGTTTAGAAGAATTTTCCAGTGAAACTATCTGGTCCTGGAGTTTTCTATTTTGGGAGTTTTTTGATTACTGAATTAATCTCTTTACTCATTATGTTTGTTCAGATTTTCTGTTTCTCCTTGAGCTAGTCTTGAGAGGTTGTGCATTTCTAGAAATGTATCCATTTCTTCTAGGCTATGTAAATTGTTGTCATGTATTTGTTCAAAGTAGTCTTTTATGATTTTATGTATTTTTGTAATATCATTTCTGATGTTTCCTCTTTCATTTCTAATTTTATTCATATGAGTCTCTCTTTTTTTGTAGTTAACTTAGCTGAAGGTTTGTCAATTGTGTTTATCTTTTTGAAGAACAAGTTCTTAGTTTTCTTGGTCCTTCCTATTGTTTTTCTTATCTCTATTTCTTTTATTTTTACTCTGATCCTTTAAAGTTCCTTTCTTCTGTTAACTTTGAGCTTAACTTATTATTCTTTTTCGAATTCCTTGAGGTGTAGTTAGGTTGTTTATTTGAGATCTTTATAATTTCTTAATAAATTTATTTGTTGCTATAAACTTTCCTCTCAGGATGCTTTTGCTGCATCACACAATATTTAATATGTTGTGTTTTCATTTTCATTTGTTTTGAAATATTTTTTAATTTCCTTTTTGATTTATCCTTTGTCCCAAAGGCTGTTTGGAAGTATGCTATATAGTTTCCATACATCTGTAGTTCTTCTCACTTTCCTCATGTTGTAGATTTCTAGTTTCACACATTGTGGTCAGAGAAAACAGTTCGTGTGATTTCAATCCTAAATTTGCTAAGATTTATTTTGTGGCCTATGATATGATGTATCCTAGAGAATGTCCCATGTGCACTTAAGAAGAAGGTAATTCTGCAGCTGTTGGTTAGAATCTTCTGTATATGTCTATTAAGTCTATTTTTCTAAAGTGGTTCAATTGAAACTTTTCCTTGTTGATTTTCTTTCTGGACAATCTATCCATTGCTGAAAGTGAGATATTGAAGTCTCCTACAATTATTATATTGTTGTCTATAGCTCCCTTAAAATCTGTTATTAATTGCTTAATATATATATGTGCTCACACACTAGGAGTATATATATTCATGATTATTATATCTTATAGATGTATTGACTCCTTTTGTATTATATAATGGCTTTTTTCATCTCTCATCACACTTTTTGGCTTAGAGTTTATTTTGTCTGATATAAGTATGACTATGCTTACTTTCTTTTCATTTCTGTTTGCTGGAAATATCACCTTCCATCTTTTTTATTTTGAGCCTAAATATGCCTATAGAGCTAAAATGAGTCCTTGTAGGCAGCATATAATTAGGTCTTATTTTTTATCCATCCAGCCATGGTGTACTTTTGGTAAGTTTGATCCATTTACATTTAAAGTGATTATTTGTATGTAGGGATTTACTCCTGCCACATTATCTTTTGACTTCTGGTTATTTTGTCTCTCTGTTGTTTCTTTTTCCTTCTGTTTCTGTCTCTGTTTATAAGTTGGTGGTTTTCCATTGTGATCTCCTCAGTCTCTCCCTTTTTGTTATATTTTGTGTTTCTGGTCTAGATTTTACTTTGTGGTTACCATGAGGCTTACATAAAACATTCCACAGATAAAATAGTCCTTTTCTGCTGATAGCCAATTATCTTCACTTACCTATAAAGTTTTCAATTTTTATTCTTCCTCTGTTATATGTTAATGTGATAAATTATCTTTTTTTTTACTGTGATTTTGTTGTCAAGTTATAGTAGCAATATTTATTTTTAATGCTTTTTTCCTTTAACCTTTATGCTATAGTTAAGTGTTTAATATACTATGCTAAAAGAGAGTTACTGAATTTTAATTCTGACAGACTATTTATTTATGTTTTGTGTACTTTTGTCTTTTTGTTTCAGCTTGAAGAGCTCCTTTCAACATTTCCTGTAAGGCAGGTCAAGCAGTAGTGAATTCCCTAAGCTTTTGTTTGTCTGGGAAAGCCTTTATTTTTCCTTCCTATATTCATATCCCATGTCTTTGTGTTTGGCTGCTGGAAAATTGTAATTTCCTCTTCGTGATACTGTATTACCATGATTTTTCATGGTGTTCCATGGGAAGTACTTCTGCTAGTGCTTGTCATTGCATTTGAAAGGGCAAACATCTTTCTTATTTAGGCAAGGCTATGTTTATTTTAATTCTAACAGTTCAACAGGTTGGTATTTAGGAAACTTCTTTTATTTTTTCCTTTTTCTTTTTTTCTAGAAGTTGGTACTATAGCACAAGTTTTTTATTTCATATCTTACCAGATCTGATTTCACTGCTAAGGTTGGAAGCAAATGCATAGAAAACAAACAAATGAAAAAGCAAAGAGCAGTGACAGAGGTATGGGTGGGAGGTATGTTCTTAGCTCTTGGGGCTTTGAGTGTGCCCACACAGGTAGGGGGTTCCAGAGATCTGTGAGTAGCCCTCTTGCCTAGAGTATAGGCAAGAGACACTTTTCTTCAGTTAGTTCTCTTCACTCACCTACTTTTCTTTCCTTCCCCCAAATGATTGTGATCTCTTCATAGAGCAACCGGTCCCTCCAGCTGCAGCACATATGCCTGGGCAGTGCCCCTCTTACCACCATCAGCTTCTACATCCTTTGCCAGAAAGGTGGTGCTGGCTCATTGCCTGACTGGCCACTGCCTTCTCTGTCAGCACTGCCTCTGCTGTCCCTGACTCCACTCATACTTCCCTTGCTCTGCTACCTCCTCCCTAGTCCAATCCACTGACTTCTGGGCACAGAGATGGTGGATCTTTCAGGTGTCCTGGTATACTGTGCAGAGGCCTCTTTTTCCCCTTTTTGGTTATGGATGTCCAGTTAATTGTAAATCAAAAGGGACAGAATGAAAAATGTCTCACAATGCCATGATGCTGACATCACTCTCCTCTTTTCAGACACTAGTTGCTGAAGGCAACACAAATTAGCACAGTTGGAGAAAACATTTAAGATTTATATTTTTGAGAAGTAATTTAAATCAGCCTTGCTGGTCAAATTTTAAAGAATTATCATGACTAATTTCTAAAAATAATTTATATCAAATCAGTACTGCATTTGACTTGGTATTATCAGTATTATTAAGCAGCCCATTAGTATACTATTTGACTTTAGTTCTTCTGCAGATCTTTCAATGTTTAAGCATGGTTACAATTTCTGGTGGAGAAAACATACAAATTAATTTGGACTCATGGTATAAGGTGACTGAATTGAGATTAAAGGCCAAAAATGGGCCCAGAATTTGGATTATATTTTATATCATCAAATAAGATTTTAGCTATATATGTAAAACTTGGTACTCTATTACGCCTTCTCATTTTATACTTTACACTGATTGATTCATTTGTCTTGATCAATTCATTTAATAGATATTCATTATTACTCTATGTCAGATTTTGTACAAACTACTACAGATACAATAAAGCATTAGAATAAAGAGGCTTCTTCCCTCTTTCCCCTTTCTCCTATTTTTTACATTGTTCTATCTTCCATTCTAGTGTATAAACTTTATAAGAGCTTATGCATCATTTACTTAAAAAAAAATCTTATCATAGTGCTTAGTATAGAATCTGCATAATAGATGCTCAATGAATCTGTAAGTAAAAAAAAGTGAAAAATAAATTCACAATTTTCCAATTGTAGTCTAATGGTATACTTCTATAAATGACAAGGCGGATAGCCTTACTCAAGATCCACAGTTAGTGACATAAGCAGGACTAGACTTCAAGTCTCAACTTCAGGTTCAGGACTTTTTTCACTGCCATGCTCTGCCACTTCTAGGAAGATGATTATCATAGAAAATGTCAAGGTGTAAATGAGATCCATACATTATATTAGAAATAATATTATAAATATATTAAAATATGTACATTTCATATAACTAATTAGAAAAGAATACAGTGAGCAAACTATACTGGTGGTGAGTTAAGGAAAGTAGGATGATGTTGAAGATAATGAGAAAGTGTGATTATGTGTAAAATATTTTCAAAGATTAAGGTAGTTTTATTATAAATCTTATAGAGAAGCAATGAAAAAACTAGTATAGAAATTTGAGAGAATCATAAAGAAATGAGAGATGGATAATGTATGGATTATATGCCTCAGATAGAAATGGAATAGTTGAGAAAGGAGAAAGGTTTGAAAATAGGCTTTTTGGATTTATATCTACATTATAGAATTTGAAGTAGAAGCTGGAGGATGTTGTGAATTTTTTTTGTAAACAGAAATCAGTGGTATGTTTAAATCCATAGAATTTTGATTATAGTAACTGTAATTGAATTTTATCAGAGTAGTATTTCCCAAAAAGATGATATTAATTTTATTAAGGACTAGATTGAATTAGGATAGAAAATAACTATATTTAAAGTGAAGGAAAATAAGAGAAATAGCTATTCTAAGCTCACAAATGCAGGAGGTCAATATGGAAAGAATTTGAACTTCTAGTCTTTATACCATTTTTCTCAGTTCTATGGTTTTAATCCTCATTATGTGGAATGACTGCTCAATGAACCTTAAGGACTGAGTTGTGTTTCCCCAAAATTCATATGTTGAAACCCTAACTCCTAATGTCACTGTATTTGGAGGTAAGGCTTCAGGAGATAATTAAGCTTAAATGAGGTCATAAGGGTAGGGACCTGTTAGGATTGCTGGTCTTATAAGAAGAAAAGATAGCCTTACTCAACATCCACAGTTAGTGGCATAAGCAGGACTAGACTTAGGCCTAGACTAGTCTCCTAGGACTAACGGGACTAGACTATTTTCCTTTTTCTTCCTTCCCACTTCTGCTTGTGCACAAAGAAGAGGTCTTGTGAGCGCACAGCCAAATGGTGGCAGGCTACAAACCAGAAGAGGTCTCACAGTAAAACCTACCTTGCTGGCACCTTGATTTTGGCCTTCCCAGCCTCCAGAACTATGAGAAATAAATTTCTGTTGTTTAAGCCACTCAGCCTATGGAATAAGAATGAATTAAGTGAGAATTTTGCAATTACCTACATTTAACAGCTAGGATACATGATGTGAAGAGTGGTATTTTTGACTTATGCTTTTATAATTGTAGGTTTGGCACATACAATCAGTTGGCCTTATTTTATGTCTATTGTTCATTTTCTTGGTTTACCCCTAATTGAGGAGTCATTTTGAAGTAACCTCATTTGGTTACTTTACTCAGTATTTTAAGTCATAGATTGATCAGTAATACACACACCACTTCAGTATTGCCAGCAGTAATCAATGTAACAGTTGCTTGGGAATGTCATAGTAGAAATTGCAGGAAACCAGAGCTAAGATTTCAACTGCCCACAGCATCAGGGAGTGGTTAAGAGGTTTTCGAAAACCATGTGAGAACCTCATGTTTGCCATCCACTGAGGCCACTTGCCCAAAGGGCAATAATGGCGTCACTCCTTCAGCCTTTCACATTACATGCAAACATTTTTTGCTGGGAGGGTCTGAACTGCGTGCCACTGGCAAAGGGCTCTGGAAGATATGCTTCTTTGTTCTGGCTCCAGGAATACACAGGGTACAAGGCAGTGGGAAATGCACACTTGTCCCTGGTGAAAAGCTATCCAGTCCAGTAAAGAAGCTTTTTATTTGATTTCTCTGTCCCTATTTGTCACTGTCGTGGACTGGGGAGAATTCAAAGACAACTAAATCAAAGTTAATGCCAATGCATCAAGGACCTCACAATCCAGGTGATGTACAAGAATAACAAGCTGAGAAAAGCTAGAAAGTTATGCTGTAATTCTCCAAAAGTCATATCACTTATGTTACATAATATCATCTCCTCCGGAGATGACTCATTCTAAAACAGGTCTTTGCAAAAAGAAAAATGACTAGAGTATATAAAGCTCTTTCAAATTCCACTCTGACTAGATTTTCTTGTTCAGTTATTTACATGCATTTTCTTTAGGAACATCTTTTCCGAAAGTGTCTTAAATATTAGCGTAAGTATTATGATACATTTAAACATTCTTTACATTTTAGTATCTATACCAGCTATTAGCATAACTCAATGAAAATTAGGCTAGATCAAAAACTAAAATCATAATTCACTTTAAACTTCAAACATTATTGGGATGCCTGGCTGGCTCAGTCAGTTAAGCATCTGTTTTCGGCTCAGGTCATGATCTCAGGGTCCTGGGAGTGAGTCCCACATTGGGCTCCCTGCTTAGCAGGGAGTCTGCTTCTCTCTCTGCCTGCAGCTTCCCCTGCTTGTGCCCTCTCTCTCTCTGATAAATAAATAAAATCTTTAAAAAAATAAACTTCAGGGCGCCTGGGTGGCGCAGTTGGTTGGGCAACTGCCTTCGGCTCGGGTCATGATCCCGGAGTCCCGGAATCGAGTCCCACATCGGGCTCCCGGCTCCATGGGGAGTCCGCGTCTCACTCTGACCTTCTCACTTCTCATGCTCTCTCTCACTCTCTCTCTTTTCTAATAAATAAATAAATAAAATCTTAAAAAAAAATAAACTTCATTATTACTGAATTTACATATGGCTTGGCACCACTTTACATTTGGTAGAACAATTACTGTTCTCCAAACTCTCTTTTGACAATATCACAAGATGTATAAATATGTCTAACTATTTTTTATCCTCCAGAATCCTTTAAAATAATATCTCCACAAGAGTCATATTTTAATATAATTATACTATTATAATAATAAATCAAAGAATACTTTTTATAACAGTCTACTCAGTTTTCATAAGGCACTTTGATTTTTCCGTCTTCCTTTTTTTAGAAAAAAGCATGAAAAGAACCATATTGATAAATTTCATTACTTATGCTGAATATTATCATTGGTTTGATAGCAGGTATTAGTGGACTGTGTTAATATTAGTTAATATTATATTCCTGTTTTTCTTCAGTGCGGAAGCAGATAAATAATTCACTCAGCACTTACTGAACATATACTATGTGCTAAGAATTATAGTCAAACTAGGAACATTCTAATTGCATCCTCGTTTAAAGATTTATTGTACTTCATATCTTTAAGCTCATGAAAAGAGGATGAAAATAGTCTAATAATGTAAGAAGTAGATTATAAAAATCATATGCTAAAAAAGGAGTGACACAATTTTGAACAATTTTTGGTACAAAATTGAAACCAAAATTTTCAAATTGTAACTTTCCAAAATTAATTTTAAGATTTTGCATGTCTGATGATTCACAGAGCTGTACCCCTGAAACAAAAATACATTATATGTTCTTAAAAAAATTATGCATGTCTTTAATTAGAATCCCATCCAATATTTAGTATTCTTTCTAATGTGTATATATACTTTGAAGATTCTCAGGAGATTCTATCTCAAGATTATAAATTGACTATGACATTTCACAATGCACAGCTCAGTAGGTCCCCATTTCCCCACTGTAAATCAGGATATTTGATGATAACTTAATTTTTTAATTTTTATTTTTAAAGATTTTAAAGATTTTTTAAAGATTTTATTTATTTATTTATTTATTTGAGAGAGAGTGGAGGAGAGAGCACAAGAGCAGGAAGTGTCTGAGGGAGAAGCAGATGCCCTGCCGATCAGGGATCCTGATACAGGACTCAGTCCTGAGACTCTGGGACCATGACGTGAGCCAAAGGCAGTCACTTAACCAACTGAGCCACCCAGGAGCCCCTTGATGGTTTTAAATTAGGGTCTTGCAAATACCATGTCTTTCTCTCTTCCCCCAATGCATTGTCCTTCAACACGTACGTAGCTTCTAAACACCTTAAGAACAGACTTTGTATTCTAAATTATTGTATATTAAAGACCTAAAACTTTCTTCAGTATAGTGTGTACTTAACATGTTTATTGTTGCATATTTACAGTGGTTTTCTGCAATTTGGTTCAGTGTCATCTTGTTCTGATATATCTTAGGAAAAATTATCAAACTTACTCTATTACACTTTGAAACGTGTTTTGATTAAATCACCTATGAGAATGAATTAGTAAAAATGTCAATAAAATTAATATACAAACATTTACTGAATGCATACTATATTTATAATACTGTGCTTATATCCTCTACATCTATTATTTCAAATCTACTTCAATACATCTAGGGAGATGTTGTGAACTCCACTGTAGAAAGATGAGAAAGCCAAAGTGAAGAAATATTAGATACTTTCCAAGATAACATTTATTCGAACATAAGCTACACATGCCACACATTTTCCTATAAAATATACATAAATTAAGATTATGTGAGAAGTAAACATAGTATGTCATTCATTCAATTTCTGATTTTTTCCCAGAGCAGAAAGTCAGAACCTACTAATTCCCCATCCCCCCCTTTTTTTTAGTAGTTTAAATTAACTCTTTGCAAAGTGGGAAAGGAAAATGTTACAAAGTACAAAACTGTATTTTATACAAATACCTTTCTCATTTTAAGAAGACCCATAGTGGTCAATTGCACAACTAATATCCCTTAAAATGTCATTTTCCGGTAAAACAATAAAATCTAGAAAGGATCTTTTTTGTCTTCTTTTAGTTCTTTGTCTCAGAAAGCAGTGGAAGGAGGAAATGTCTGAAAGACAAGTGCCTCCTGAGATTGAATCCTCTTTCCTTTCAGGCTATTTCTCTTGCTGTTCTGCCTTTCATTTTTATTCTTTCCAAAATGTGTTATTTTGTAGCCAGACAGGGTATTGGCTAGTCATTATCACCACTGTCACTACAGGCTTTCTGAAGAATGTTCATTCCAGTCAGAGTATCTGGTCAAATTGCATCAACGACCCTCTATTTCTTCTGAGAAAATACCAACAGGTGTAGCTGAAGTTTGACACTTCAGGTTATAAACAGAACTGGAAAGATTAGTTGTGTTTGGGCAAGATGACATAATGGTGACAGAATGGCTCAATGTCAAAACTTTAGAAGGATCATTTTCCTAGAGATGTGAAAAACAAGACATTTTCGTCTCAGCTAATTCACCACAGCCACAATTATCTAATCAAACACTAAGTTAATTCTATTCTCCTTACAATAATTTCAGAAAGCTTTTAAATATGGTTCTAATAACTCAAATTAAACACTAAATTGTGATCTTTCTCTAAATCTTTCCCCCTGTGCAAACAGGATGACTAGGCATCACTGTTGTCACCATGATATCATCTTCTTCACCTCCTGGCTGTATGTATTAATCAGTAAATCTTATGGATTTTCTCTCTAAAACTTAACAAATTCATACAATTTTATCCATTTCCCATTCAACTGTGGTCTAAAGCTATCATTATTTCTTACCTAGATTACTTCCAGAAACTTCTGAGGGACTTATCTATATTTACTGCTATCTCATACTCCAATCCCCATTGCTCTAAAAGTGATCTGTATAAAAATAAGGTCATATGTACTTTTTTCTCACCAGGGGTTTCCTATAGCTCTAAAATATTAATTCTCGATAAGGTCACAAATTGTCCTTCATAGAATATTTTGGAAACACAAAGAGAATTATTTTATTTATAGCTCATGGTAAGTTGTATTTTCCAAAAATGTCCATGGCACCACCCCCCAGTTCATATATCTTCTTACAATGTGATTATGACACTCATACCATCAAGAAGTAGAATCTAGGTTCCCTCCCCCCTGGTCCTAAGTGGGCTTGTGCCTTATGTGACTTCAAAGGTTAGGTCATAAAAGGTGATGTAGCATCTACTTAGCTCCTTTGTAATGTTCTGGGAACCTAGCCACCATGCCATGAGGAAACCCAAGCAGTCACATGGAGAGGCCACTTGCACATGGTCTGCCCAATAGTTTCAGCTGAAGTCTAACCTTATAGCCAAAATCCAGCCCTGGACGTGTGTAAATGAACATTCAGATGATTCTAGTCCCAGATACTGAATCACTCTTAGCTCTCAAGTCTTTCTAATTGAGGTCTCAGATGTTGTGGTGCTGAGATACACTGTCACAGCTTTGCTCTTTCTGAATTCTTAGCATTCAGAACTTTTGAGTTTAATAAAATGGTTTTTATTTTTATGCTACTAAACTTTGGGTTATTTGTTATGCAGTACTTGTGACTGGGACAGTGCTTGAACATTTATATATTGAATTTGACATAATTTTATTATAAATTGCTTTGTTTTTATTTACTTAATTGATCTAAAAATATTATGTATCTAGGTGTTTATATTTGTCAGCATTCTCCAGAAAAACAGAAGAAATAAGTTACACATCTATACAAATTTTATATCTATATTTGCATCTGTATCTGTATAGGAATTGGCTCACATGATTATGAGGGCTAGCAAGTCTGATATCTTCAGGGCAGACCCAGGGAAAAGTTATTATAGTCTTGAGTCCAAAGAGACAGAAATCCTTCCTCTTCTGAAGACCTCACTCTTTTGGCTTAAGGCTTTCAACTGATTAGTAAAGACCCACCCACACTATGGAGAGTACTCTGCTTTACTCAATATCTACTTATTTAAACGTCATCACATTTAAAAAGGAGTAAGTTCCCTGCAAGTTGGAAAGGATCAAGAAGATCTCCATTTTTCTTTCTTTTTTCAGTCTGGGATCTGCCTCAAGACCAGTCCCAATGTGGAACTATACAGTCTCAGTAGCAAGCATGTGAATCCCCAACAGAAAACCTTTTTCTGGATAAAAATATCTTCCAAAGAGTCCTTTGTTTTCATCTTAAAATTTACATGGAAAGGGGAAAGAACTAGAGAAGCCAAGATAATTTTGAAGAAGAAAGAAATGAGAGAACTCAGAATCCCTGCTTTTAAAATTTACTGTTAAGCAACAGGAAGCAAGGCAGTATGGTATTTATGAAAGGATATCCACATCACTCAATGGAACAGAATAAAAGTCCAGAAATAACCCACATAAATATTTTCACTTCATTTAAATTAAAAATAAATTATAAAACTAAGAAGTTACAAAATAGTTTTATAGCAGCAATGTTTTATATTGTGTATTCGGATATACTACATGCTGATTCAGCCAAATATTGTGATACGACTATATTGGAAGAATAAAAGAAAGGGGCATGTCTATGTGGCTGGTAATGGTTAAATCCTGGCCATCTACTGTAGGTAGTCAGTAGATAATTCCCAATGTTAAAACATTAAGAAACATGTTATTAAGAAATATGGTGATATACAACAAAGAAACGGTTAAGAGCTGGAAGTGGTTGTTTCTGTGCAGTGGGGTTCTGAGGTAGGGAGCCAAACAAGAACTCTTGTTTGGTAATGTACTACATGGATAACTTGGGAATAGTTATGTCTCTTTGTTCTCTAATATATAGTAGAAAATAAATGGGATAAATGGGATTTTAAAGAGTAGGAACCATTCTGGGTAAAGGAAAGAGTGAGAGCAAAGACTAGCTCTTTCAAACCAGGAGTTCTTAACCTGTAGGTAATGGTGAGTCTGGTGGGTTCAGGGGGCTATAAAAGAAATGAGCTGTCTAGAGTAAGGAGGTGTGTTCAAGAACAGTAGAACAAGGGGTGCCTGGGAGGTTAAGTGTCTGCCTTCAGCTCAGGTCATGATCTTAGGGTCCTGGGATCAAGACCTGCATGGTCGTCTGGCTCCCTGTTCAGTGGGGAGTCTGTTTATCTCTCTCCTTATCCCTCTACCAACCCCCCTGCTTGTGCTGTCTCTCTCTCCTCTCAAATAAATAAATAAAATCTTAAAAAAAAAATAACAGTAGGACAAGTAGGACAAGTGATTGGGTCAACTTTGAATGCCAGGCAGGGAGGCTTGGACTTGCAAGTCTGGAGGTTTTGAGTCCAGATTAGAACTGACTCTATCAATGTGACCCGGGACAAATCACTTATCCTCCTGGACCTGAATTTCATCACTATAAAAATGAGTAAATTATCTTTAAGAGTAAATTATCTTTAAGAGTTACTTCTGATTGTATGATAAAACTCAAGTTCCAGGATGATGATTAGTCTTCAGCAGTGGGAAAGGGAGAGATATAAGCAGCAGTCTAATTTGGAGGCATTGGAAGTATTTGTTTTAGAGGCTCAGGAAAATACGCTAGGCATTTATTTTTTGAAAGAAATCAAGATAGCAGGTACAAGTATAAAGGTATATAGGTTATATATAAGGTATAAGACAAAGTTTTGCAAAGTCTTTAATCACAGAAGTCCTCTAATTTTTTTTTAATTGTTGAGGATCCCAAAGAGCTTTTGTTTATCTAGGTTTTATCTTTCAATACTTCTCTGTTAGAATAAAGCATGAATGTACACAATTCTACACTTTCCATTCCATTTCAGAGGACCCCTAGGCTCCCCTTGTGGCACATTTATAGATTACAGGTTGAAAACCTCTAATACCGTTAAGTTTGGTGTTAGAGTAAATGTAAAAGGCAAATATGATTTTGCCAGAATAATTTAGATTGGTTCTAGAAAACAAACTACACAACTTTGGTTTCATGTTGCCAAGTGAAAAAATGCTTTCGTGTAAATCATGTTCCTGGACTAGATGACCTTTAAGAATACCTTCAAACCTAACATTGTATTATTCTATGAATCATCCTTTTTTTTTTAAAAAGAGTTTATTCATTTATTTGACAGAGAGAGATCACAAGTAGACAGAGAGGCAGGCAGAGAGAAAGGCGGGGAGCAGACTCCCCGCTGGGCAGAGAGCCCGATGCAGGGCTCGATCCCAGGACCCTGAGATCAGGACCTGAGCCGAAGGCAGAGGCTTAACCCACTGAACCACCCAGGCGCCCCTCTATGAATCATTTTTATTGGCTAGTTACACTGTTCTGATTTCATTGCTCTGTTGCACCACCCTTACTTCACAGGAATTATATCCAATTGGCCTCATGTTTATTCCCCAGAAACTGTAGTCATAAATTTATCTCCCAGTTTCCTTTGCTTAATTTGGAAAATGTCTAGTGAATTAAAAAGTCTATTTCCAGGGAATAAAAAGCAATGGCAAATAGCCTATTTATTATACGCATACATACTTCTAAGGACAAGGAACAAGAGAGGAAGTGTTTTTTGGCTAAAGCACTGCATTTTTACAATTCAGAATTTTTTTAAGCTAGTAAATTTCATCATTCTTTATTGCACCATTTTTCCATTTGAAGAAGATTTTCATTAAGAAGAAGAGGAAGAAGGAGAAGAAGAAGGAGAAGGAGGAAGAGGAGGAGGAAGAGGGAAAGAAGAGAGAGAAGGAGAAGGGGGAAGCAGAGGAGGAGGGGAAAAAGAAGAAGAAGAAGAAGATGAGGACGTCCAAGTGTATACATCGAATAAACAAGGTCTTCTCTGTTTGGGAAGGGCTACCATGCCATAAATCAGCACACACAGATATTTTCAGAAATGGCGAGAACAAATTGTGATTTAATATATAATGTATTTTCCAAGACTTTAGGAAAAATTTGGAGGCAGATGATTCACCGAACGTCAGATTTGTATTTATATAACATGAAACAAGCCAGCTGATCACTATGAAATACAGTCCTAAATATGGATTTCTTAAATATAGAAATGTTCGATATTAGAAAAGAAGAAATTCAGACTTTATTTTATAATTTCAAGATTTGTTGTAGAGAGAGATCTCAAATCTCTGAGGAAGGTAAGAAGCAGAATTCCTAGGTTTGCTGGGAAGAAAACTGAGTTCATATAAATATATAATCATCATGATTCTCCCCCTAAATTCTCTTAGAGTGAAACTTGGTTTAGCCTCAAGCTTAAGTCAACTAACTGGCCTGCCATTATCTGTCCAGGTGTTTTTCGGTCTTGTCTTCTTCCCTACCTAGCTTGAAATTCAACTAATTGGCATGTTATTGTCTTTCCAGTTGTCTTTCTGCCTTGTCCTCTTCTTTACCTAGCTTGAAATTCTTGCAAATGTGAAATCCTGGTGAAATGCTTCTGTGTAACCAGGTTAGAATGCTAGCCCTCTTCTGTTAGTGCAAAATAGGTATAGTCTATAGTTGCTAATAGTGCATTAGTGAGTTCACCTTGTTTCTGAGGGTGACACACATACTCTCACATTAGTAAGAAGAGACAGTGAAGTCTATATCCTTGCCTCTCCCTTTCCACACATACCCCATCCCCTTCTTGCAAAAAAGTAAGCCTGAATGCTTTCAAGTTGTCTTATTGGAAGCATCCAGCCCAGAGCTACTTTCAATACCTGAGCTGTGGGGGATGCCCAGGATAGACATCACCTGCCTTATGCCTTTTCTGTCACCAGTGTAAGAATGAAGGGCTCCCCAAAATTACTGTTTTTCTTCCACAAGGTAGGGAACCCTGGGATGGTACATGATAGAAGTAGATGTTTTCTCTCTGGTCATCTCTCTGAAGTTTGTTGCCAGGCCCCACTCCTAAGCAATGAATGAATAAAGTACACTAAAAAAAAAAAAAAGAGTCATGTCTTCAAAAGTGCAAGCATGGTAGAGAGGAGCATCTTTCTCAATCCGAATGGCATTAATTAACACATCCTCTCAAATTAGGGAGAATCCCTCTCCCTCACAAATCTTCTGCAAAATCAATTCTACCAAATGTTAAGAGAGTGTGGGTCAATGGGAACTCACTCGTAGACGCTGATGAAGTAGTACAAGTGTTTCGGAAAACAGTTTGGCCTAACATGTGATGTGAAACAAACAAACAAACAACAAGTCCCTTCTAAGGTGATCACGCTGGATGAAAAGTGGCAGGAGTGCTCCAGGAGCCATGCGCAAGAAAGTTCAGAGGAGCTCTGACTCAGAAACAACCCAAAAGTCAACAAGGAAAACAAATAAACACACTCTGGGCTAGTAGAGTAACATATGATCTCTACTTCACAGAGCAGCATGGATGAACTTTAGAAACACATCAGTAAGTGGGGGAAAAAGCAAGTTCCAGAAATCTGTAATAGTATAGTATCATATCTACAAAACTCAGAGACTAAACACTACGTTGTTTAAGTATACAGACATATGTGATTGCTAGGATCATTTTTAAAAGCAAGGGAATGATATACAGAATTCTGGATACTGGGTAACTCAAAGTGGGGTCCGGAAGGCAGAGGGGTAGGACTAGGAGAGAGTAATCTCAATAGAGGCCAATTATTGGAAGTGTTGCACTTCCTAGATGGCAGACGCTATAAATTACCGAGATGAAGGAGAAAGGAAGAACTTAAGGACTATCCTCTTTCATTTATTTCTGCCCCTAACCAAGGAAAAATAAATAAATTGCTGGGAGGTCCAGAGAAAGTCTGGTTGTTGGAGAAGTTGTAGTTGGGTCCCTCCTGGAACCTCTTTTCTGCCTTCAACACACAGGAAGCCTCCAGGGCAACACTCTCTATCAACTCCAAATATGAAACCTGTGTCCAGCGGCGCATGGGGGGCTTTCTGGCTGCCAGAAGCTGCCCCCAGAGAATCCACTCATTCTGTGCGCTTGTCGACTGTGTCATAGCTCAGTTTGAGTCTCAACAAGATAAGCTCAATAAGGCGGAACATTTCCAGCTGTTGTGGTCAGACAGCAGCAGGTTCTTATCTGAGGACAGCAGGGCCATGTGGCACACTGCAGCCGGGGCAGCGTCGGGGGAAGCATGTGGTCTCTGTACACAGTAGCAAGGTCCAATAGACAGCAATTAGCACCAGCAGAATGAAGATGAACGGGACATATACATAACCTTCATAAAAATGTCACAGGGAAAAGACTCACAAACCATATGGATCTGTGCCGGGGCTTTCCCAAGGATGGCCTTTTATATTACACTAGTCCGAGTGATGGCTTTTTAAAAGAGATGTCTGTTCATTGCTGTGTCTCTCTGGCTAGACCTACCGAGAGAAGTAAAGGGCTAGGCTGCCTCTGTGGGGTTGTTTGGAACATGAAGAGTGCTTGGGCTTTGCCTTTTTGTGGCTTTCCCGGCTCTGAGTTTTGGGCTAGGTTGTCTAATCTGCAAATGTTAATGGTTAACGAAGTGGATCCCCTCACCTTGTAGTATTTTCCCTTTTACTTTTAGTGAGGTTTTTCTGGACCTAGGAGTATTTCAAATATATCCTCAGCTGTTTTCAAAAGCACCCATGCTGGGTGTTCTTTCTTCATGAAGAAATAAACTCTTGCTGACTGATTGAAGCAGAAAAATTGTTATTCAAAAGGGCTTTGTCCCACTTACAAGATCACTGACCGAGATGGTTTCAGAATCAGTCCCATGAAACAGGTAGGCACTAAGGAAAAAGACTGAGCGGAAACTGTAGCCAAAATCCAGCCACAGCTGATGGCCGTGGGGTCAGGGCTGACACTGCCAGGGACCACAGGATCACAAGGTTCTGGACACCCTGGTTTTATTGTTTTGTTTTGTTTTGTTTTTGTTTGTTTGTTTGTTTAAGATTTATTTATTGATTTATTTATTTGAGAGAGAGAGAGAAAGTGTGAGTGAGTGGGAGGAGAGGCAGAGGCAGAGGGAGAGAGGGAATCCTTAAGCAGACTCCCCACTGAGGACAGAGCCTGATGATGATGCGAGTCGCAGTCCCAGAACCCTGACATCATGACCTGATGATGCTGAAACCAAGAGTCAGCTGCTCACCCGGCTGAGCCACCCAGGCGGCCCTGGACATGCTGGTTTTACCGCTGCTGCATGCGCCTCCCGGGAAAGCGAGGGTGGGGTCACCACAGCCAGGGTGAAGAAACGTTCTGACTTTTCTTCTTTGAGATTTCAATTCCTGATTCAAAATCCAGAGATCATTATCCAGTTAATATATACTGAGCACCTAAAATATGTGTGGCTCCAATCTAGGAGCTTAGGATATATCACTGAAGGGACAAATGAATGCTTCCATCCTCTTGGAAATTATATTCTAGTGGGGCTGGGGGCAAGCAGGGCATCAGGAGACAGGCCGTAAACAGTGAGGTAAAGGAGTAAGTTATGTAAAGTGATGGTAGGTTGTAAGTTCTTTAGGAAAAAAGAAAGCAGAGTAAGGGGGATGAGGAAGGTAGAGGTATGGGCAGGTGTTGATTACAGGTGGAATTTTTAAATGGAGTGGCCTGGGAGTTCTCATGGGAAGAGTGACATTCCAGCAAAGATTGCAGGAACACAGGGATGGGAGATCTTGCGGCCACTGTAGAAAATACAATCTGACGCTTGGACCGTGAATTTCAGAGGGCACAGGGAAATGGTTTGTGGGATCAGAGATGGTAAGAGAGAGCAGCAGTGTAGGAAGTGTGTTGAACCTTATGGGGAAATAAAAGGAGATGAAGGGCTAACTAGAAGCCAGGGCTTTTTGCAGTGATTTATAAAAACAGGAAGAGCAAGCTGAGAGTATTTCCTGGACGAATTTAAGGCAGAGAATGTGCATTAGGGTATTGGGAAGGGGGTGGTATCGGCAGTTTCCTGTTAATAGGGGTAAGGAAATCTGGGGTAGCTGGTTCTTGGTCTCAGGTTGTAGCCCTTTTCTAACCCTTAAAAATGGTGGTGAAAGGGGTGGAGGGAGAAGCGGCCACAGACCCAGTGCATTTCCTGGAGGAGACTGAGGCTTATATTAGGTGTTTGGGTTCTGTCTTGAGACCTGCTGCTGGAGTTGTTATGAACTGAATGTTTGCATACCCCTCATACTTACATGTTAAATTTTAATGCCCAATGTGATAGTAATTTGGAGGTGGTGCCTTTGGAAGGTGATTAAGTTATGAGGGTAGGGTCCTCATGAATGGGTTTAGTGCCCTAATGAAAGAAACCTCAGTGGGACGGCTGTCTGTGAACCAGGAGACAAGCTCTTATCAGACACTGAATCTGCCAGTACACTGATCTTGGACTTCCAGCTTCCAGAACTATGAAAAATAAATATTTGTGGTTTACAAGCCACCAGTTTACGGTATTTTGTTACAGAAGCCTAAATAGACTAAGACAGGAATTGGGATTTTTGAAGAAGTCAGTAATTACTGTCAGTGTGGGGGCCCTCTCTGGGCTCTTGATAATGGGGTAGAAAGTCTAGGTAATCTCTATGGGGTCATCTGATTGGCTGCAGCTAGGGAGGGTGCCTAGCCCACTCACAGAGGAGGCTGGTCAGAATATCTGACCCATATGATGGGAAATCCTCAGAAATTACAGAAGGATTTCAGTGTGGGACTATAAGGAAAAGAAGGAAGATATTCACATTTTTTAGTCTTGCTTTTTTAAAAATATAGTGAAATTTTGATGTCCTTTAACATATAGACTTCCCTTCCAACACTTTCTTTTCTTTATAATTTATTTGTTGAAGAGCCCAGGCCATTTGGCCTATAATTCAAAGTCTGGAATTTGCTGATTGCACACTCCTGATGCCCTTCAACATGTTCCTCCATGTTCTGTATTTCCTGAAAATTGGCAGCTAAATCCAGAGCTGTGATCTGACTTCATTTCATTTCTTTATGGAAGATTGCATGTGGCATTTTTCATTAGGAAGCACATGATGTCTAGTTATCTCTTTTTTGGGACTCATTGGCTACTATTGATGCCAAATGACCTAGCTCAATTCATTCATTCAGGTTGAAAAGTTATTTTTAAAATTCCACAAATTATTTTTTCTTTATTAGTTTTTAACTAATGTATTTTTTTTAGTGAACTTTAGTTTTTAGCATAGTTTTAGATTTACAAAAAAGAAATGAGCAGTTTGTACTTAGTGTAATATGTATGGCACATCTGTTATAATTAATGAACCAGTATTAGAGTCCATACTTTATTCAGGTTTCCTGAGTTTGTACTTGATATTCTTCACCAACCCCCACACCCCCTGACCGGATCCCATCTTGGATACTACGGTACCTTAGCTCATCGTGTCTCCTTAGGCTCCTTTCGGCCATGACAATTTCTTACTTTCCTTGTTTGTGATGATCTTGACAGCTTTATAGAGCACTGGTCAGGGATTTTGTAGAGTGTCCATCTGTTGGGATGGCTCTAATCTATTTCTTATGATTAAGCTGGGGTTATAGGTTGGAGGAGGAGATCACTTTTCCCCTCCACCTACAGACTGTGGATGGCATCTTTCTCACAATTTCGCCATGAGAACATATCAGGGTTTCTGGAAGTAACACCCATGAATGTGTAGAGCCCCCAGGATTGTGGCCCCAGGAGTTTTTACCTTTTGAGCTAGTCCAAACCCGGCTCCCAGCAAGCTGTCAAAATTACCATGTAAGTGTTCCCACTAGTTTGCAGCTATAGTGGATCCACCACACAATAAGTAGAACTTGGCTCCAACAGTGTATATTCGCTTATCTCTCCAGATTTCTTGTGACTTCATTTCCAAAAACTAATAAATAGAAATTACCCAAGACTTCTAATTTCATCCCCAATGTATAAGGAGCTTGGAAATTATCATGCCTGTTTTTACAACAAGGAAAAAACTAGAGAAAAATCAATTTGATTTTCAGTTACTTTAGCTTTTTTTCTTGTTGTAAAAACAAGCTCCTTATACATATACATTAGAAGTCTTGGGTAATTCCTATTAGTTTTTACCTTTTAAAGAGATACTTTCCCTCACCTACTATTTGATTACCATATAGTAGTGTAGCTCATGGAAAGGGAAGGTAAGTACTTTTATTTACTTTTACTAAAGTTGATGAATTGGTTACCTATTTCTCTCCGAAAATGACCAGTTAGTTCATTTATACCTACAAACTCATGGGCTAAAACACAGTTGATAGATTTCAACCCATTGCAATTATTATCCTTATTGAAGCTCAAGTTGTTCCATTTTTGGACACTAAGATCTTCTTCAAATTAGCTCCTCAGTCCTTTTGACATGACCCTAGTGTTTCCTAGCTATTAATTATTATGAGATGGTTCTGTGTCATCTTGAACATTTTCTGCCTTAGACCTGAATTAGCCATGGGTTCTCTCAATGGGAAATGGTAAAGACCATAATCTGAGCACTAGAGATTTTTATTCTTACTGTGTTAATCAGTGCTTCTAAGAGTCATCAGTGTATAGGGGTACACACACACATATGCATACAAATATAAGTCATAAACTCATACTGCTATTTCCAATTAAAATTCGGTATTGCAAGGATTATATTTAGCCCTTTAATAATACATGTGTATCTCCTTTCTTTCATACCAAACATCCTAGTGCTTAAGCTGTCTTTTAAATATCAAAGTTATAGAAAAATGGTTTTGCCATAAAAATCTAGGAGATTCTGGATTCACTGGCTCTTTTTGAGGAATTTAATATAGTGATGACTTGGGAAATTTAGGCAAAACAATTGAGGGTGAGTATTTTAAAGTAATTAATGTACCGCTAATACTGAAACAAAGGCAAAAAATGACAGTGGGTGACTAAGGATATTGTGATATGAATAGATGACTCAGAAGAAAGATAAAAGAATGACTCTCAAACATACTTTCAAATGTTCTACCTACTCACAGAGAAGTGGAAATTGAAGCAACACTAAGATACCATTTGTCACCTATGAGACGGACAAAAATAAAAATATGATGACACCTTCTGTTGGTGAGGCTATGCAGAAGCTAGCACTCTTACACACTGCTGGTAGGCATGCAAGATATAACCCTTTCACAAGGAAATCTGGCAACACCTAACAGAATTATACATTCACCTACCTTTTGACCCAGCAATCATACCTCTAGAAGTAGGCAACTACCTATACCTATGCTGTTCATTGCAGCATTGTTTGCACTTGCAACATACTGGAAACAAACTAAATGACAACACATAGGGAGTGGTTGAATAAATGATGATGAATTTAAAAAACGAAGTCCTATGAGAAGAAGGAGGAATGAGAGAGCAAGTTAGCAGGGTAAGAGGGAGCAACGCTCCTCCAAGTACACCTTTTTGTGTATCTTTGCCTCTTAGAAACATAGTAACAGTTTTTACACCTTTTTGTGTATCTTTGCCTCTTAGAAACATAGTAACAGTTTTTACACGTGCCCTCCACCTCCATAAATAAATAATTTAAAGCAATCAGGGTGTGGAGAGATTCAAAATGGAATACAATCACTAACAGACCAACTTAACTGTATTACGAATGATTAACATAATCACACCACAGGAGATGGAGAAGAAAAGAATCTACCTAATTAACTTTGGATAACAGTATTGCCTAGCTACTATAAAACCAAAGATGAAAATAACTGTACAAAAACAATGTGCTTTAGATAGTATATCTGTTCTTTATAGGGGTTTGGTTCAGCAGCTTTGTAACTATTTTATATATAGACTATGAAGGAATAAATATGTGAACATATTGTAACTAGAAATGAGAGTCAGGATTCTCAGTATGGGGAAAATAAGCTAAAAAATAAGATGAAGGGGAAATCTGGAATGAAACTTCAGGTTTTGGGTTGGAATCGGAGGTACTCATGAATCTGGGGCTTTTAACATATACACAGATAAATATAGAATTCAGTATAGATGTGTGTTCATGAATGGGTCCATGCACACCCATATATTTCCCAGGAGCAATGATATCTCAGCAAGGCAAGCACGTCTTACACCCAGTTATTGTTTTCTAAACACTCTTCTCCAAAAACAACGACCCAAGTAGCTGGTTCAAGAGTGAGACAGTAAAAATACAAGATAAACCTGCTGCTAAAAAAATAGGGAAATACTAAAAAATAATGGGGACATATCAAACGGCACAGGAAGGAATTTCCCATGGCCAAAGGGAAACCATTTGAGCAACAAATAAATGATTGTATTGATTATAGCTTATGGACTAAAATTTCATGAGAACATGTGGACATAAATAATTGAATAAGTAAATAGATTGAGGAAAAGTGACCTTACATTACACCTTATATTATAAATCTATCTAAATACAGAAGGAAAGAAGGAAATACAAACACACCATTTGGCAATCGCCGCAGGAATCATTGTTGCAGGCAAGATGCATTGATGGATCACTGGGAAGTTTGAGGAGAAATGGGATACTTACATAGGTTGAAAGTATCTCTCTCAAGATACTTACCAATTAAAAAGGGAAAAATAGTAATTACAGTGGAGAATCTCAGCAGACGCCACTTAATCAAATGTTCAAGCTTAACATCGCCAATAGGAGGACACACTCACAACATGTACCCCATTTATAAGATGCATTGAGGACAAAACATTATTTCTGTAGTATTCTAGCCAAAAGCTGTATAACTTCAGTGTAATTATTAGAAAACATTGGATAAGCCAAACAAGAGACAGCCTTCAAAATAACTGTCCAGTACTCATTAAAATTGTCAAAGTCATGAAAGAAAAGGAAAAAAAAATGTGGAACTTCCACGGATTGGAGATTAAGGACACACAATAACTAAATGCAATGTGGTATCCAGAATGAGGTCTTGAAACAAACAAACAAAATGTCCGAAAAAAACTGATGAAATTAGAATAAGATTCGTAGTTTGGTTAGTAGTATCGTAGCAACATTAATTTCCTGGCATTGATAATTATATTCTGATTATACGAGCTATTAACATAAGAAGTTGTACATGAATTATATGTACTATTTGTGCAGTTTTCCTCTAAGTCTCAAGTTGTTTCCAAATAAAAATTTGGAAAAAAGAAGAAAATACATAATGAAAAGTCATGCCACAGTGTAATAGAAAATAATTGCAACACATGTGAAGATCAAAAGACTTGTATCCAGAGTAAACCACAAATCAATTAGAAAAAGACAGATAACCCAATGGAGAAGTAGGCAAGAGACCTGCAGATACTTTACAAAAGAGGATGCCAAAAATTCCAATGAATTTGCTCAGCTTCATGAATCATCAAAGCAATACAAATTAATATCACAATGGACAAAATATTAGTCCACCAGAATGACTAATATTAAAAAGATAACAAAGTCAAATATTGGTTCGGATGCAGAGTAACTGGGACTCTCATGTACTGGTCGGCAGAATATAAATAAATACAATCACTTAAAAACTATTTGGCATTATCTGTTAAAGTTTAACATACATATAAATTTTGATCTAGCAATTCCACTTGTAGGGATATATCCATAAGAAATGAGACCATGTGTTCACCAGAAGATATGCCATTGCCAAAAACTAGGATTTATTCAAATGTTTATCAACTGTAGGATGGATAAAGTATAGTAATCATAAAATGGGTTATTATAAACCCATGAAAATTAATGAGACACAGAATAACCTGAATGAATCTCACAAGCATAGAATTGAACAAAAAAGGCCAGACCCACAAAAATGTATACTATGGGGGCGCCTGGGTGGCCCAGATGGTTAAGCATCTGCCTTCAGCTCAGGTTATGATCCCAGGGTCCTGGGATTGAGCCCTGAGTTGGGTTTCCAGCTCAGCAGGGAGTCTTCTTCTCCCTCTCCTTCTACCTTTCTGCCCTGCTCATGCTCTTTCTCTATGTCTCTCTCTGTCTCAAATTTTAAAAAGATCTTAAAAAAAAAAAAAAGTTTACTAAAAAAAGAAAAAAGAAGTATACTATGATGTTATTCACCTGGACGTCAAAAGCAGGCAAAACTAACCTATGATTCTAAAGTTCAAAATAGTGATTATGTTTGGAGAGGAGAGTAGGAGTAGTAATTGGAATGTGTGGGTTGGAGATTTGGGGGATTTGGTAACATTCTGTTTCTTGATTATATCATCAAGTTGTACTCTCAGTATTTTTGTACTTTGATGTATGGGTGTTGGACATCAATAAAAATATTTTTAAACCTCTGACAGAAAAGATTGTTAGTGCATCCCTGGGTTTCTCAGTTGGCTGGGTGTCTGCCTTCAGCTCAAATCATGATCCCAGGGTCCTAGGATCAAGTCCCGTATCACGCTCCCTGTTCAGCAGTGAGCCTGCTTCTCCCTCTGCTTCTCCCCCCTGCTCATGCTTATTTCTCTCTCTTTCTCAAAAATAAATCAAATCTTAAAAAAAAAGGAAAGACCGTTAGCTATTCAGGAATAGATATAAGGTTACATCTATTGTATTGATTACAGCTTACAGACAAATAGGGGATATTCTTTATCCCTTTCTGTGTGTGATGAGATTACATGTATTCTTTCCAATTTCTACCCACTTCTGTCTCTGATTTCTTATTTAGAGGAAATTTCATGACGCTTTTATTTCCTTTCTTTTGATTATTTTCTTCTGTACACCTCAAATTGATACTAATGTGGAGCATAGGTTATCTTCCTTGATTTCTCTCCAAAATACTCACAGTGTAGGTCACAAATCTTACTTATAATTTGGGACAAATGGGGCAAAGTAAGAGGTTCATGCACAAGATCATATGGTTTAAATATAAAGTTCTTAACTTAAAGGTCATTCTTGTTATCCTTATCCTCTCCCCCTACACAATCTCCTGTGGAAAAATGTCACTGTTTATCTCCTCTTCTTGGATTCCCAAACCCCATAATGTTTCTTCTCTTCACCAATCTCATTGCTTTCCTTCTCCCCCCTAGCTAGCTGGTTGAAATCTCTCCTATACTTAAAAAAAAAAAAAAACAAAACAAAACAACACTGTATCTCATGCATAAGTTGTGCTGGCCGTAATCTGAAAGCTAATTTTCAATATCAAAGATGTCTCATTAGCTAATTAAACCCAAACAGGCCTCCCTACTAAGATAAGGGTATTCTACTCTCCTTTAGGTAGAATTCTGCTATTGGTCCTAAACTGACAGTCTCCCCACTCTCTTTGAGCCTTCCACTGCATTTATTCACACTTGTTTTTCTTGGCGCATAGCCCACAGTAATACTTTATCTTTTTTAAAATTGAGTTGTAGTTGGCATGTAACATTATGTTAGTTTCAGATGTACAATATACTGATTGGATATATGTATTTATTGTAAAACGGTCACCACAATAAGCCTAGATAACATTCATTAGCTCATATAGTTTTTTTTCTTGGGGCGAGAATTTTTAACATGCACTCTCTTAGCAACTTTCAAATATATAACCCAGTATTTTTACTATAGTCACCAACCTGGACATTACTGCTTCAGGACTTATTTTTTCATATCATACATATAAATAAGTATATATATATATAAATATATATGATATTTTCTTTATCCATTCATCCACCAATAAACATTTAAGCTGTTTCCATGGTTTAGCTATTGTAAATAATGCTGCAGTGAACATGAGAGTACAGGTATCTTTTCAAGATAGTGATTCTTTTTTCTTCAGATAAATAAGTAGAAGTGGAATTGCTGGATCATATGGTAGTTTATTTTTAATTATTTGAGGAATTCCATACTGTTTTGATAGTGGCTACACCAATTTACATTGCCCTCAAAAGTGCACAAGGGATCTCTTTTCTCTACATTTTTGCCAAAATATATTATTTCTTGTCTTTTTTATAATAGCCATTCCAAAAAGTATGAGGTGATATCTCCTTAGGGTTTGATTTGTGTTTCTCTGATGATTATTGATGTTGAGAACCTTTTCATGTACCTGTTGGCTACATTTGGAAAAATGTCTATTCAGGTCTTCTGTCCATTTTTTTAACCAGATATTTTTTTGTTTTTTTTTCCCTTGAGTTGTATGAATTATTTATGTATTTTGGATATTAGCCCATTATCAAATATATGATTTGCAACTACTTTCTGCCATTCAGCAGCCTGTATTTTCATTTTATTTTTTTCCTTTGCTATGCAAAAGCTTCTCAGTTTGACATAGCCCCATTTGTTTATTTTTGCTTTTGTTACCATTTTTTACCTTTTTTGGGTGTCAAATCTAAAAAAATCTAAAACACTAAGACAGACATCAGAGTGAAATAAGTCAAGCGGAGAAAGTCAATTATCTTATGGTCTCGCTTAACTGTGGAGTATAAAGAAAATCATGGAGGGCATCGTGAGAAGGAGGGGAGGGGTGAATGGGGGGAAATTGGAGGGGGTGATGAACCAGGAGAGACTGTGGACTCTGAGCAACAAACTGAGGGTTTTGGAGTGGAGGGGGTGGGGGGGTGGGCGAGCCTGGAGGTGGGTATGTATTGCATGGAACACTGGGTGTGGGGCATGAACAATCAATCTTGTAACACTGAAAAATTAAAATAAACATATTTGGGGAGAAAAAAAAAGAGACAAACATCAAGGTTTTCTCCCAGGAGTCGTACTGTTCTAGGGTCTTGCATCGAAGTCTTTAATCTATTTTGAGTTGATTTTCATGTATGGTATAAGGTAGTGGTCCAGTTTTATTCCTTTGCATGTGATTATCCAGTTTTCATGACACTATTTGTTAAAGACTGTCTTTTCCTCATTGTATGTTCCTGACTCCTTGTTTGTAAATTAATTGACTATATTTATCTTTATCTTCTAATTCAAGAATAAAGACAGTACTGGGCCATGTAGTAGCTCAAAACAACAGGGTTGATTTACTGCTCTTCTGTGTCCCTCTGAGGAATAATTTGTTTTTAGAAGACTTTATTGCATTCTTAAAATTTCTTGCCAAACCAATATCTTCATGCTGATTCATTTGTCTTTTACTTTGCTACACAATCATTACATTTGTAGTTGTGTGATGGATATTATTATATGGAAGTCCAATTATTACAATAATCTTATGTGCAAAATCCAATTAATATTTTCTGTCTACTCATGACATTGGTTCACGACATTATTATATCATGCTAATTGTAAAGGATGAACAGGTAGTGTGGCAAGGACATTGGTTTTTGGTAAGAGTGATGAATGGCAGTGCAAAGGAAATAAATTTCTAAAAATTTTAGAAATTTATCATATTGATGAAAATTCTATCGTTTAGTGTCTGGGGCATATTGGAACAACCCTTCTGAAGCAAAAGACAAGTTGTTATTTATTGCAGCCCTTCTCACTAAAAAAGAACCTCAATGTTTTGTGAATCTCTGAATTTTGAGGCAGTATATACTGTTCTTGGGAATTATGCTCTGAATCATGCGTTAAGTGGCTCAGAGGGCTACCAGTTTTGAGTGGTAGACAGACTAAAGAAGAATTATGTGCCATATTCAGACTCAGTGAGAACTGCCTGAAACTTGGACTACTAGTCTCAACATGAGAGTGCTAGAGTTTTCCATGGTGGGTAAGTATACAGGATAGAATGTCAATGAAGCTCTACCAAAAGAATCACAGTTCAGACCCCCCAGAATTCTAGAGCAAGATCATTCTTGCTTTAACAGAGAACTAACTCTTGTTTTTCAAAAATAGTTCCTAGTGTGCTCTTATACTCCTGTAGATGCTGATTGTCTGAGCTTGGGACTCCAGTGACTATTATCCAAAGAAGAGCTGGATGAAACTCTGGACGTGGCACAATCACCTGAGAAACCAGTTAGCTGGTGACCGATCCATTACATCAGACCCTTTCAACCCTGTAGGGGGCAGGGAGACATGCTGACCAGAATTGACACCTGCAATGATATGGATTTTCCTTATCTATCTGCAGTGTCTTTGTCAGCACAATCATCTGTGGAATAACTGGGCCAGGGAAACAAAGAGCAGAAGTAACATAGGATCCTCTCGCCATCACAGAGACCCTCTTTTAAAATTTGTATTTCCTATTCCTGATCCGTCAGATCAAAAGTCCCAGTTTCTAGGCAGGGAACACTTTTACTAGAGAACAGTGTAAAAATTCCTCCGAACTTACAACTCCAACTACAACCTGGTCACTTTGGGTTCCTCGTGTCAACAATGAAGGGATAAATTAAAGTAATCAACTCCAATTTCTCTGAAGATCTAGGATTGCTGCCACATCATGGGAACAGAGAGGCTCTTGTTAGACCACAAGGCATTTCTAAGTTGTCTTTTTGATTCTGTGCTCAATGATAATGGTGAACGCAGGGAGAAGTAACAATTGCAGCTTTAGAAAGGAAAGGCATTAAGAGCTCAGACTCTCTGGAGAAGAAAGTTTAGGTAACACTAGAAAAGCAACCTAGGCAGACTGAGGCACAGGCAAAGAGTAAAAAGTTTCTGGAATGGTTAGTAGAGGAGTTAGGTGGAGTTAGGTGGTAAATATCAGTTTCAGACTCAGGACAATGAGGGAATGTAATTTGTTGCACTGAGCCTTTTGTATGAGTTGTTACAGATATTGCAACTGATCACGACCTTTAAGGGGACTTGGGGCTGAATTTGACTTAATGGGATCAATGAATGGAGGACATAAGAAGATCCAAAAGGCACAGAGGGTAAATTATATTATACTCTTCTTGTGTACCACTTCATATCCTCTGAAGATTTCCACTAGCTTTGCTCAGATGCTTTTTGACACTACCTCATTCAGAACTGTGCCACATAACCCTCACTTCCTACCCCAGAATATCTTTGATGCTGAAACACAGGATGCTTGCATGAATACACTTGACCTTCATGAATGCACAAAACAGGACTGCAGGGAAGTTAGCATCTCTAGGACCATCTTTGACAAATAGGGGAAATGGAACCAATTAATAAATATTTCTCTATTTTTTGTCCTGCAGTTTGACAATCTTAGACATAGTCCATGAGGCTCCTGAGAAGTTCATTGCATGATGGAGTACCAGCCCACATCATGATGGCCAATTGAGTATGCAACCTTAGATTAGCTTTCCCTTCCTCCCTCTCTTACTCCTCATGTCCTTCTTCCTTTATCCCTGAGGTCAATTCCCAAATAAACTATCTTCATGCAAGGCTTTGTCTTAGAGGCTCCTTTTTGAGAAAACTAGATTAAACTAGATTAGAGAAGGGATTAGAGCTGGGGAATAAAGCTGATCAAAATTTTATTTCACTTACTCTGAAGGGATTGTAAGGAAGAATTTTCATAGGTTTTGCTATCACACACTTCTTATGTGAAGCCCTTAGAAATGAAGCTAGAGAGTTTAGCCATCTGAAGATGGTGAGGCCATTATTATCCTCCAGTTTACCACAAATACAGTGAGGTTCCAGTGGCTGTCCTGGTTCAGTTTACCCCTCAGAGAACCCTCCAGAAACTGTATCTCCAGCCAAATTAAATTCTATGCTCACCTTATCAACATTATAAAACAGTTTCTCCTGTATTTGACATGCATAATATCAATAAATCAATTTTGGCGTTTTAACATTAAAACCTTATCTTTTTTTGATTGGGTCTGAAAGTGATAACACTTCATTTGTAATGAGTCTGAACCAAGAATGCCCTCTTATAAAAGTCCTCAGTTTGTTTTTCCACCGTAGAACGCTATCCATATAAACTGCAGAGAATCCATTGTTAAAACATAGAAACTATCTTTGATGATTTTAACTATACGATGTAATAAAGTAATTTTGATTCAAATGCAAGAGGAAACTATTTACCCTTATCTTATTTGTCTTATTAAAGAAGGGTCTAGGTATTAAATTAGGAAATTGTCAACTTTAAACAATGAAGGAGATGATTGTTTAGGTACCAATAATTCACAAAGCTTTCTTGAATATGTCAGCATTTGATAAGAAAAAGAATAATGAAGCTCATAATAATTCTGCTTTGCTGTTACCAAAAATTGTTTTCCACTAGGGCAGTATGTCTGGGTTTGATTTACATCAGTCCAAGAGAGAGCAAGAGAGAGCAATACAAATAATTAGAAAACACAACTGAATAATCTTGATTCTGTAATCTCTCTGCACCACATCTAGGCCTGCCCTTTAAAACTGTAAAGATACTCCTCTGCTTCACTTTCCTTTTCCCAAGCTCACCCAGAAAAGATGTGAAGACCTAAGAAGAACCTCAGATTTACTATATGAACTCAATTCCAAGAAATTTCTTCACTTAAAAATTCAACCTAGCCTAATGTGATGAGGTTGTTATTTTTTTTTCAGTCACAAAAATATGAATCACATTTTCTACCTGGAGATGCACCTGATAATTGATCATGGTAGATCAATTAGAATTAGTCCAAAACATTTTTAGATGAAAGGGGAGGAGGTTTTGAAAGTATAGGAGGATAAGAACCATGTGAAGTTACATAATAGGATTGTTGCAAAAATTAAATGCGAACTTTGAATCCTGCATTAACTGAGTAAGCGACCACAGGTAAGCCAACTACATTGTCTATATGAAGTACCAAGATGATGATTTTTATAACAGTGCTACATATGAGAGGCAGTCCAGAAGACGTTGGCATCCCTGGAACACATCAATCATTTACAGAAAATAGGAAGAGGAATCTGTATTAAAACTACCTAAAAAAATCCACACCAAATGGTCACTTGCACTTAAAAAGAAGGGCGCGTATTGCATGGAGCACTGGGTGTGGTGCATGAACAATCAATCTTGTAACACCAAAAAATTAAAATAAACATATTTGGGGAGAAAAAAAAAGAAAATAAAATAAAAAGAAAGTTTTAGTCACCCATTAGTAACTTTTTATTTTATATTTATTATTTTTTAGAAGGTTTTTATTTATCTGTTTGACAGAGAGAGAGAGTGAGCACAAGCAGGGAAGCAGCAGGCAGAGGGAAGAGGGAGAGGCAGGATCCCCACTGAGCAGGGAGCCCGAAGCGGGACTTGATCCCAGAGCTGAAGGCAGCCACTTAATCAGCTGAGCCACCCAGGTGTCCCAGTACCTTTTAAAAACATACAAAAAGCACAAACATTGAAATAATGACGTATAAAACTAGGTATTTATTAATATTTTGCCATATTTGATACATCTGTATCATTTCCATGCATATGCTGTACCTTCACTACCTATGTATTTAGTCACGAACAATACATATTATTTTTTGTTTTTAAAATGTCACGCAAGCGACATGGTAGAGGTTTTCTTTCTGCAATGTTTTTTCAGCCTTCTGTTCTTAAGATTTTTCCATTTTGATATCTACTGTTAATGGCTGTGAAGTCCCTATTGATCGCCGCTTTTACTTTTGTTTAGTTTAACTTGTTTGGTTTTTGTTTTAACCACCAGTGCTGCAATAAGCTTCCCAAGACGTGTGTCTTTATGCATGTGTGCTAGAATCGCTGGGGATGGGTTAGACATTTTTCGTGTTATTCTGTGTAGAGAGGCAGCGCATGACAGTAGGTATGTTGTTTGTGTGCGCTCAGGTCTTAACTCTTGTCATTTACTCTGTGTGTAACTTTACCTCTCTGACTCTGTTTTCTAATCTCTTAAATAATGACAGTAGTAGTAATGCCTATGGCAGATGGCTTGTTGTACTCCAATATCCTTTCTCCCTTCTGTCCATCCGTGAGTTTCAGGTGCATTCATGGCTATCCAGATACAAGTTACATTTCTCAACATACTCTCCGCAGGGTGTGGCCGTGTGGCTACATTAGGGTTAATGGCATATGAGTGGAAGTGATATACATCCCTGTGTATGTTTGTCTGAATTTTGCCCCCCCTTTTTAAAGATTTTATTTATTTATTTGACAGAGAGATCACAAGTAGGCAGAGAGGCAGGCAGAGAGAGAGGGGGAAGTAGGCTCCCCGCTGAGCAGAGAGCCCGATGTGGGGCTTGATCCCAGGATCCTGAGATCATGACCTGAGCCGAAGGCAGAGGCTTTCACCCACTGAGCCACCCAGGCGTCCCTGAATTTTGCCCTTTCCTGCTTCCCGGTGAGAGATAAAGCAGCCTATTCCTAGAGACAGAATCTACATATTGAACCTGATGGAGCTGCATTGTTAGCCATCTACTGCTGGACTGTTATAGGGAAAATAACTAGATTTCTTTCTTATTTAACTACTGGATTTTTACCAGTCTCTCTTTTATAGAAGTCCATTTCACACCCTAAGAAAATACAACGTGTAACATCGTCATATGAAATGACAACTCTTAGAAGAGTGCTTAATAAGTATCAATTATTTTTTATCATGCAGCAATTGAGAAATTGCTTTCAAAGGTGGTTCAGTATAAACTTCCCACCAATGCTCAAATCTTCACACTTCATTGCATTTTTTATATTTTGGCTATCTGATGGATGTACATTTATTTTGATTAATTTGTATTTTCTTATTAAGCTTTTTAAAAATGAAGAACAACAAACATTTAGAAAAGTGCACAAATCATCAGTATATAGCTTAGTATTTACTAAGTGATAATATTTACTAAGTGATACTACTAACTGTATTATCAGAAGCCAGAACACTAGAGCTGCTTATGCCTCTTCCCAGTCATTATTACCACCATCCTCCCTAAAGGTGAGCACTGTACTGAATTTCAATGATATATATGGGTGAGGGGCTGAACCAAAGTCTCAACCCACGTTACTTCAGAATATGACTGTATTTGGATATGGGGTCTTTAAAGATGTAATTATGTTAAAGGTCATATGGATAATTATGTTAAATGATCATATGTAATTACGTGAGGCCATATGGGTGGGCCCTAATTCAACACAAGTGGTATTCTTATAAGAGGAGATTAGGACACAGACACGTACAGAGGGAAGACCACGCAAAGACACAGAGCATCTAAAGCCAAGAAGAGAGCCCTGAGGAGGCGCTAATCCTGCTGACACCTTGGTCTTAGATTCTTAGCCTCCAGAACTGTGAGAAAATAACTATCCATTGTTTAAGCCACCCAACGTATGGTACTTTGTTATGGCAGCCCCCCAAAATGAATACAGCAGATAAATTTTAGCTAGAATTATTAGTATTAAAATCAATATCAGATTCAGAATATTTTGTGTTAGATCTGTTCACTCAACATTATGTTTTGAGATTTACTGTATTGCTGAATATGGTGTTAGTTAGCCAATCTTGTTGCTCTACAACTTTCCGTTATGTGTGTATATGACAATTTAGTTATCCACTTAATGTGGATAAAACATTTGAGTCATTTCCAGTGTTTGCTTCTGAAGATTCTCGTATATCTTTTGGAGAACAGATATTTTCACTTCTTTTGGGTCTTGACGTAGGAATGGAATTGCTGCATCATGGTATATACATGTGTTCCATTACAGGAGGTTCAGTCAAAAACTTTTCTAAAGTAGTCATACCAACCTAAACTTCTAACAGTAGTATATTCCAGTCGCTCCGCATTCTTTTCAGCAAGAGATATTTTCTCCTATTTTTCATGTTGGCCATTCCGATATGTAATAATGGTATTTCAAAGTGACTTTAAAGATTTATTTATTTATTTGAAGAGAAAGAGAGAGAGTGTGCACCAGTAGGGGGAGGGGCAGGCAGACTCCCACCTGCATGTGGGGCCCCTGGCAGAGTGCCATCCCAAGACCCTGAGAGCATGACCTGAGCTGAAATCAAGAGTTGGACAATCAACCGTCTGAGCCACCCAGTGGTTTTAATTTGTATTTTCCTAATTTGTCATTTTAATTTTTATTTTCCTAATTACTGATGAGATTGAACACTTGCTTTATGAACTAGCATATGGCCATTTTTCACGAATGTTTCAAGTATACTTGAAAAGAATTTGTATTCTATTATGGTTTATGTATTTCAAGTACACTTAAAAAGAATGTGTATTCTATTACAGTTTGTGCAGTGTTATATATTATTTTGATTCAGCCAAACTGATTAGGCTGCTGAAATCCTCCACATTCCTACAAATTTTCATAATATAATTTCCCAATGATTCTGCATCTGTCCATTTCTTTTTAAGATTCTGTCATTTATTAGTTTATACATTTTAATACTTTATAAATTATTATATATGCCTAGGAGATTAGAATGTATTTTTTAGATTAGAAGTTTTTTTCATTATTATTCTATACTTAACCTTCTATTACTTTGTAATTCATTATTTCACTACTCTTTTACTGGTTATCCTAAAGGTTAAAACATGAATCCCTGATTTATTATATTTTAATATAAATTCTTACTTTGACTACTTCCTAATAATACATATATTCTTTTCTTACCTATTGTTATTTTGTATTCTACTTATTCAAATATTTTAATATTTTATTTTTTAAAAGATTTATTTATTTATTTGAGAGAGAGCACAAGCACGGGTGGGGGAGGGGCAGAGGGAGAGGAAGAGAATCCTCAAGCAGACTCCCCGCTGAGCATAGAGTCTGACATGCGGCTTGATCCCAGGACCCCAAGATCATGACCTGATCCAAAATCAAGTCAGACTCCCAACCAAATGAGCCACACAGGTCCCCCAACTTTTTAGAGTATTTTAAACCACACAGTGTATTAGGCAATTTATTAGGCATTCATTCAGGTGTATTTAAATATTTATGCTTTTCTGTATTCTTTATTTCTTCCTGAATTTCTATGCAGGCTAACTTTTCTTCTGCCTAAAGAATGTAATAATTTTTAATTAGTGAATCTGCAGGTGACCAACTCTGTTTTTATATATCTGAAAATGTTCATTTTATGTTAAATTTTGATAGATATTGTTGCTGTGTGTAAAATTCTAGACTGTTAGTTATTTTCTTTCAGCATTTAAAAAAATCCCATGCCATTTTCTTCTGGTTTCTTAATGTTTAAGTTGAGGGGTTAATCATTAATCTTTTCCTCACTTTTTGAAGGTAACATATTTTCTTTCTGGATGCATTTGCGATTTTCTTTATATCTGTAGTTCTGAATCTTTGTTGTGTCAATAGTTTTATTGTGATGTATATCTTCGTGGCTTTTCTTCATATTCATCTCTCTAAATCTTTAGTGGTTCATAAAGGTTTTTAAGTCTGTAGTTTGATTTTTTTTATAAATTTGTGAAAATTCATAGTCACATTTCTTCAAATATTGTTTATGTTCCATTTTATCTTTCTCCTTTTACATATATTACAATTATTGTATAATAATTCATCTTCTTTATACATGTTAGACATTTTCATTATGTCCCATATATTTCTTACAATACATTCTGTACTCTCCTTCTTTATTTTCTTCCTGTACTTCATTCAAGCTCTTTCCTATCAACCTATCTTCCAGTTCACTGAGTCTCTATTTAGCAGTGTCCACTATCCTGCTAAATCAATTTATTGAGCTTTTAGTTTTGGTTATCATGTATTTTAAAATGAATTTTTATTTAATTCTTTTCTATGGATTCTAATTCTCCACTGAAAGTCTCTGTCTCGTTATGTATTTTTCTGGAACATATTAATCACAATTGTTTTAAAATCTTCTTTAAGAGCTCTAATACTTGAATTTTCTACTGATCTGTTTCTTTTTTCCCACTTTTTTCCTCTTTGTTTTAAATAATTCAATTCTGTTTCTGGTATAACCAGTCATTTTCACTGGATGTCAAGCACTGTATATTAAAAGTTTGAAGAAAATTTGAGACTCAGTATAATGTTAATTTCCTGCAGAAAAAAACTAACTTTTGGTTCTAATAGGCAGAAATTAGAATAGATGTAATTCATCTTAACCTACCTTGTGTTAAGCTAATTTTAGATGTTTTTTCATAATAGCGATAGGTAGTTTATTTGCGACTTCCTTATTCTAAAGGTATAACCTTTTTGGGTTCTCAACTGAATGGCCAGAGCACTTTACCAGGATCTTCTCCTATGATGAGGTCTTTTTGTCTCTCCAGACCTTATGATTATTGAAAATTTTGAAAAGTTTCTTAGTCTCATAGTTATTAATTTTTGTTTGGCTTTTACCTCTTTGTTGAAAATAGCAAATTGGCAAATATTTTATAAGGCAGGTAACAGAGAATGCTGAACTTATCTCTTTATTCTTCCTTTTACTTTGGAATTGGCTTCTCAAGTCCTAACTATTTTGATTACTCTTTGAAGTCCTAAAACAGATTTTAAAATTTTTCCAGATTTGTTTTGTTTCATGTTAAAAGATTTAGTCTCATGCCAAGTTAGTCAGCTGTAGCCAGAAGCACACATTCTCTGATTTTTATTTTAATTTGCATGTCCATTTATTGTAATGAAGTTTAGGATATTTTTATATATTTACTGATGATTGTGTTTTCTTGCCTGTGAATCCTTTGCTCACTTTTTATTGGGTTGTCTTTTGATTTATAATGCATGAAGAATTCTAGATACTATTTTGGGGGAAGGAGACTTTAATATGTCTTCAAATATCTTCCTCTACTCTGTGACTTGTCTTAATTTTTTCATATTATCTTTTATCACACAGAAATTTTAAATTTTAATAAATAAATTTCAAACCTTTTTTCCTTTATGGTTTGTGCATTTTGTGTCTGGTTTAATAAATTCTTATGTTTCCTGATGTCATAAAGATATCTTCCTAGATTTTCTCCCAAAAGTTTTGTAGTTTTAATTTTCATTTTGAGGTCTTTAATTTACCAGGAATTTACTTCTGGGTTGTATTATGTAGGGATAACCAAATATTCTAGCATCATGTATCAAAATGCCAAATATTTTCTGTTTGTTAATGCCATTGTCGATATTTTCTTTTTAAAAATAAATTTAGTATTTTTATATGTTTATATTATTAATAACATTTTTATGTTCACATAACACTTTAGGGACTGTGATCACATCTTATTGTTCTTTGACTCCATCAAACCCCTTAATGTCCATAAAAATTAAGTTCAAGAAAATATTTTTAATATGTATATTGACCTGGATTGATTGATGCTATGTATTGACAAAAAACATAACACTTTCTACCTATCACAAAATTCATACTCATTATATCTATTTCAGTTCTCACAACAATTTTTGGACATGTGCAACAAAATATTCACTTCTGGTTGCCCTAAAATGAAGCTCTAAAAAACAATATTATTAGTACTAGATAAGATTTATTGATTACTTATTATTTGCTTGGGAATGTTCTAGAATCTTTGTGAATGTGTTAACTCATTTATTAAAAAACTACTGTATGGTGACTAACATAACATAATAAAAAAGAGCAAAAAATAAAAAATTAAAAAATTAAAAAAATAAAAAACAGCAAAAAAAATGTAAGTCAAGCTATTACTAATATCAACATATTTCATATGAGAACTTCACATTGAAGTTTTCCTTATGTTTATAAAGATAGGCAATGCACCACTTTATTTAAATCCACCTCATTTTAACTTATAAAATAAATGAAGTTACAATATAACTTTCAGGTGAACATTGAATTACAACTGTATCTGTAAATAAATTTATAATTTTTGTGATGTATGTCCACATTTATATTTCAGTTTATGAGTGCTATTATCATAATCATCAATAATAATTTATTGGAACCTAACCAGGTTTGTGGTAACATAAAGGTGTTAAAATTAACTATAATTTGCTTGAATCTGTGGAAAGCATTTGATACGTCTTTCACTAGTCTTTCCTTGATAATCACTGCATTTCAATGAATAATGCACTTTACATGCTTCTCTGGTGGTTAAAAACACATTTCACATAAATGGAGTAAAGGGCATTTAATGAACTGAGCTCTATGTATGTGAAAGCCAACAGCAATATTAGAAATGGTGTTTATTTTATGGCCCAGAAACTGCATTTTAAATGCTAGTATATGTTTATATGACAGTTCTATTAAATATAAAAGAGTCCCATTACAAGGCAAGTCCTTTACACAGGCCTTTTGTATGGTCTAAATAGCATACCCAGCCCTGCAACTCCTCATTTGAGACATTTTTAGAACCTTATTTATGTTAAAGCCATAACAAACTAGCAACTAGAAAACTATAATGGGCACAAACGGCTAATAAAAATGAGATTGTTGAGAATACTTCTTAATAGCAACTAAGGAAGAATCCCGATAAAACAAAGTCAAACTTTGGTGCCTCTGGAAGCCTGCCACCCCAGTAATCACAGACCACAGGTACTCCCCCTTTTCCATCTTTGTTGCTTGGCTGGAAACTAAGCAGTCAATGCACTTTAAGATTGGTATTTGCCCTATTTTTCATTCTAGTGCCTACTAAACCAGATGTGCTCTGGGAAAAATCTTAGGATTGTTCCTTCTCTCTGTACTGATGATTTACTGAGTAAATCAGGACAATTATGGCAAATGTTCCAAAACGGGCCACAGGGGGAAGAATGCCAGCATGAGTACATACACGAGTCTGTGCATGCATGTAAATGTGTGCATGCATGTTATATATGTAAGGCCCAGACACGTGAAATCTGGATCACTTCTCAGCCGAACTGCTATGTTTAGACAAGCTAGCTAAAATGAACAGGTCAAATCCTTTATTTATAGAGTAAAAACTATTTGATCTAGGGTAGATATCAGCCCTACAGTCAAACATGTGGGCCAAAGTCATTTTTATTGCTACATCTTGCAGAATTCTGAAATGGTTCATGTGGCCATCCATGTGAGCAGAGGAAAAATTCCCACAGAAGAGTAAGCCATTCAAGTATGAAATGTTGCTCGAATCACCAAAAAAACCCATATGTGTTTATATAAGTCAGAGTGTAAAGCAATGGAGAAAGGAATGACTTTAAGTTCTGAACTAGAAGGAATCTCCCAATGAATTTTGCCCACCCAGGCCCTGGTAGCACTTTAATAGGCAGTACCTGAGGCAGACACCAAAATAATCTCTTTCTGTACTTGGGGATACTAGAACCCTGTGGAATATAGTTTGAAAATGATTCACTTAGTGTAGTTATTTATGCTATGACAAATGGTTCAAAACCATACATTTTTAGAGTTGAATGCCACCTTTGAAATCAGTGACATTTGCCCCTCACCTAATGTGGAAATTTGCTCCTCAACATCCATGATGAAAGTCCCCCAGTCTGCTTGTGAACTCAGTGTTGGGAAGCTCATGACCTTAAAACTGCCCATATTTACTTGTTAGAAAATTCTTTCCAAGACTGTTCCCAAAACACAGATGGTTAATTTATGTAAGATTGTCATTTTAAATAAAAATGGCCACCCCAAAAGAGTTGGCTCGTCTTATCTTCCTGCCACTGCCATTTTTGGAATTTCCTTTTATGACAGAGAAAAATTATTAGTATGTGTGTGTGTGTGTGTGTGTGTGTGTGTGTGTGTACACAATGTATTTTCAGCCTGTGTCATCCTACTGATCTCCTGAGCTTGTTGTACTGAGTGGAAAAGAGAACTGAGAGAAGCAAGGTTTCCCAGGAGGCTACAGATTTGTTTACGTTGGAAAGGCAAGAAACCCTTGGTGGTGAACTGGAAAAGATCTGGAAACCAGGATACAGTGGCAAGAATGAGCTATCATAAGTAGAATTTTAGGGAAGAGTTTTGTAAGAAATTTCCAGTACATAGCTCTGTTTTTACACAAATATATATAAACAAATTTTTAAATGATATCATACTCATTAATCTATAATTTGTTTTTTCCCATTTTACATGTTATGGACAGCTCTCCATGTCTTCCCCATGAAGGCATTTTTTGATAGTGCAAATATTCCATTTTATTGATTTTCTATAATTTATTTAATTAGCAATTGAGGAACATTCATATTATTACCAATGCTTTTCCCCTATATAAACAATGTTTCCACATTCTTGTATAATAATCTTTTTTCTCCTATAGGAAAAAATCCCAAATGTGCGGTTATTGAATCAAAGGTTATATACAGTTTACATTTAATGATATTTACAAATTCTTTTCTTGAAATACTTCCTAAACAAATCCACGAAGGTACTAACTTCCTATCATGCAATCAAACTAGATATTATCTATCCTTTTAAAAAAGATCTATTTATTTATTTTAGAGGGAGAGAATGAGCCCTGAGGGTGAGGTGTGGGAGGGGCAAAGGGAGAGGGAGAGGGAGTTCTAGGCAGACTCTAAGCTGAGTGCAGAGCCTGAGGCTAGGCTCCATCCCATGACTCCACCATCTTGATCCCGAGATCATGACCCCAGCTGAAACCAAGAGTGGGATGCTTAACTGACTGCACCCCTCAGGCACCCCATATTATCATATTTTCAGTTTTCTTTTTTATGACACTTTAAGTTACCTTTTCTTCAACCATAGTAAATCTTTTGCCCATTTTTCTATCGGATAATTTTATTTATTTTATTCATTTGTAGATTTTTAAAAATATTTTTATATTTGTTGTAGTTTCCTCTCCCTTTCTTCCCTTCCCCCTCCCTTTCTTTCTGTCTCTCTTTCTCTTTCTTCCTTTTTCTTTTCTTTCTTTACTTTTTGGGTTTTTGTTGTTGTTGTTTTAAAGATTTTATTTATTTATTTGACACAGAGAGAGAGAGATCACAAGTAGGCAGAGATGCAGTGGGAAGCAGGCTCCCTGCTGAGCAGAGAGCCCGATGCAGGGCTCGATCCCAGGACCCTGAGATCATGACCTGAGCCGAAGGCAGAGGCTTTAACCCACTGAGCCACCCAGGTGCTCCTCTTTCTTTACTTTTTACCCCCAGTCTATTTTTTTCATCTAATCTTGTTTGTGATGTCTTTTATCATATTTCAAAGTTTTTATGTGGCAAAACAAATATACCTGTCTATTCTCACGTCTTCTGAGTCTCTGTCTTGTTCAAAAAAAGTCTTCACTTTATCACAATGTTCAGAATTTTAGTCTTTTATCATACTCTACTGTGTTTTAGCAACACTGGGAGATATAGCAGAAGGCTGGTCCCCTTTGGCTTATTACTACTCCAACACAGCATGCAGAGAAAGTTCTTTCTAAAAAATTTACAAAATATACAAAATACTTTTTTTTGCTGTTTATTTTTTATTTAGTTAGTTAATTTAATTTTATTTTTTCATGTTCCAAGATTCATTGTTCATGTAACACTCCCATGCAATATGTGCCCTCCTCAATATCAACCACCAGGCTCAGCCAACCCCTCCAAAACCCTCAGTTTGTTGCTCAGAGTCCACAGTCTCTCTTGGTTCATCTCCCCTTCCGATTTCCCCCAATTCACCCTTCCCTTCCTTCTCCCAATGTCTTCCATGTTTTTCCTTATGCTCCACAAGTCAGTGAAACCATATGATAACTGACTCTCTCTGCTTGACTTATTACACTCAACATAATCTCTTTCAGTCCCGTCCATGTTGATACAAAAGTTGGGTATTCATCCTTTTTGATGGAGGCATAATATTCCATTATATATATATGGACCATATCTTCTTTATCCACTCAACTGTTGAAGGGCATCTTGACTCTTTCCACAGTTTGGCGATTGTGGCCATTGCGGCTATGAACATTGGGGTACATGTGGCCCTTCTTTGTACTGCATCTGCATCTTTGGGGTAAATACCCAGTAAGGCAATTGCGGGGCTTTAGGGTAGCTTCATTTTTAATTTCTTCAGGAATTTCCACACTGTTTTCCAAAGTGGTTGTACCAGCTTGCATTCCCACAAACAGTGTAAAAGGGTTCCCCTTTCTCCACATCCCCTCCAACATTTGTTGTTTACTGTCTTGTTGATTTTGGCCATTCTAACTAGTGTAAGGTGGTAGGTATCTCAATGTGGTTTTGATTTGAGTCTCCCTGATGACTAATGATGATGAACATTTTTTCATGTGTCTGTTAGCCATTACAAAATAATGTTATAGCCTGCAGTATTTCTAACAATTAGTTGACTAATTTTTAAAACTTTAATTCCAGTATAGTTAACATGCAGTGTTATATTAGTTTTAGGTGTACAGTATAATGATTCAATAATTCTATACACTGCTCAGCACTCATTGTGGTAAGTGTGGTAAGTGTACTCTTAATCCCCATCACTTATTTCACCCATTCCCCCACCTACCTCCTCTCTGGTAACCATCAGGTCTCTATAGTTAAAAGTTTGTTTAAAAAAAAAAAAGTGGTTTTTAGTTCGTCTCTTTTTTTCTTTTTCTTTTGTTTCTCAAATTCCAAATATAAGTGAATTCATATGTTATTTATCTCTCTGACTGATTTATTTCATTTAGCCTTATCCTCTCTAGATCTACCCATGTTTTTGCAAATGGCAAGATTTCACTCGTTTTTACAGCTGAGTAATATTCCATTATATATATAGACACACAACATATTCTTTATCCATTCATCAATATATGGGCACTTGGGCTGCTTCCATATCTTGGCTATGGTAAACAATGCTGCTGTAAACATCAGGGTGCATGTATCTTCAGTTGTTGGATCCTAGGGTAGATTTATTTTTAACTTTTGAGGAAACTCTGTACTGTCTTCCACAGTTGGCTGCACCAGTTTGCATTCCCACCTACAGTGCTTGAGGGTTCCTTTTTTCCACATCTTCACCAACATCTGTTGTTTATTGTGTTTTTTTTAGCTATTCTGACACATGTGGGGAAATCTCTTTTTCGTTTTTTTTTTAATATTTTATTTATTTATTTGACAGAGAGAAAGAGATCACAAGTAAGCAGAGAGGCAGGCAGAGGGTGAGGGGGAAGCTGAGCAGAGAGCCCAACTCGGGCTTGATCCCAGGACCCTGAGATCATGAGCAGAGCCAAAGGCAGAGGCTTAACCCACTGAGCCACCCAGGTTATAAGCTTAAATGTAAGATTAAAAACTATGCAATGTCTAGAAGAAAACATAGGAGAAGACCTTTATGACCTTGGGTTAGGTAAAGATTTCTTAAATGCAATACTGAGAGCACAATCCATAAAAGAAAAAAATAATCAATTGGACCTTATTAAAAATAAAAATTGTTAAAATAAATAAATAAATAAAATAAAAATTGTTCCTCTTTGAAAACCACTGTTAAAGAGATAAAAGACAAACAAAAAAGAGAAAATCTTTGCCAAGTATAGATTTGATAAAGAACTAGTATCTAGAACATATAAAAAACTCTCATAACTCAATAGTATGAAAACAAAGAATACACTTTTTAAAAATGAACAAAGTTGGTTTCTTTTTTTTTTTTTTTTTTTTGGGTTAAGTTTTATTTATTTATTTATTTGTCAGAGAGAGACAGATCACAAGCAGGCAGAGTAGCAGGCAGAGGCAGAGAGAGAGAGAAGCAGGCTCCCTGCCAAGCAAGGAGCCCGATGCGGGACTCGATCCCAGGACCCTGGGATCATGACCGGAGCCAAAGGCAGCGGCTCAACCGACTGAGCCACTCAGCCGTCCCACAAAGTTGGTTTCTTAAAAAGTTAAATGTATACATATCATTTGACCTAGCACTTCCAGTAGATACTTTCCTAAAAGAAGTGAAAGCATATGTCTATATAAAGACCCATACACAAATGCTCATAGGAGCTTTATTTATAATAGCTTAAAAGTGGAAACAATTTCAAATTTCCATCAAAAAGTGAATGTATAAATTAAGTGTGGTACGTTCATCCAGTGGACTACTACTCAGTAATAAAAATGGATGAAATATTTGTAAATGCTACAACATGAATGAATCTCAGAATAATTATACCAAGTGAAAGAAGCAAGAAAGAAAGAATATATCCTGTATGATTCCATTTTTTTAAAGTTCTAAAAATGCTAGCTAATGTATTCGGACAGAAAGCAGATCAGAAATTGCTTAGAGGAAGCGGGTGAGGAGGTATTATAGGTAAGAATTATGAAGTGGTGCAAAGAAACTTTTGAGGGTGATGAATATATTTATTATCTTGTAGGGGTGACTCAAATTCTGCATCCTTAATGTGTGCAGTTTATATATGTCACCTGTGCCTCAATAAAGCTGTTAAAAAAACTCTGTGTGGCATAAGCTTCCCATAAGTTTATCTTTAAATCCATCTTTTAAATCATACTTTAAAGTGTTGGGTCTAGCACAGGGGAGAGAGCCCTGGAAGCAGCAGTGGCCACTCCCCTCATTTGCTTGGGTTCTAGCCATCTCTCTGGCCTCTTGCTGCTCTCTCTGGCTTTCAGGTCCAAGTTCATGCAGGGTCACTGCTGTGATTGGCTTGCTCTTTCCCTGCTTATCTTTTTCTCCCTGACAAATTTTTCTCAGGGCTTAGATTCTCAATGAGGTCTTTTTAAAAAAAGATATGTCTAAAACTTACAAATCCCTCTTCCACTTCTTCCTGAAAAAAACCATACTGGTTCTCAATGTAAATGACACTGTTTGGGGGGTTTTGCTTTTGGTTTATTTTTTGGTTAATTACAAATATTAACTTTGGACTTCTACTTGACATTTTAAAGTGAGAGAATTAGAATGTTATCCTTTCTTTTTCTTGTTTCCCTTTGTATTTAATTAATTAATTAGTCAATTAATTATCTTATGGCATTATAGTTGGTATACATTATATTAGTTTCAGGTGTACAACTTAGTGATTCAATAATTCTGTACCTTATGCATTGCTCACCACAGTAAATGTAGTATTACCAACTATATTCTCTATGCTGTACTTTTCATCTCCGTGATTTATTTTATAACTAAAACTTTGTGCCTCTTAATCCTCATCACCCATTTCATCCATCCCTCCACCCACCTCCCTTCTGGCAACCACCAGTCTGTTCTCTGTATTTATGAGTCTGTTCCTTGTTTTTGTTTGTTTTGTTTTTATATTCCTCACTTAGCATAATACCTTCTAGATCCGCCCATGTTGTCACAAATGGCAAGATTTCATTCTTTTTTTACAGCTGAGTAATAGTCTATTGTACATGTATACCACATTTTCTTTATCCATTCATCTATCAGTGGACACTCAGGTTGCTTCCATATCCTGGCTGTGGTAAATAATGGTGCAGTAAACGTAAGGTGGCATACATCTTTTCAAATTAATGTTTTGGGTTTTTTGGGGGGGGGAGTAAATATGAACAGTGTAATTATTGGATTGTATGGTTTTTCTATTTTTAATTTTTTAGAGGAACCTCCATTGGTTGGCATACTTTCTAGTGAAAATTGGTATAGGTAGATAGACTTATTAATTTGGCTAAGAAAATTAAAAAGTTTGAGGGCTGTCTCATAGGTCCCATCTGGTTCTTGACTTAATTTCAGCCTACAGTCAAGCAGCCTATAGTGACAAGCTATTTTCTCCTTCCGAGAAAGCATTCACTACCTTCATGGATTTCAAGGAACAAAAACTCAAAGACCACAGGATGAAGGTACTGCTCTGTGAAAATCCATCCAGCTTGTGTCTGTGTTAAAAGCTGTGTCTCTCCCTTGCTAGGGCCCCTTCCGTTATCTCCTTCTATGTAACTGTGTGTGGTCTCCTTGCATGTCTAGTTCTCCTCCCTCTTCTTCAACTCTTTTAACTATATCTTAAAGTTAGAATTTTTTATTGTTTTATTTATTGAATGGGATGTTTGAATTGCCTTCCTTAAAAATAGATGGGTAGCATATTTTACTCCTTTCAAAAAACCACTCCAATTAGAATGAAACAAATTAAATCTAGTTGCTGTATGCTTTTTACATATATGGCCTTCAATTTGCTTTTCTCTGGGCTAATGATGTTGCTCTCCTTACCTCTCTCCCTGCCAGCTCTAATTAACATGTAACAATGTAGCAAATTATTTTGATTCATAGACTTATTTATAGATGGTGTCAGAAAGTGCATTACCATGGAGTCGACAGAGTATGTATTTGTTATTTTTTCTCTTCAAGACTTTCTTTTGCCTATTTTAATTGCTAATAAAAATATGATTAAAATAAAACTACTCAGGTATATGTATTTCTAAAAACTTGTTTATTTTACAAAATTGTAATTTCCAAAAAAGGACTTGGTAAATTTATTTTGATTATGAAATCAGGAGCAGTCAATGAGAAATGTCAATGGTTTACATAGGCCTTGGCCACTTTTGCTATCTTTGGATGTGAGGGCAGTTGTGACTACACAATTTACGCTGACAGATTATCGGACACTGGTTTTAGATATTCAGTTTCCCACCATAAGAGACCCTTGAACTTCTCAGAAAATTCACTTCATAAACTATTGCTAATCATCTGTGAGTCTGGTGTTCTACCAAATAAAACATAAAGCCTTGATAATGAACTATCAACAATTAAAATGCAATATGCAATAATAACAGAGCGAGACAAATAAGAGAGATTATAAAAGAGTTTTGGAAACTTTAAGCAAAAAATATGGTAAATTGATTGAGTCAATTCTGCAAGGAGCTTCGGAAAAAACCCTACTTAAAATCCTGTGCCTCTGATTCTGTTTTACATTTTATTATTTTAATCACAGAGGATAAACAGTACAAGACAGGCGAAGTTTTTTTTGCAATCCAAGCTGAAAAGAACTTCCTTTTGCAGCTTCTTTATTGTATCATCATCTCTGTCCAACTCTGCTCTTACTCTGTGACTTCCTGATAAAGAACAGTTATAAAATTCCCAGAATTATACCCACCTGCAGCAGCAAGATTTTAAGATGGGAGTATTTCCAAAAGGAGAGTTCAGCCACATTCCCACTGACCTCTGGGAATATAACGCAGCCTCAGATTGACAAGGAGAAGCAAGGCTTTTTGACAATAGACAGCTATTTAGAAGGAGCTCTCACCTGCACCCCCACCCTGGCCCATGGACTTTCCTGTCCCTTTGAGAAAACAATGATGGCTGAGCAATTAATGCTCCTTTATGGATAAACCAAGAGGCTGATAGAATGTTACATCAAATCTGGAATAAGAAGCGACCACCAACGAGACAAGGAGAAATCACAAGAGCAGCTCAAATTAGAACAGATGTCAGCCTTGGATGTTTCCATACTGCAAAGAACCCATACTCTTTTTGGAAAGGAACAGCCTGAAGGCCTGGCAAGCTTTACCCGTAGGGCTAAGGGTCTCAGGGTGAGACTAATTCTTCATGCCTGCCTGGGAAGGGGACCTGGAAGCTACAGCTTTCCCTTGGATTCCTTTTTTTTTTCCTTAAGATTTTATTTATTTATTTGACAGTGAGAGACAGAGCGAAAGAGGGAACACAAGCAGGGGGAGTGGGAGAGGGAGAAGCAGGCTTCCCACTGAGCAGCAAGCCTGAGGTGGGGCTCGATCCCAGGACCCTGGCATCATGACCTGAGCCGAAGCCAGACACTTAACGACTGAGCTACCCAGGTGCCCCTTTCCCTGGGATTCTTAAAAATCCAGCTAACTTCTGGCAGCAGGGGCTGATGTTCATCTCCTCTTTTGCCACCTAGAGTCAGCACTAGACTGAGGAGACCGGGCAGAGGCTGGATCCAGGCCTTGGAGTCCTGGGTTGAGATCAGTCCCAAAATTCCTTACTGTAGCCTCATTTGCCTTTGTAAAGTCACAAGAGCAGCCCCGCCCCCCCCCCTCCCCCCGCCAAGCTACAGCCATCCCTGCTGCCCTAAACTTCCATATGGGCTCTGGTCAACTGTAAGCAAAGAATATTCTTGCCAACCCCATGCCCTGAGAATGGTCTGAGCTCAAGGATATTTGCTGTGTCAAATGGGAACCAATCTAGGACGAGGCAGAGTTGGATTAACTGGGAGGAAGAGCTGGTACTAGGAGTAAGTATTGATTTGTATCAGGTAGATCAAGCTGAGGATAAAGATAATGAAGTTCAAGGCAATTGTGACATCACCGGATGATCAAGAATTCATCAATACTTGCTCAGGCTTAAAAGATAATCCAAAACCAAAGGAAGGAGGACTCAAGGCTAGGGACCTCTAATATTATATTAGTAATAGTTTTTAGTTGAAGTCTTTGAGATTAGCTAAATAGCTAGTACTAGCTAAATAGTTGGTGGATATGTGTTTATCCTCAATAACTATTGAGAACCATATTAGGTGGATATCAACAAATATTTATAAAGAACTTATTTTGTGCTGGATCAAGTGCTTCACTATGGGGATATAGCTGAGAGCAAATCGTAAATAACCCTTGCTTTCCTGGAGCCTACATTCCATCTAAACATTCTCTTCATGTTATACATGGTGAAACCAGTGCTCAGAAATAGAGCAGCCAAGGATACAGAGCTTGTAAACAGCAGAACTGGGGAGATTCAAACTCAGATCTTCTGGCTCAAATATCTTTCTTATAAGCTCTAGACTAGAAATTTTGAACTGTTTTCCTATGATACACATCATATTTGATATCTGCTGTATAATATGCTCTCAAAGACTGGGCCGTATTATTGATAAAACAGACTTTAGTCTTTCCATCTCATTCAATGTTAGGAAAATGCACCTAGAAGAAAGTGAGTGTTATAGAAATACTCAGGAATCTGCTCTAATTTATTTTATTTTAAATAAATATTTTAAAAATATCATTGATTTAATTACCATGAGTACAAGTTCTGAATTTAAGTGTTAAACACCAGTTATTCCTCAGTTGATGAGCTGTTTGCTGAGCCATAGGTCCGTTAGATCTTATCTTCCACCTGGTGGGTCAGGCATGGGAGGTGAGGAGAAGGAATGACTGTTGGTCCCAGACAAGGGCTCTTCGTCTCAAAATTGCAGAGCTAACTGGTCGTCTAGCAATCTCCTTTCCTCTGCCTCTGGAAGATTAAGAGGCCAGGTTTTCTAGAACTCACTTGGCTTGTTTTTCATTGGGGAGCCCTGGAGAACTTCCATTCTCTGACTGAGGAGGACTCTTCAACGTGGAAAGTTCAGTTGTGGCTCCTCTGTGTCGGTTTCCGTCTGAGTCAGAAAGACCTCTTCTGCTGGACCCAGCAGTCTTGAGCACAAAGTTACAGGTACAGCAGTCACAAGATTCTTACCTTACACGATAAAATTGGATATTTGGAGTGTGTTTACATTTGCTTAGACAGACACTTGTAAGCTCATTTTTATTCTAGAGCCATAGTCCTCCCTCACCCAAGCAGAACTTTAAATATACATACTGGAATCTTTCCCCAAAAGTGATTTGGTAGAGAGAAAGTCCCTTCTTACATAACAAAGAAGGGGAGGAAACTGTTACATATGTTCTTATTTGTTCATATTCTAACAGAAGTAGTCACAGTGTAAACAAAACCAGGTTGAAACGTTTTTAGGTAGGAAAACACCCAATCAGATCAGGTTTTGGTAAAGGATTAAGAAACCAGTGTAGGCCGTTCAAGTACATGGTGTTTGGTACAGAGAACTAGATGTTTTTAAAGATCAATGGAAAAGCTAGATGAACAGAAGTGGAGGCTGCAAACTGGACATTTACATGCGAGATTACACCACTGCAACTGGGATCTACAGGCCAGGAGACCGCAGCCACCCCACCCACCCCACACTCAGAATCTGGAGACAGACAAGAGAACACAGAGTCTGGTTCCTATACACCCACAGTATATCCAGCATGAGCACAGAAAGATGGCCTGTCCCACCTTAGATGGCCTGTTCCGCCTTCTAAATCTCCTGGGAGTGCTTCTTGCTGGTGGAAACTAAATCACGTCCAAGATGCAAAATCAGTCCCTGGTTGCAAGAAAGTTTCAAAAATGTGGTGTTTGCCTTTCCACATCTGAAGGAGGTAGAGAAGGCTGTGGAGGGCAGAAACTACCTAGTGCACATTTGTTGTCATGTTTTACTAAAAACACAGGAAACATTGCTATTATCTTCCATAATAGCAATAGGATCTTATAGGATCAATAGGAACATAGAGCATAGGATCTCTAGCCAAGTTAATATGTTACCAATAGATTAGAGACTTCAACATCCAAAACTACAGGCAATACTTACCAAGATAATTAGGTTATATAAAAATAATTTTTGGGGGGTAAATCCAAGTGTTCTTTTCACAAGAAGTGATATGATTATACCATTTGAAGTTCTCACCTCTATGATGTTTATGGATTAAGTATTCTTGACATCTTTGCATATAAATAGCTTGAAAATTTTGAGTGAAATGAACCACTAATTGAACAAACTAATTTAGATTTCCATCAACATAAATTCTTATACTTTTTGTAATCATTCTAATAAAGATCATATTGATAACTATGTTTGTGTTGATTCATTTTTACTTTTTTTATGACTAAAATGAACAATGCCAATAAAGCTGATTTTAGTGTTTTAAATTATCCTGTGGTTCAATTTTCTTTTCCTTCTTCTGTGACTAGATTTGGGATTTAACATATAACAAAATGCTATTTTCTGGTATCAAACACACAAAACAAGACTAAAGTGTAAAATAATACTAATTGAAGAATGTTGAAGAAATTTTTCTGGTGTTCAGCTGGCCCAGGGAACAGACTGTAAGGCAGGAATTTGCCTGCAGGTGATTAATTGGTAAGTGTCCTTGAGAGAAACATCCATGAGAGCTGAGGGACACAAGATTGGGCAAAGGGAGTAGCTGAGCTATGTCAGAGGCCTCAGAGGATCCTTTGGAGTTGTGATGACCCTTTAGGGTTGTTTGGAGTCAAGACAAGGAGGTTGACCCTTTTATACCTGTCTTGACCATCCTGGATATGGGCAGTGTCCAGGGAATAGGTGGGTGAGACAGCATCCTTCTACAAAAGGAAAGGTGCAGGGAACTCATCTATTAATAGTCAACACCCTGGCATCTGGAAGTGCCTTAGCTCTTAAGGAGGATCTGGCTGGCAGACCACAACATTGACCACACCTCTGATAGACACCACATTAAAGACACCCTGAGAAAGACTTAGTTTTCAATTCTGTCTTATTTAAGGAAAGCATTATTTGCTTGGACATGTTGATGCACTCTAAATCAAAAATACAGTACAAGTCTTGTTATGTTTTAAATTCTGGAAAACACTGAGCTTAGCTTGTACCTATATACACAGAATATAGTATCATTCTATGTCAGAAGATAGGTTTAGTTCGTTTTTACAACTACTTTGAGAAATTCAACTTTGATTCTGTGTTATATGAATTTCAACTACTGTGAATGTTCTCTTATTAATCTAACCTAATGGATATGGGCATACAGGTAACCCATTTTCCAGGCAACTTTAGGTATCTTGCATGAGAAATGATTTTTTTTAATCCGATGTGTCATGTTATAAAAAAAATGAATCTTGAATCTTCAAGAACAACCCAGTTTTATTTGCATTATTAAACTAACACTTCAGATCCCTCAATGAACAAGTTTTAATTTTATGAATTGTAGAATACAATACTGTCCAGCTAGTTAAAGTTAAAGGAAAGGATACATAATCTCTAGTTATGTTCATTTTATAATATCGTGCATTGGAAGTCAAGTAATCTATAAAGCAGTACAAACCAGAAGGCACGTAACAGAGACATGATTGGTTTTGTGGAACATCCAACAGAGATCACGAAGTACAGGCATTAGAGGAAGTTACCTCAGAATGATAATATATGTGGGGTGCCTGGGTGGCTCCATTGATTGAGTGACTAACTTTTGATTTTGGCTCAGGTCATGATCTCATGGTTGTAGGATTGAGTCCAACATTGGGCTCCAGACTCAGCATGGCATCTGCTTGGGATTCTTTCTCTCTCTCTCTCCCTGTGCCTCTTCCCCATGCTTGTGCTCACTCTAAATTAATTAATTAATTAATTAATATATTTTAAAATGATAATATATGTGACATATACAATTATAGAAATATATGCATGCAGAAGTTATCATTGCATTTGGCATAGGAGCCAGGTGACCAATCTGTGTTACAGAAAAGAAAAATTTTATCATTAATCAGCAGCAATCAGCAAAGAAAGAAAATCAGAAGGAATTTTAAATAGATAGAGACAAAAAGAAAGTTTCAAGTGAAGAAATTAGAAGCAAACCTTGGGAAATACAATCGATATAAAAAATCAGTCATGGTTGAAGATAACTCATATTATGATTGCTGTATTAACCACCATAGGAATGACAACTATTTTTCTAGAGAATATTAATATACTAGTATTTTCTGGTGTCCACTAGACCTTGCTTCTTCTGCCAAAATTTTTTCCTTAAAATTTATCTTTTCTTCAGAGAGATTGCTATTACTGATCTTTCAAAAGCTCACGAGAATAGTTTTTTCCTTTCTTCATGCTGCATTTAAATCATCCTGAGACTTTTCTAATCAGACACACATTTGGCTGCTGAACAAAGAACTGGCTCACCGGTCACATAATCACCTGAGGCTGTAACAATGATTCATTTATACTAAGATGATTAAGGAATGCTTATGTTCTAGCTGAAAGCCAAGAATCCAATGGCGAACATCAATGACTTCTTAAGAATCTGGGAGATATTTTACCCCAAATTTCTCTTATCAGCAAGTAAAAAACAAACAAACAAAACAAAACAAAAACAAAGACAAAAACAAAACAAAACAAAACAAAAAAATAGGAACACTGGAATTGCCATGCAAAATTAGCTTTGGAAGTTGGAATATCGATTATATAGATCAATTTTATGTATTATGGGCTCTTTATTGGCTGTTAGTTGTTTTCCAGTGATCAAATGAGACTCACCACATAAAACCAAAGTATCATAACAGGTGACAAGAGAGAAACAGCATTATCACTAAAGACACCTATCTTCCAAAACGCCATGATTTCTCCAGGCTGAGCACTGAGTCCATTTGAACTGATATGCTCAGTGTTTCCCAGCACACCATGGACCTCTGGTTTCCCACATCTGCATTCCCATGGTCAATCTGATTTTAGCCACACCACACAGTTCCAGGCAAACTTGGGCTCACCTTAGCTGACAGAATCCTACCTCCAAGCCCATATTCTCTGCGACGGCCTTCCTGCACTTCAGAGTAGCCTACACGTGGGAGGGAGTTTTAATGTCCTGATGCAATCCTCACTGAAGAGGGATAGAAACTGGCAGGTAAACACCTCATCTTCCTCCCCTCCATCAGAGGACAGTTCTAAGAGGCATTCTGCACATGTCCCAGGCAGTCCCAGAGGAACTGAGCCCATTGTGCAAATCAGCAACCTCAGTGATGCACCTAGAGGCTGGATTTTCCTCCTTTCCTGCTTCACTTCCCTCCCCATCACTTCTCCCAGAGACCACCTCCCAAATAAGAAACCTTAATCTGAAACCAAGTTCTTGTCTTGGCTTGCCTTTTGGGGGAACCCTGATTAACACACTTCTGATTATTGTTATTATGATCGTCATCATTAACAATTATCATCTCATCTCGAAAATGAATCATCTCAAATCCTCCCTGATTAAATTTGGTAAATGTTATGGGTGTATATGTACTTGGGTCTCTATTTTTGGACTGTTTTGTTCCATTGATAAATTTATATATTGCTTGGAATTGTGTCTACATTATAATACATTAGTATATGTTAACTTATGCTTGCCTTTAATTTTTTCTCCTTTTCAAGATATTTGTAGCTTTTCTCAGTGACTTATTTTCATAAGAATTTTAAATTAATTTTATCCATTTTTAAGATGAATAATATTCGTAATTACCGCGGTGCCTGGGTGGCTCAGTGGGTTAAAGTCTCTGCCTTCTGCTTAGGTCATGATCTCAGGGTCCTGGGATCGAGCCCCGCATTGGGCTCTCTGCTTGGCAGGGAGCCTGCTTCCCCCTCTCTCTCTGCCTGCCTTTCTGCTTACTTATGATCTCTCTCTCTCTCTCTGTGTCAAATAAATAAATAAAATCTTTAAAAAATATTCGTAATTACAGTAAGTGATTTCTGAAATTGCATCAAACTTATATATGAATTTGGAAAAATTGCACTTTAAATATGTTGTTTCATTCAGAGAGAAGATATATTTTCCCAAGCACCTTAGTCTTTTTGAGCTGCTTATTAAAAAAATACCACAGACTGGGTGGTTTATAAGCAACGGATATTTTTTCTTCACAGTTTTGGAGGCTGGGAAGTCCAAGATCAAGGAGGCAACAGGTTCTATGTCTGGTAAGAGCCCATTTCTTGGTTCAGAGGTGATCATCTTCCTCTTGTAACCTTACTTGGTGGAAGGGGCAAGGAGGCTCTCTAGGGCCTCTTTCATAAGGGCACTAATTCCCTTCATGAAAGCTCCACCCTCATGACCTAATCACCTCCCAAAGGCCCCACCTCCTAATACCACCACATTAGGGGGTAGGTTTCAATACATCAATTTTGGGGAGACACATTCAATCTATAGCACTGAGTGTTCTTATATTACTATTATATTTTCTTTAAGCCTTGTGCTTTTCTTACAAAAATATCCCTAAGTATTTTTTTGTTTGGTTTGCTATTAGTGACTGATTTTTTTTTTTTTCAGTTTGGATCTTTAACTGGTGACTAATATAAAGAAAGGTTATTTTTGTTATTTTTTTTCTTTTATCTGGTACTTCACTAAATTTCTTTATGGTCTGTTATGTATTCATTTCATATGTATGAGTAACTTTGCCTTCTATTCTTTAATATTGATTAGTTGTATTTATTTTCTCATTGCATTTGTTAAAGCCTCCCAAGTGTTGCTGAATTATAGTAGTGTTCGAAGGTATCTTTCACATCGTTCTGATTTTTAGTGGAAATTATCTCAGTATCTAAATATTTCATACACTAGAATTTTAGTTACTAGTGTTTCTCACCTAAGTAGTTTTCTTCTGTTCTCATTTTATATAGAGATTTTATAATGAAGTTTAACATAATTTCAGGAATTGAGGGAGTGGAATGGATCAAGAGGAGAATGTCTCATGATTATATACAGAGAGAAAGAAACCAGTAAGTACAAGGGTTTGATGAAAATAAAAGAGAGAAATTATTTAGCAAGCTTGTGAATGGGGAGAGTTACATATGAAGTTTACAGGTGGAGAGAGATGGGCTTGAGGAAGAGGTAGAACCCCTTCACTGGCAAAGCAGGAGAGAGGGAAGACAAGGTGCTTGGAGCACCAGAGAAACTCTGACCTGAAGAAGGGGACTGTTTCTTTTTTTGTGAATGACCTCATCTCCTTTCATGAAAGAGACTGGTTGTAAAGTGGACAGAAAAACAGGGCTTATCTGAGGTTTGAGATTGACAGATGTGAATGACAGATTGTGTCACAAGACTGTAGGACTCACAATGGTCAACATGGACTGGGCCATAGAGAAACTTAAGGAATTTTAAAAAGTGCTGATTAGTGATAGTGAATTCAAGGGCGCTGATGGATGTAAGGAGGCTACAGTCAGAAGGGGTGATGTCAAGACTCCACATGAAACAGTGTCCGATGTGCTGAAGGTGGATGTAATGGTTTAGCAGAGTAATCACGAGTGCACTTAAAATCAGAGAACTCCAAGGCAAGAGTTTTGAAAGTGCCACGAGCATGGAGGCTGAAGGAAATTTAAATTGAGAGTAGAAATTTCGGAAAGAAAGAACAAAAATAAACCAGGGCTGAGTGACTGCAAAAGCTCAGATCTGATGATGGCAGTAATGAGGTGTGGGCAGGGAAGTAAGCCTGTATGATGAGCTTTGGTGAATGCCAATGGTGGCCTTGGCTGAGGCAGTGGGGAGGAAGAAACACTTTGGGAATTCTGGGGGTTAGAAGGAGAATCCAATGAGCTGATGGATGTACAGCTATATGGTAAGGTCTTGCTGGACAAGAGAGGGACGTATGTTCAGTAGTCTGCAGATGGGCGAGCATAAAAAGAAATACAAAGCAGGAAATCACAAGTTAGTTTGGAATCAATGTGTTGTTTGCATCTGAGTTTGGTAATTATGCTGTGTCTCATCAATAGAAGGCTGTGTAGAACATTCAGACCCAAAGATTTAACTAGAACTTGGTGGTGGGTGGCTTTGCAAAACCTTGTTTTACAGGAGCTCAGAGAAGTTAAGAGATGTGTCCAAGAATATGCAGCTAATGAATGGTGGGAGAAGAATCCAAATGAGGCCTCAGCTCCAAAGCCCATGTTTGCCCCATTTCACAAAGGTTCTGTCCGGAGGTTGGTTAGCTTTATAAGTTTACCCAACTAGGATGGAGATTCAAACTTAGGTAGGTCTGACTCCTAAGTCCATGAAAATTAGCATTCAATGGGACTAATTAGACTATCTTAAAAATTTTGATGTCCATAGCAGGTCCATAAAAGCACCACAGCTTTTTCATTCATAAATTTCAATAATTCATGTGTATGTGTGTTTGATTTGGGGAATGCATGTAGCAAGTTGCCTTAAGATGTTAAGAAGTCTTGGAGTGTGGCCTACCACTAGCTTGCTCCTTTCCCCAAGCCTTAGTGTAAAATTGGGTACACCAGGATGTTTGACTATAACTACTTTATTCACACAGCAATGGGGATCATGCTGATGTCATCCCTCCAATGACAAATGTCATGCAACTAGAGCTCAGACAGAATCCTGATGCATTTCTTAAGCAGCAGAAAGCATCAGAGTTCAGATATACAGACAGAGTATTGGATACTTTCCTTAGGAGATAGACCATGGGGTAGGTGGGAGTCTTTTACAGGTGTAAAAGATTAGAAGAGACATAACTCCTTAGTTTTAGCTTTGGGAATAACACTCTGTGGGACTTTGGGAAGGTTGCTTAATCTCTCTGAGTCTTCAGTTTCTCTTGTCTACATGGGGCCAGCCATACCTTACCATCTAGCTGTGCATCCATCAGGTCATTGATTGACCATCAGATTCTCGTTCTGACCCCCCAGAATCCCCAAAGTATTCCACTGCCTTTGTGTTTACTAACCTCTTGCATTTTGTAATATTGTGACTTATTTTTCTGTATTTTTCTTTCATCTATTGAAAAGCAAATTTCCATGTAATGGACCTACAGCTATGATAGGAATCTTCTAGAAATCACAGTTAGGATAGACATGGAAAAATGGTGTAGTAGGTAAGACTGACTTTTAAAAAAAAATTAATTAACATACAGTATATTGTTAGTTTCAGAGGTAGAGTTTAGTGATTCATCAGTTGCATATAAGATCCAGTGCTCATATGAGATCATGTGCCCGCCTTAATGCCTATCAGACAGTTACCCCATTCTCCCCCTCCCCTCCAGCACCCTCAGTTTGTTCCCTACAGTTAAGAGAATCTTATGGTTTGTTTCCTTCTCTGATTTCATCTTATTTTATTTTTTCCCTCGCTTCCTCTATGATCATCTATTTTGTTTCTTAAATTCCACATGCTGCACCCCAGTGTTTACGGCAGCAACGTCCATAGCCAAAATATGAAATGAGCCCAGATGTCCATCAATATATGAATGGATAAAGAAGATGTAATATATATATATATATATATATATATATATATATATATATAACATATATATATACACAAATGCTATACACACACACACACACAATGCAATATTCCTCAGCCATCAAAAAATGAAATCTTACCACTTGCAATGACGTGGATGGGAACTAAGTGAAATAAATCAGTCAAAGAAAGACAATTATCATATGATTTCATTCATATGTGGAACTTAACACTGACCTTTAAGGGTCTTCCTTCACCCATCCATTTCCATTGACCTCAGACACGCAATTACAAACAGCATTGTATCCTGCCTGCTTTTAACATTTTCCTTAGATCTGCTCCTTTGCAGGCAGCTTTCTGTCCTCAGACTTTCTTAATGCGCTCTTCCCTTCTTCTTCTTCTTCTTCTTCTTCTTCTTCTTCTTCTTCTTCTTCTTCTTCTTCTTCTTCTTCTTCTTCCTTCTTCCCTGCTTCTTATATGTCCTCCAAACCTGTCTCTTCTGGACCTCATTCTCAGTCTCACATAGAGGCAGTGCACACTGTGATTCTAGCCCTGGGTTAAGACCATCTGGGTTTTAATCTTGGCTTCATCTTCTCTCAACTGTGTGACACAGGGAAAATTACTTCACAGTTCTGTGCTCCCGTTTTCTCATCTGTGAAATTGGGGAGATGATGGTCCTCACCTTATTAGCATATTGTGCACATTAAGTGTGTTAATGTAGAAAGGTTTAGCACAGTGCATGATATATAGTAAATGAACAATATATATTATATAAAAGATAGGGTTAGATGTTTCTGGGTGACTAATGTAACCAATTAGTTAGTACATATGTACTCACGGATGGCTATGACTATGACTACACATTTTTTTCTATCCCTGAACATGAATGTGTATGTTAGTGAAATGAATGGAATTCCAGCAGTGGCTTACTATGAAGGCAGACATTTGGGTAAGTACTCTTCCAGAAATCTTCAGATCCTACCATATAAACTCCCTTTGGATCATGGAGCCGGCTCTGTGAATGCACAGTTGACAGCATTGGGCAGAAGGCTGCCCATGCTTGCCAACACCCCTGACAAGAGTGAGCAAAACTTACTACAAGAATTACCAGAGCTGGATTTCTTATTGCTCCCTTTAAGTGGTGTTAGTGTGGCAACTAGATGTGTTTATGGTCCCCACTTGGCTTCTGTCTAAAAGAACCATGAAATCATCATAGGGCATCTATAAATGCAATTATTTCCCTCTGTGCCAATCTTCAATATTTCTCTACCTATGGGATCCTATGCTGCAGTTCATGCTTCCATTGACTTCAAATGGGAGAGAAAAGACTATGGATTGGTATAATTTCTTATTTTAAAATAATATTCTATATTTTAGAAGTTGGTAACTATTCAATGTATGAGCAGAAAGCCTGTATTTCTTTTTCAACTGTTATACATTTCCTTTTTAGTGAAATTTTAGAACAAGTTTTTTTTTTTCTGGTTAGGATCAGAAAATCATAAAGAATGTAAATAAACAGAAAAACAAATCAGAATGAATCAGTCTTTTACCAATGTCATGCTTTGCTCCATTAATTGAGCTTGACATTTAGAAATTTATGAAAGATTTGCCACTATGGGTATGAGGATTGTTCCACATGGCATAGGCATTTTCTACTGCATCCATTTGATAATTTTAAGTGTCATTATCCAATGAATATCAAGTGCCAAAGTGATTAAACTCAGTCACATAAATGGTTTATTTGAATAACCAATGGGGCTTTATATTTTAAAACCCAACCTGGTCAGGGATTGGTTTTAAAAGAAACAGTATACTTTGTTAATTGGGATTTTATTTTTAATAAAAAAGTTATAGTAAATATTTTGAAAAGTAAAATATGAAAAGACACATGAAACCTTTCTGTCTGAACTGGAATAATATTCAGAATCTAGAGCAGAGCTTCAAAAGCCAACTATCCAACTGAAATTACCAAGAACAGCTGCAATGTGTAGTGGCTTGGGGATAATGATGGGAGCTATCTGGGATTGTTTTTCCTTATAAGATTGGTATTTTTGTCTTCTATTCTTTACCATAGTCCAAAGTGTCCTGGCTAATAAAGATTATTCTGTGAATGAAATGAATGACTAGAATAACCTCTATAAACCTCCAGGGAGCTACTAACCTTGTGTATGGCCGTGTGTCTTCTACTAGAGGAAAAATCTCACATTACTTAGACATATTCATGAGGTATTTCTCCATTCTGTTTTTAAACATATTTTGTTTTGCACACTTCACTTACAATAACTATCTCTTTCATTGAAGGAACATTTAAACAACTTCAGGGGAAGAAAGAACAAGGTAAGATATCTATATTTGAAAAGAGACATTAAAATATCAAAAAGCATGAGGGAGAAAACACTGATGTTTCCCATTTCTTTTCCAAAACAAAGGAAGTAGGAAATTCATCCATGGTTTTTATTTGTTTTTCAAATCACATCGTCCTCAACTTTTAAAATAATAATCTTCCTTGACAGTCATTTAATAATCGTGAGTGATCTATGACTTTATTATAAAGTATTCATCTAATGATCTATTTCCTTTACCCCAGAGGCCAAGTACAAAGCTAGAGAATTATCTTGGTGATACTTTTAATAACTTCCTGTGGGATTGCGAACCTCAACCGAAGCTGACTCTGCAAAGGAGTTAATCATGTAATTTCACAGATTAGACACCACAGGGTTACTAATGAGAAACTTCAGTTTGGTGATAAACTTTTTTTTTCCAGGAATATTTTGAGAGGCTTGTAACCTTTGGCTGACACCCAGCAAGGCTATTAGTTTAACCATGGGATGCACTACCAAATGCATAAGAGTCAGCGGAACTTCTTTTCTGGAAAGTTGATTGTAAGAATAGTTTGGTTAAAGAGACCTCAGAAACAGATGAAATGGGTGAAAGGGGAAAAAAGACAAGCATCAAGAAACTTAACTTCCGTTGGTTGGCATAACTGCAGCTTCTAGTGTCTTTTCAACCATATGTTCAAGATGGAAACTGCAGCTCACATTTAAATGTCACGCTGCCCTCGGTTCCATAAACATGTATCATCCATCACTAAATATTTAGATCTGAATTGTTGGAGCTGAGTTCTGTGCCAGGGGTAAGGGGATTAATTCCTCTCAAGGTCCTCACATGATGGATTTTCCACTGAAGTAAACATCCGAGAAGAGCTCACACTAAAGCCATAAAATATATAAATAAAGTTTAAAGTTTAATTAAGTCAACATTATTTAAAGTGGTTGTCATATTTTATGGTGAACTTTCCATGTTTATTTTGTATGACTCCTAATAAATAGCCCCTCCTGCTCAGACAAAAAGCACAGCCAGGTTAAAGTCAAGCGCTCCAAACTTAGGGCCGGAAGAAGAATATTCCTGAGTTGGGGATAAGACAACTTTTTTCCCATTCTGTTTAAGTTTCAGAAACTAGCCTGTTAGCCAGACCCTGAGTCAATATCTGGTACAGACAAAATGTTTGAAAATCCTTCAAGGCTTTATCAGTTGGACCATGGGGAAACATACCCACACAGATCAGAACACAGAATAGCATATAAAGGAGAATAACCCAAGTGATAGAACAAATTTCATTTTATTTTTTTATTTCTTATAAAAACAGAAAGCATAAGAAGAAAAATAACGAGTTCGAGTAAAATTCATACTGGATTATTGATTTCTTGAAATATTTTTTCTTAAAAGCTGAATCATTTTAATGCACATAATTCCCTCTCCCTTCCCCCGCAAAACAAAAGGGTAATCTAGGGCACTTGATTTTCTTCCTTAATCGATAATCACATACTTTGCATGTTTGATGGATATAGTATTGAGAGAGAAAGCAAAGGACTCATATCCCCTAAAGTGAATTTCTTACTGCATAGTTTTGAATCATAGCTGCTGCCCAGTATGGACTTTCTCTTTTCAAAATAAAAACTCCTTCAGTGTGATAGTGAGAGCCTTAGTTCTTCCGACAGAAGAAATTTCTGTTCAGAGAAGTATTTAAACCTGTAAGGAAACTTTTGGAGTTGGAATAACCCTCTAGCTGTTTTGTCCAACCCTGATGTTTTGTGTCCAACCCTGATGTTAATTGCTGCATTTCACATAGCTAACTGGTGGCAAAGTCGTCCAATGCCCGTCTTACTGCTTTCCTCTCCAGAGTGCTCATATCATCGCACTGTGGATATCTGCTGAGGAAATGCATGGTAGGTATAGTTGATGGTCTTGGACAAGATGAAGAGTATAATAATACCTTCGATGATTCTTAGGTTACATATTTTCAGAAACCAGGTGATTTGATGCAAAGGGCTAATCCCTAAGATTCTGTTGCCTTGTGTGTAAAATGAAGCTACTGTGAGATACCGATCAGAGATGCGATTTGTCGGGTGTATCCTGCATACACTCAGTAAACACTGTGTCAATGGTATCAGTTACCACTGATTTTGTGTCCACATTTTAGAAGTTACATATTAAGGGCAGCATGTCTTTCCAAATTACCAAGTTAGAGGCATGGCTGAGGATGATTTCACTTCTTTCCCTATGTTGGGTCTTACGTTTAATTTTGACAAGCTCTGATCTTTTATATAAAGAAAAAAAAAGAATCTAGATGGATTTGTGGATTTGTTTTCTGGAGTGAAAGTGTGTATCAAATGAAAAGACACATGCTATCAGATGGTTTATTATCGCTTGGACTAGAATTTGAGGTTTTAATGAACTGAAAAAATTTTAAAACATGACGGAAATTTGACAAGGAAAACACAAAATTCATTTCATTCTTTTCTGCTGAGAAAATGTCTCTTTACATCCTCACACTTAGCATTTTGAAATGTGACAATTAATCGTACAGCAAATAACTAGGAAATAAGCAACATTCAGTTATATACGTATATTTCAGTCCAACCCTCAAAGAAGACTACAGGGAAAAAATGCTACCAATAACAATAGAAAAACTGTGATCATTCCAAGGACTTATATCACTAGCTACAAACTCTCTATCCTCTTTTGGTTTTATTAGTTTTTCTCAACTCCTTACATCATTTTTATGTGAATTTTTGGTTCCAGATGATTTTCTCTCCTTACGTCTACATAGTTCTCTTTTGTCTCAGTGCAACAGTTATATTTTCTATATGAATACATCACAGTCTGCTAATCTCTCTGTATTTATATAAATTATGGACTTATGATTTATATGTAGCTTCTAAAATGTGGACACAAAACCAATGGTAACTGACACCATTGATGTGTTTACTGAGTGTATGCAAGGACACACCTGACAAATAGTAATCCTCTGCAGATTACATGTTTCATGAAATAAACATGTGATTAAAGGGAAAAGAAATGGAAATGAAACTATACTTTTATACTAAAAGAGAACTGATTAAGATTTTTATTACAGAACACAAAAACATTATGCCAAATACAGTCAATTTTGTGAAAACTTGCAAGGAAGTAATAACTTTAATTAAATAGTTCATGGTTTCAATATTTAACATCTATTAAAAGATCTATTTAAAGTTTACTAAAGCAAAAACAAGGAAGTATAACCTCTACTTGCCTAATGGATGCTATGATGCTTATCTCACATAAAATTATATCACTGAATACTTCTAATGGTTAAAAGTTACTTATTAATTTGCACATTCCAAAATCACGTTTTAGTTTTTCTAAAATATACATGTCCAGACTGATAGCTACATATATCCAGGCTGAGGAAACTTTTATTATCTATTTCCGATAGGTGTGTTAAAGAAATCAGCTCAGATAAGAGAAATGTGCATTTATTTATTTAGTATTTTCTATACGTGGATGTCCAAACTGATAGATCTTTTAATGAATATTTATAAAATGCCATCCAAAAAATTCTGCTTTCTTTTCTAGTATGTTGCTTGCTGAGAAAACCTCTTCTCTTGATTTACACCTAACCTTATCCAACTAGCCTTTCAGGAGTGCAGTTTCTGATGCTCATAAACCATCAACCTGGAAGGGTCCCTGGAGCGCAAGTTAATTTCATTAATGCACTCTCAGGGTAAGCACACAGGCAGCTAGGATTTCCAAATCATTTATTTTGTCTAAACATTTTCCCTCCCTGAGTTATTTATATATTATGCAGTAGAAGTGGAGTGGGTGCTAAAGGTGGGCCAGATGATAATCTTTCTAGCTTTAGCTCACCGGTAGTAAATCTGGGGCTTTTTTTCAAGGGAACTTTGGGAAATAGAAATGTCCATACAGAAGCAAAGGCTTTTAGAAAGAACAAGCTAGGTAATGAAGACATACACTCTTTTTTGTTTTTTTAATTTTATTTATTTATTTTTGTTATGTTCAGTTAGTCAAATATAGTACATTATTAGTTTTTGGTGTAGTGTTCAACAATTCATTAGTTGTGTATAATACCCTTAAGCTTTAGCTATTTATTTTCCCAAACATTTATTATGAATACATCAATTTGTTTCACCAATATTTGCTGAGTGCTTTTTCTACGTTGTTGACTACCTTCTGCACAGTTAATGAGATTTAATGAAAAGTGAGCTTTCTCCACCATCACCTTGGGATGAAAAATTCCTTTAGGATTCTGCAACAGACACACACACACTCGAAAATACATGGATGTGTAAATATATATATATATATTTATATATATATATGTAAATATATATATATACACACACACATATTTGGTCTTAGTATAACATTTATGTTAATTATGTATTTATAAATTACATATAAACTTGCAATCTATGTAAACACATATCATTCCATGCTTTTTGGCATTATTGTATCTGGTGACAAAAAAAGAGGGGGATGAAATTAAATTCATTAAATCTAATCAGTCCAGAAATGTCATTGACTTTCCAAGTTTATAAATTCTAAGTAAATAAAAGGTTTTCATTTTAAATCAGGCTGAATAAACAAGGGTACTAACAGGCTACCTTTCTTTAACTAGAATGTCTCACAAAGAAAATCTAAGGAAGAGTCTGAAAATTAATATACATAAGGATGCCATTTGACCTACATCACAAAGTTTGTGATTGCATAGCCTACTCACAAGCCCTATAGACATTATTCATTCCATATATGTTCTTTCCAAATTACAAACCATGAAATGGTTTGTAATCAGGAGTGTCTGGGTGGTGCAGTTGGTTAAACAGTTAAGTGCCCAACTCTTGATATTAGCTCAGGTCATGATCTCAGAGTCCTGAAGTCAAGCCCAACATTGGTATCCACGTTCCTTGAAATTCTCTCTCCCTCTCCCTGTGCCCCTCCTGCTCGTGCTCTCTCTCTCTCTCTCTAAAATAAATAAATATATCTTTTTAAAAAATTGTAAGTATCAGTAGAAAACCAGTATAATTTCCTGATACTATACTTTTTAGCATAGTTGTCACTATTTCACATTTATTATATTATTTCACATTTATTACATTATTTCACATTTATTATATAACCTCTATTTACTTTACTATTAGTAAACTCATACCGCAGGTAATAACAAAGTCCAAGGCTTTTATCTATGTGGTGTCTTGAAAACATGGTGATATCCTAAGGTTACATATTGTTTACATATAAAACAAGCAATTGTGTTTTGACAAGCTATAAGGTAGTGATACGAAGGTGGAAATTTTGTCTTTTAGGAAACTTGAAAGAGGAAGGCCTTTATTTAAAATATGAAACCATACGATGAAAACTTAAGAAAAGAACTTGAGGTAATAAGTCATTAATATTATGAAAGTGGAAAAGATTAAATTAAAAAAAACAAGAAAATAATTTTAAGTGTCTATTTACATTCTAGTTAGTTATGTATAGTGCAATATTAATTTAAGGTGTACAATATAGCAATTCGACAATTCCATACAACATCCCTTGCTCATCCCAAGTACACTCCTTAATCCCCATCACCTATTTCACCCATCCACCCACCCAACTCTCCTCCGATAACCATCTGTTAAAAACAAAAGTACATGCAGTCAACTTGAAAAAAAAAGACAGGTGTGATCAGTTTATACTTGAATCACTAACTTCATCCACCTCATCCCACTTCAGAGCTGGCTGCACAAGACCAATGAAAGTAACGTAATCAGATTATACAATCATTACATACAAAAAATTCAAGAAAGCGGGCGCCGGGTGGCTCAGTTGGTTGAGCAACTGCCTTCGGCTCAGGTCATGATCCCGGAGTCCCGGGATCGAGTCCCACATCGGGCTCCCAGCTCCATGGGGAGTCCGCTTCTCACTCTGACCTTCTCCCTTCTCATGCTCTCTCTCACTCTCTCTCTTTCCTAATAAATAAATAAATAAATAAAATCTTTAAAAAAAAATTCAAGAAAGCACATGAAAAACAGAGATAAACAGTGAAAAGTTTATTTGTGCACAGAACTGACTTCACAGGTATTTGTTGAATTGATTTTATTTCAATTAGCAATTTCCTCAGACGTAACCAGTGTCATCCCAATGGTAAGAACTATTAGATACCTACTCCTGCTTGGTAAACTCTGCACTTCTTGCTCATTCTCCAACAGCCGCACATGGGAGGCTCATTATCTCTATTGCAAAGAGGAGGTAAGCAATGCTCAGAATGAGCAAGTAACTTCCTCTTGGTCACACGGTAAGGGACAAAGCTGTGATATAAACTCATAGTTTATCAGACTGTGAGTATATATCAAGACTGATATATAATCAGTCTTGTTCATTACGCCATGCAAACACTAAAAATACAATATAAAATGTGATTTTAAAAGGAAATACTGGCTTGTTTCAAATGTCTCTTCATTCCTTCTCCTTTCCTGAAACCGAACTAAACTTTAGCTTAAACTGTAAAAGCGACCATGTGAACCCAAAAAATTCAAGAAGGAGGTGACGGGGCAGAAGGGCTGGTGTGAGGATTTTGAAGGAAGACGGGTGGGAGATTGCAAAAGGTGACCGTAGATTATTCCCATCCCTGTATGCATACCTGCTGCAAAGTGACTTTGCAGTTATTCCTATCAAAAAGTAAAGTCTGTTTCTCTATCTTTTGAAGCTTGTCTTGAATACACATCTTGCTTTGGTCCATGGACTTGGTAAGTGTGACAGAAGCAGAGTTTGTTTCTATCGGGACATGAGTCCAGTCTAGCCAGCAGGAGAGGCCACGTTGGACAGGACCCAGGTGCCCTGACCAGCAGCCTGCTGACCGCCAGCCTGTGAGTGAGGTCTCCTGTCCCAGCCAAGGTGCCAGATGACTGCAAGGAACCTGGATAAGAACTGTCCAGCCGTGGGCCAATTCCTGATGCATAGAATTACGAGCTAGTCACTATTGTTTTTTTCAAACCACAGAATTTCATTGTGGTTTGTTAACATTGTAAATGCTGCAATAAGTTAATTTTTTAAAGCGCATGTGGGGGTGCCTGGGTAGCTCAGTCAGTAGAGCATTTGCCTTCAGCTCAGGTCTTGATCCCATGGTCCTGAGATCGAGTCCCACATTGAACTCCCTACTCAGCCGGGAGCATGCTTCTCACTCTGCCTGCCTTCCACTCCTCCTGCTTGTGCTCTCTCTCCCTCTCTCTCTCTGTGTCACATAAATAAATAAAATCTTTAAAAGAAATAATAAAATAAAGTACAGGGAATTCCTAGTCATTCTCCCCAGTAGTGACAGAGTTTGCATTGAGCCACGCAATTTTTGTTATATCCAATCTCACTTTGTGATCGAGTAATGCATGTGGTAGATGGCTTAGTTGCTATGGAATATTTTTTGTCTGAAGCAAGCAAATTCCTTATGAATTCTCTGAAGTAACTGAATTCTTTAGGAATGAAACCCAAGATCTTGGCTTCACGAGCATCCTGCTTCTGGAACTGAGAGGCTTGGCTCACTTACTGTCTTCAGATGGTTCTCTACAGCCAACTGAATGGAGCACAGACATGCTGGCCACCATATGACTTTTAGGATCCTTCACCCCTTTGCCTTTGTGGGCTGCTACCCTCATAAAAAAATATTAATGACTCTTATTTGCAACTGCATGGGTATAAAAATGAATATATTAATATTACATATTAAAATAGTTCCTACAATTCAAAGTTCTTTTTTTTTTCGCTTCTAATTTTAAAGGAAGCTAAAACACTTTGTTGCCTCCTAAAAGTATTGTAAGCCTGGGCCCTGACCCTATCCTGTCTAATGAATAAGTTAGCCTAGCTAGACACTATAAATAGTAAACTAACCGGCTTTCTTCTTCCTTCTGGCTCTTCAGAACTGCATTTATTTTTTTTTTTTAGATTTTATTTATTTATTTTGAGAGAGAAAGCATGAGCAAGGGAGAGGGGCAGAGGGAAAGGGAGAAGTAGACTCCCTGCTGAGCAGGGAGCCCAGTGGGGGTCTCAATCCCATGACCCCAGGATCATGACCCAAGCTGAAGACAGATGTTCAACTGACTGAGCCACACAGGCACCCCTAGAACTGCTTTTATAACTAGGATCAAGAAGTCGTGTATGTGTGTGTGTGCACGTGTGAACCTCCTTTTATAACTAATGTAGGAAGCTACCCTCCACCCCCTCCCATGTCCCAAGCCAGGGGCAGCCTGCAAAGAGGCAACTACATAGGGATTATAGAGGCTATAACCATTCATATCCTACAATGACAAAAAAAAATAAAATAAAAGGAAGAAAGAAAGAAAACCAACACTAGGGAATCTTCAATATAAACATTAATAGTTTCCCACATCTTTGTTTAGAGAATAGCCTGAGGATTTCTAAACTTGTAGATCTTATTCATTCCAGAAGAACCGTTTCACTTATGGCCACATAAATCTTGGCCCTTTAGAAAGTTCCAAGATTAAGACTTTGGAAACTAGAGTCCCAGAGAACTCACAGGTGACCTGTGTAGAGCAAATCTGATTCAGGCCAGTCAGGAGACATAACATTTGCTGAGATATGTGAGTGGCTCTGGCATCAGTTACAGAGACTAGAGACTTGGTAAGAGAATGCAGACAAGAAAGTGTAGTAACAATTACAGTACTGTTTTTTGAACAGGTTGTACTGTTTTTTTCTGAGTACAAAAGACAGACAAATTCAATAAAGAAAAATCTAAAGAATCTTTCTTAAATAAAATATAAACGCCATGAAAAGTTGTAGTAAGTATTGCCAGGTCGGATGTAACTGAGAATTTAGGGTTTTATATTTTTTCCTCTACCTACAAGCATGTTTCACTGATACTTCATTTTTTTAAATTTATGTCATTTTGAATCTAGTCATGTGAAAGGCTCTGCTCATCACCAAGTTCCAAAGTGGAGAAGTAAATGTTCTGAAGAGAGTTAAAATGAGAGTTCCAGGAGCCCATGACCTACATTCCCTCTGTAAGGTTTAGATCATCATATCCTCTCCTGTTCCCACAGTGTTTCCCATCACCTCACCTTCCCCCCAACACTGGTTGCTGGGGAGACGGGCTGCATAAATGTGGCTCTGACACGCAAGCTGAGCGGCTGGAACAAGAGTAGAGGCAAGGGCCACTTTTGAGCCTCTTTCTTCCCTTTCTCTTTCTCTGTAGTGGATTTTCTTGGGAAAATCCCATATACACACAAAAGCAGGGCAGGCTAATTTCATATATTGTGTCCTACTGCCCCTAAAGCTACAAAAATATACTACAAATTAAATACATATTTATATTCAAACTCTATCTTCGAGGCTTCCCTTTCTGCTCTGGAGTGGCTCAAGCTCCAACTTTTGGCTCGGAAGCGTCACTGACTCTGCCACACAGACAGGCATGCATGTGATCTTCAGAGACAGAGGAATTCTCCGTGGCTGCATTGGAAGTGCTTTCCAGCTGCCATAGCATGGCAGAACCAAATGGATAATAGGGAGAAGAGTGTCATTGTAATGCTCACAGCGCATGCTCAAGAATTTCACTTACTTCATTCCATCGTCCTCACATCTTCCGAGGTCTCCTATGTAGGTTACCTCAAAAGCTGTAAAAGCCATCCTCTTTTTTTCCTGGCAGGTGCAGCTGGCTTGGCAGTTAGACAAGGTGAAGCAACAAGGCAGGTATGGCTTGTGGCTGTGGTTCTCAGTTTCGGCTGATGCTGTGAACTTGGTTCTGAGTCCAGGGTAGTGTTCTTCCCCTGAGGACCACACCTCGTTTCGGACAGTCCCGAACTCTCTGTCCCCGCGGCACTTTACATTCTGTTGGAACTGACTTACCAGACTTACTTGTTAGCAGTTTTATTTCTCATTTCCGGATTCAAAGAGAATTCTGATAGCCATGTTAATTTTTCACTCTTCACAATAATTCATTAGAACTTTATTTCCTTAATCATCCTTGATTGCCTACCCTCCTTTTTTACTTACACTGACAGCCTGAGGAATTCATTATTTCTCATCTGGATCACTGCAATGACCTCCCAACTGCTTTTCCTGTCACTAGTCTTGGTTCCCAAACCACACAACACATTGTTGCCAGGCTGTTTTTCTAAAGAGGAATCCAATTATGCAGTAGTCTTGCTTAAAATAATGCAATGATTTCTTATTTACCTACAGCAAACATTTACAGGCTAGAGGATCCTGGAGGAATGAATTTATTTGATGGCAAAAATTTCAAGGTATATTAAAATTAGAATAGGTTACAAAATTCACATTTGTTTTTAAACAGGGGACCTCTTAGCATAAGCAACACCCCTTTTAGGCTATACTACTATATCCTTGGATGTAAACAATGCTTGTTTGCTTTTGGTGTTATTTTTCAAAACAATAAAAGTAAAAGGGAGACTTAATGGATAAAATTCAAATTCCTTAGTATAATCTATAAAGCTTGCTGTGATCTGGCCCTCTTTATCTCTTTAGCTTTTTCATGTGTCTCTTTTGGCTCATCCAAGCACTCTGCCTGACTCTCCAACTTGTCCTTATGTTTCAGGCATGGCCACATCAGAAAAATCTTCCTTCTGTCTCTCCCCACCCAGTCTGGGTTTGGATTTGTATGCTTTACAATTTCCCAGTATCTTGTGCATGCTTGTTTCAGAGTATCTTACTACACTGTTCTGCCTTTGCTGTTTTCATGTGTGATTCCTTTATTAGACTCTAAGCATCTTAAGTGTAGGGGACATTTAGTTTTGAACGTTGGGTGCCCAATAGAGTGCCAAGCACATCATAGGTGCTCAATGAGTGCTTGTGATTGGTTGAATAATAATTTTCCTCAGAGCACAGAATAAGTAATCAATAAATGTTTAATTTAAAAAAAATAATCAGAAAATAGACATTTCTCATGAATTATTTCCCTTTACATGTGAGCATTCGTAATGTTCCTCCTCTGAATTCTTAAAATCCAATATCCCATCTTCCTATCACAACTTTCTATGTTCCTGCTGGGCTGGGAGCAGGGGGCTGCTGAGGTCCATCAGAATACAGATTTGTAGCTGGAAATTGATCCTTCTCAGTGCCAGCTAGGACATCTTTGTCACTCAGCAACCTTTTAAATTGTTCTTTTCCATCGGAGGATGTTTCAAATATTGCCCCTATTATGGATTCCATGGTCATCTCAGCATCAAATCTCATGTCCTAATTCACAGGCTAACCTTAAATGTCTGCCCTCCCTTTAAAACACTGACAACTGCATCTTCATCCTTATCCTCTCCCTTCCTCTCCTCTCTCGAGAAAAAAATGTTATCCCTTCTCTTCAAAAGCCTTTCTCCTCAGCTCTAGGTCCTGATAATCTAACAGTTAAATTTTATAAATGCTTTTCATTATGTATTCCATGGGTTCACTCTGTGGCACTTGACAAGATGAGTGATTTCTTCTTATTGGAAACTCTTTTCCCTTGGTTTGGTTGGTTGATTCTTTCCTCTACTTCTGAGTACTCTTCAGGCTCTTTCTCTTTTATGTACCTACCACTATCTGTGTTTTCTAGGGTTCCTTCTTCCACTAATCTTCTCTGAGTAAGCACGTTCCTTCAACAAGCCTTCTACTCTAAAGGATGTAAATGACACAGTGTACCCAAATTGGTCAAATCTGTATACTCTGACATATGCCTCCCTAGGCATCTTAACCTGAAAGTGTCACAGAGATTTCGAACTCAACAAGACACAACTGACTATCTTTATATCATCTCCTCTCCTCTAATTCCTCTAAGTTGCCCCTTTCCCTGTGTTTCCTCTCTGGGTTCACTAATGGCACCATGATGTTGCCCAAGTCAGGAAAGGGGAAGTCAACTCATGATCTCCCTTCTCCTTAATTGCAACTGGTTGCTAAAGAGCTCTTGACAATTCTTCCTCCAAACCTAATCTCAGTTCACCCCATCCTCTCTGATACAACTCTGATACAACTGACAACAAAGAGATGTCAGTGCTCTTATTCTGACTTTCATCAGTTTGCACGTGCTCTGTTACAACAGGCTCCGAATGTTCTCTTCTTGGGCCTCCCTTTCTCCCAACTCACCCTTCTCACAACTGCCAGAGCTGCTTCTCTGAGCCAGCCAGACATCACTTCCTAGAGAACCAATGCCCCCCTCACCCGCTCGCCGGATAGAGATGGCTGACTTGTCATGTGTGTACCTACAGCCTTGCACAGCATGAAGTCCTGCTATGGTTCTTGTACTCTAGGGCACTCGTTCATTTTCTGTTTTCCTCTCTTTTTCTCTCTTCTGCCAAATTGTAAGTTCTTTGATTACAGGAGCTGTGTCTTCTTCAACAACGCAATAAATATTGTCTTTCCAGCTCAATAAATATTTATTGGATAAAATGTTTATTGAATAAATTCTTCTGATTCTTTACCCTTTTCCACTTCATTTTGCTGTTATTGGTTTTTATTTAGAGGTAGTAAAGCACAGTGTTTAAAAGTGCAGGTTCTAAACTGAGACTGCCTGAGATCAAATCCCAGAGTTACCACTAAGAAACTGTACTGATTTTGCAAGCTACTTCATTTTTCTGCACCCAGATTCCTAATCTAAAAGTGGAGAATGTAGTAGTACCTGTTTCTAGGATACTATGAAGACTAAATGAGTTAATCTTCAAATATCTAGATTCTAGACCATTACCTGGCACACATTAAGTACTTACTAGATGTCAGCCTTGTTTTGTCATTTTTGCTTTTCTTTCCTTCTCTTTTTTTATTCTTTGTGTTTGTTTATTTGGGATCCAATTTTCTCCTTTCCTTCTCTATTAGTTTTATATTTACTAACAATTCATAATGTTTCAGTCACAGAGAAGGCCTTGCTCTGAGGAGTCACACAAACAAATACCTCCTCTCTGAGGTCATGTTGATGTGACATTCAAGAAGGAGTAAACAGTTGCATTGTGGCTCTGGAATTTGGCTGCAACACAGTCCTCTATAGCATGGAATGCAGAATAATGATCTCAAGAATCCCGTCCAAAGGGGTTAGAACATTTTTAGGATATCATTTGTGTTAGGACTCCGAGCATGACCCTGCTGCAGGCTTCAGGATAGTTTTTTCAGGGTCAGTATCATCTGATGGAGAGAACTATTTCAGAACCTTGTTCAAAACTTAAGCTAGTCTTTTCTGCTGGAGCAAAGACTACTTCAGGCTAGATTTGGGTATTATGTGATTTTAACCCTCAAAGTTAGGTTTCTCTAGAAATTTGCTACCCTTTCTTCCAATATTTTGAGAAGGATAAAAGTGGGAAGACAACCACTAGCTGCCATGCAAATGTTTGACTGCTTATGGAATCACTATGGTCTACCATTCAGAGTAGAGGCTAAGGGAGGTCAGGTGATCAATGGAGTTTTAGCTGGCAGTAGTCTCATGCTGGATCGTTGAACCTATCTTGTGGTTATTTCCTTGGCTCCGGAATGGATAATTGGACTGGACACACTCAGCAACTGGCAGAGATGCCACATTTGTTCTATGACTGTGGAGAGATCAGGAAAGGTAGTAGGAAATGCATGGTAGAAGCCACTAGAACTGATTCTACGTACAAAAATAGTAAACCAAAAGCAATACTGCATTCTTGGAGGGATTGTAGAGATCAATGGCACCATCAAGGATTTGGAAGTTGCAGGGATGGTAATTTACACCACATTCCCATTCAACTCATCTATTTGGCCTATGCAGAAAAAAGATGAATTTGGAGAATAACAATGACTTATCATAAATCTAATCAGAATCACTCTTCATACTAAATGTGTATCAATCAGAGTCACTCTTCATACTAAATGTGTATCAATCAGAGTTCAGCTGAAGAAACAGAACTAGACGGTTATCATAGCATACCATCATCATACCACATCATTGTCATATGACACCATCACTTCCTGACATACGTGGCTCCATTATGACATCACATTATAATCACACCAAATCATCATCATGCTACACCCTCATCACACTAAACTGTCACCAACCCAAACTGTGTTCACACCACAGCCTCATCTTCCCACATCATCACGGCGGTACACCTACTTCACCAGGCGTAGCAGCATCCTCATCACCACTGTTTTTGCTACCAAATTAGATTAATTAGATTCATATGAAAGCATAATCAATCAATGGCTGTGCTTGCCTGAAACAGTAAAATTCTGGCTGAAAAGTAAAAATCAATTCACAAGGATATATGACCACCATTCCCACATGGCTCTTATCATTCCCCTTAGTACTACCATCATCTATTGAAGTACTACAGGCTCCCAATTTTTCATACATATCATCTAATGCGATTCTTGCAACAGTCTTCCCAGGTATTTATTATCACCTCCATGTGGTAGATGAGGAAATTGTGCCTAACCTAGCTGGTAAATTGCAGATCCAAGATTTGAATGATGCCTGCCTATTTCTAAATCCTGTGCTTCTTACCTTCCACCGTGCTGTCAACTCTGGAAATACATACTACTTACAACAGCTTTGGACCAATAGATATATTTTATTTTCATATCTTTCTTATCTCTATAACCTATTGACACCAATAGGAAAAATCATACATCAAATAAATTCATCTCTATAGCTAAATTATGTGAGACAAAACTAAAAGTACAAATTCTAGTGTACAAAAAGTTCCAGATGTTCTCCAAAATATTAGAATAGTTGGATAACACAGCCCCTTGTTTGATTTTCTCTGGCATAAGACACAATGCCACATAATAAATGCATCTTGATAAGGTAAGTTTGTTTCTCTCAACATGAATGTATCAACACAGTCCATGCAAACAAGTGGCATAGAACTCACTAGAAATTCTGGAGAATAGTATTGTCCAGAACATGATAATGACCCAGTAGGCAAATGACAAATGACATCATATTTAAATTGAACTTTCAGTAGGAAAGTAATGGAAACAAAAATTAAACCAGTCAGTTCACCAGAGGAAAAGAATTTTAAATGAGGGTAAGTAAAGTGCAATGAAATAATCTGGAAAATAACTATAAAACTTTTAAAACAACTAAGAATAAATAAATGTTATCTGAATTGAACTGACAGTTTTTAATGGGCCATATGTAATTCATTTGTGTCCCAATGAGGCTGTAATTTTCTCCAAAGATCATCTCCAATTTTTTCTTCTTTCTAATGAAGATAAAGTAACACACATACCAAAAATCATTTGAAAGATGCAATAATTTAATCGAAAAGATAATGAAGGCCCATGTCGGTTTTGGGGGAGCTTGTATTTTATTGCATAACATGGTTTACAGCAAAAAGTTGGCTGTGGAATTGCAGTTTATTCCATAAGCAGGAGGCAATGTATTTGCTAAAATGTTAGTTCTTTTTGTCTTAATCATATTGCAATCTTTTGGGACTATTTCAATAATAATAATTTCAACAATAAATAATATCTAAATAAAAAAAACATGACAGAGCTGCACAGTTATGTTTTATAGAAATTTTATGAGCTATGTGTTCTACATTTTGATCTTTTTAATGCAAAAGGGTTTACTCTCTTGATATGCTGCCTAAACAATTTGTGGGTGGTATTTGAAGACTCTGGTCAAAAGGGGATAATATTTAAGTTTCAAATACAAATCTTGCTTAATGAAGAAGAAAGGAAAATCATAAAAGATGAGGGAACGGTTTAATTTCTACAATATACACTTCAAAAGAATGGAGCCATTTGTGACTACACAAGCTGTAATAGATGAGCTAAACTCTCATTACAAAGTGTTACTTCTCCGGATGATCTGTGACATCTTATTTTTATAAATAGACTTTGGTCTTTTATTCTTAAGATTCTATACACTGAAAAATCTAATGTATTAATCCTGGACTCTTTAGGCACATGGTATTTCTCTTGCCTTTTTGGATAAATATTAATGTGCTAATAAAATTAATGTCATTATTTCATTAAACAAGTATTCATGCAAGAGGCTTTTTCAGACACTTAAACATCAAAGATCAATCAGACACAGACTCCAGAATCAAGGAACTTGCTATATTGTAGAAAAGAAAGATGTTTAAATAAATAAACATAGTATAGTGTTATCAGTGCTAAAACTGAGGTTCATGCACTGTACTGTTACTGAACAAGAGAAGGATAAACTCTGGAGGGAGAATGGAAATGAAGAGTTCTCTGTGGAGAACTTCCTTGAACGCAGACTAAAAGGATGTGTGTGGTCCCCAGATAAATTAGAAAGAACAAGTATTTCCAGCAGAGGAAAGAGCTAGGAGCTAAGAAGGGAAACTTTATGGTATCCTTTCATCACTCTTACAAATGGTTTGGTCTATAATGGGAGACAGAGTGTGTAAGCATGGGGGGAGGAGGAGGGAGAGAGGGAAAGGGTGAATCTTAAGCAGGTTCCACACCCAGTGTGAAGCCTGACATGGGGTTGGATGTCACAACCCGGAGATCATGACCTGAGCCCAAATCAAGAGTTGAGCACTTAACCAACTGAGCCAACCAGATGCCCCAGGAAGCCTTGTTTCTATATTCTCCAATACTGTCCATAGCTAATACTTTGTATATCATTCCACAACACTTTATTCGTGTCTGTTTATGATATAGGATATTCAAATAAATAAATGATAATTCTAGGTTAGAAGTTCAACAATGAAAATATCTTCAAAATAAAGACAAAGTCCAGATGAGGGAGAATGATTACTTTTGGCTTAGGGGGTCCAAAGAAAGATTTCCTAGAAGAGATGATATCAAAGCTGGGTTTCACCAGATGACACTAGACACAGCTACCTAGAGGAGGGGGAAATAGTGGATAAGGTGGAACAGCAGAGGATATACAAAGGCATGAAGGTCATGAAAGACCATAGCATGCTAAATGAAATATAAGCACTTCAGCATTGTTGGAGCATAAAATTTTTGTGAGAAGGACAAAGGTAGGAGAGAGTATGTCAGTTAGGTTATATTCTACAACAATAATAGAGAATCCAAATTAACGTAACAAATAGGGGTTCATTTTTCTCATACAAATATGGAAGTTTTGCTTTTCTAGCTCAACTATGTCAGGGCCAGTATCTCTGCAATTCTAATGCCCTTTCCTCATGGTCACAGGATGGCTGCTATAGCTTTAGGCATCTTGTCTTTGTGAAGGTCAGGAAAATAAAGGAAAGGAAACGTGGAAGGCACTAGGATATCTATTCCCTTTTACTAAGAAGAACAAAACTTGCTGAGAAGTTTCTTCACTGATTTTGCTTGCAGCCCTCTCTTTGTCAGCCTGTGACACATGATAACCCAAAGGGAGGTTGGGAAATTGACAGTTTAGCTTTTCAGGTCCTACTAAAGTGTGTTAAGGGAGAACAGTGGAAAATAAATATTAGATTAGCTAACAAATGCATCTGCTACAATGAGTTTGAGAGGGAAACTAACTATATCACGAAGATTTTTTTAAATGAAGGGTTAAGGAGCTTTAATTTTACCTTGTAGGAAAAAGAGTTTTGGTGAACAATTTTTGAAGGGTGTGAACTTGTATATTAGAGTAAATAGTTGCTTAATGGCTTGATAGCAGAAGCATATTAGCTATTCCCTTTAAATGTGCATATAGATTGAAAGAAAGTTAATACTAACAAACCATTGTTCAAATTCGGTTTTTCTGACTCTTGACACACATAGTGTCAATAATACCATATTTGAGTATGAAAGATATAATCACAGGCACATGTGATCATAGACAGACACAGACATGTCACATATATGCACTTCCTGTGCCTGTTACGTAGATAGATCTTCAAATTACTTTTGTTCAACATGATAACTAGATTACCATGCTCCTCCATTTTTTCTAAATACTTAATTTGATCAATTTCCAGTTTCCAAGCAAACACCATGCTTTCCAGTGGATGACTCCATTTTTATTCAGTTCCTTTGGAAGAAGCCTTTGATTATTATACTGATTTAGAAATTAACTCTTAAAAAATAACACTCAAAACCTCCTCAGTTCCCTGGTTTTAGATAGTACAAGCTAATCACTATCTTGTTCCATTATCATGTTTATAATTGGATAAGAATATCCATAACAGTCACATACAGGCAGCCTGAAATTAGTCTTTCCTTCATCCCATGACCAGTGAGGAAACTGGTAAGAACAAAAAGTATTCTGGCATAAAGTCTGAGAAAAAGGAATTTTCCTAGAACATTCCCATTTTTTTAGAAATAGCCATTTCTCGGACTTAATCTCCCAAGTGAAAATATTCATTCCACTTTCTAAAATATGGAGGAGCACTGATGAGTTTAAATAGCAAAGCTGAACATGGCTACACTTTTTAATTAAGTGTAGAGGAAGAATAACAGAAAGATAAAAAGATAAACATGATTGCTTCAATCTCAAACAGAGGTGAAGAGTCTTTTGGAGAGTCAGGAGAATGCCAAAAAGGGAGAACTGAGGACTGGGAGCTGGGCAAAGTAACTGGCCACTTCCCCTTCCCCGTGGGTGTTTCCAGAAGAAACCTTGTGGTGGGAGGAGCCTGGCGTCTCCACAGGCAGACTCTCTCCACAAAGGGTATAAGCAGAATGTGAAACAAACTGCCAAACTGAACAATGGGTCAAGAGGGAGCTGGACTGGGCTTTGGAAACAGAGAAAATGCACAGCTGCTCTCAAGATTTTTAAGTTGAGGATGAGGAGTTACTGTGCAAATGAACTGGTATTTCCTGGGCACGTCTGTACTGAGTTTCTGTCTTCTTCAAGTTCCAAGTGCTTTACTATTTTTCCTTGAACTCTCAAGTCTACATAAACCTCATGTCTTCATCTCTTGTATCTAACAGCTGGTGAGAGCAAATCTCGATATTATTCAAATTTCCACTTCATTTCTTAGCTTTGCTTTCCGTCCTCCTGGCCCTGGTTAACCCTTGTAGGATTCTGAATTATAGTCTAGAAATGGAGAGAGGAAAGGAATTACAATTACTTTTATTGATAGCATAGGCCTATGCCTATAACTGAAACTATATTTTACTCTCAAAACAAGAAGACGGTGAGGTAGACACCATTATCATGTCTTTTTGGAGAACTGAGCTCTTCGTCATTATGTAATGCCCCTCTTTATCTTCAATATCTTTCCTTGGTTGGAAGTCTGCTGTGTCTGAAATTAATATCACTTCTGCTTTCTTTTGACTAGTGTTCAGATAGTGTATATTCCTCCATACTTCACCACCTTGAAGATACCTATGACCAGAAATAGGCTTAGGATCACATTGAATTCATAAGGTATCTGTTTTTTATTTAGAGATGTTTTTCTAGATCATTTCTAAAATCATCTTGGCAGCTTTCGCATCCAAACTTGGACATTTGTTTATTAATTCATTCTGCAAATATTTATGATACATCTCTTTTCCCTTACGTGCTTAGTACTAGACCCAGTGATATAAGAGTAGATAAAACAGATATTTGTCCTGGGCTCATTTTTCAAAAAGACTAAAGCATAAATAATTTTCTTTCCATTGTCAATCATTACAAGATACTTAACTTTTAATAACTTAGCTAATCTGAGGTTCGGTGTATATAAAAAAAGAATTCCGTGGATGGGGTTGATTCTGTGATTGTTTACTTACCCCATCTTCTCAGCACTTCAAGAGAAATATAAAAACTAAAACGAAGGAAATCACAATGTTTGCTGCCTAACTTGTGAATGCCCATAAAAAACAAAATCTATCTCTAGCAAAGTGTATTTGAGATGCCTAAAAGGATCTTTTTTTTTTTTGCCTAAAAGGATCTTGATTCAGTCCTAAGTAGAAATCTGACAGAAAAAGAGAGTTCAATCCATATTTAAAAATGAACAGCAATAAACCTTTCTTTTTTTTATTTAAAGATTTTATTTATGTATGTATTAGGAAAGAGAGAGAGTGAGAGAGAGCACGAGAAGGAGAAGGTCAGAGTGAGAAGTGGACTCCCCGTGGAGCTGGGAACCCAATGAGGGACTCGATCTCAGGACTTCAGGATCATGACCTGAGCCAAAGGCAGTTGCTTAACCAACTGAGCCACCCAGGCACCCAGCAGTAAACCTTTCTAAAGCTAATGAAGAAGGAATGGACCTACAAGGCAATCTGCTAACCATGTGTGTTGAAAAGTAACTGCTATAGAACTTCTAAGACCCTTCCTGAAGCTGTGCCACACGTGGGGTTACCTTAGAGGAACAATGGAACAATGTACTATTGCTTTTACAAGGAGAACAGAGACAAGAACATAAAAGTACTTCGAAGAAACATTTTCAGAATTAGAAATGAGGGTGAAAAGATAAAGCACATGCTTTTTTCACTTCACTCCAGTAGGGGGCCTTTTGCATACAACCGAAAGCTGCAGACTTCTTCCTTTCTGGATATAACTTTTTCATTCTGTAATGCTTTGTCTTAGACCCACTAGTGCCCACCCTCCGGCCATATGATTCATAAGCCATAGTTACCACTTATTCCAGACAAGTTCCCTGTGAATTGGTTGGGTAAAGCTTAATCTTTGGGTGTCTCAAATGTTCATTGTGTTTTTCTTATCCTTCATTTCAGAAATGTTAAAGGATCATGACAAATCAATTCCTACGTGTATTTTTTTCAAATTTTTATTTAAATTCTAGTTAGTTAACATACAGTGCAATATTGGTTTCAGGAGTAGAATTCAGTGATCCATCACTTACATACAGCACTCAGTGCTCGTCGTAACAAGTACCCTCCTTAATACCCATCACCCATCCAGCCCATCCTCTACCCCCTTCCCTCCATCAACCCTCAGTTTGTTCTCTAGCATTAAGAGTCTCTTACGGTTTCTTTCACTCTCTTGTTTTTCTTTCTCCCCCACCCATATGTTCATCTGTTTTCTTTCTCCTCGCGGTTTTGATTTATATTTCCCTGATGATGAGTAATGTTGAGCATCTTTTCATGGGTCTGTTAGGCACCTGGACATCTTCTTTGGAAAAGTGTCTATTTATGTCTTCTGCCCAGTTCTTAACTGGAATATTTGTTTTTTGGTGTTGAGTTTGATAAATTCTTTATAGATTTGGGGTACTTCCACTTTATCAGATATGTCATTTGTAAATATTTTTTCCCATTCTGTAGGTTGCCTTTCAGTTTTGTCAACTGTTTCCTCTGCTGCACAGAAGCTTTTATCTTGATGAAGTCCCAATAGTTCATTTTTGTTTCTGTTTCCCTTGCTTCTGGAGACATAGCTGATAAGAAGCTGCTGTGGCCGAGGTTGCTGCCTGTGTTCTCCTCCAGGATTTCGATGGTTTCTTGCCTCACATTTAGGTCTTTCATCCATTTTGAGTTTATGTTTGTGTATGGTATAAGAAAGTGGTCCAGTTTCATTATTCTGCATGTTGCTGTTCAGTTTCCCAATACCATTTGTTGAGGCATCTTACATGTTTTCTTAAGCTTATGCTGGGAGATACTTCTTATCTTTTCAAAGTGTAAGGACTCAGGCTAAGTACAAATGGATAAAATTCCCATAATGTCATATGGGATTTATGGGAACCAAACTCCATCTATCTCGAGTGGGAAAAAAAATAAAAGCTCGGTCATGTATCCACCTTTTTTTAAAAAAATAACTTAGAGAGAGATTTTTTATTTTTTTATAAGATTTTACTTATTTATTTGACAGACAGAGAGAGAGAGAGAGATCACAAGTAGGCAGAGAGAGGGGGGGAATCAGGCTCCCTGCTGAATAGAAGAGCCCGATGTAGGGCTCGATCCCAGAACCCTGAGATCATGACCTGAGCTGAAGGCAGAGGCTTTAACCCACTGAGCCACCCAGGCACCTCTATGTATCCACCTTGAATGTCTTAAATGACAATTATATATTATTAGATATGACAGATATATTTTCCAGCAAAAGTTGTCTCCCATTCCTGGGGCTAGATAATATATTTTTATTTGTTTCTACCTTTCCCCTCTCCTTTCCCTTCACTTTACAGAATATCAGCTCAGGGGTGGCCCTGTGACACAGTGCAAGGAAGAACCACTATCTGGCTTGTGTCTCCAAGAGCCTACGAACATTGTAACACTTGCAAGGCTTGCAAAGGAGGGAGAAGGTTGCAGTAGAGAGAACGGTGGTTAGGACCATGTCGGGAGGTGGGGTTCCAGCATGGGGCTACCAGCCTCAGCACAGAACACTTAGCTCAGGAAAGTACATCAGCAGAATCCAGCCGTCTCCATGAGAATATGACACAGAATACACCTGGAGCTCAGGTGTCCTGCTCATCTATAGTCAGAGAAAAGGAAAAACAATCTAAGGCTCCCTAAAGGAATACTTCACTGTTGCTGTTGTTGTTGTTGTTTTAAAAAATTATTTATTTGAGAGAGAATGAACACGAGTGGAGTGAGGGGCAAAGAGGGAGGGCAAGGCCAAAAGAAAGTCCTCAAGCAGACTTTTGGGCTCCATCTCAGAAACGTGAGCTCATAACCTGAGCCAAAGTCAGGAGTCAGACACCCAACTGACTGAGCCACCCGGGAGTCCCTTTATTGTTTTTCATCCAAAGGAGATGAGAAGCTGGTATGCACAAAGGCATGGAAGCAAGAGAAAAAATCTTGTTGGAGATGTCAAAATACATCCAAACTCACTGGACAAGAGAGAGAATGAGCTTGCTGAGCAAAGAGATTATCATGAAGGGGAGGAGCTAGTCATTAATTAGGTTGGAAAGGCTAGAAATTATGGGAAGAGTTGGGTAAAAACTGAGGCAATGGAAACTCTTCCAAGACAAGGACTACATCTGTTACATTTGGATGAAATCAAAGGAGAAGGCTCTAGATGGTTGTGGGAAGGAAATAACCACAGCAACTCAGGTGCGGGCAGAGGGGGCTTGGGTCGTGGTGAGCAGAGTGCGATTTTGTAGATGGGATGGCAGCCTGCCCTGACAATGGACTGGGGATGTGAACAAAAGGGTAAAAAATTGTTTTAAAATGCCTCAACAATCAGGAGTCTGGTGCCTGGGATAATCTCAGCACTATGGAAAGTAACAGAACATTTGTAAGAAATGGGAGGGAGAGAGGGTGATAAGATATTAGAGGAAGGAACAAACTGGGGTGAAAAATGAAGATGAAGACATAGTTCTACCAATTATCCTATAAACAAAATAATTAAGTATGATATTTTTATACTAAGAACATCCTGTGCCTTAATAATCATTTAAACCTTATCTTACTGATGAAAAAATGAGACCCAGGGAGACTATGGCTCCTTGGCCCAAGACTGTCTAGCTGGCCTTTAGACAATGGGCAGGAGACTGGGATGTCCTGACTCTGTCCATCAGGACCCTTGCATTCAACAGTGCTGTAGCTCCTGGCTCCACCCTACTGTCCATGCTGCCTTTCCTCCTTGTCTTTATTCAAAATGTTCTTTTTCCCATAGAGCCAAACTCTGTGTAATGGTTCTCTAGCACATCCAAGAAAGGCCATCTTTAAGATCCTACAGTATTTAGGCTTCCTTCCTTCCTTCCTTCCTTCCTTCCTTCCTTCCTTCCTTCCTTCCTTCCTCCTTCCTTCCTTCCTTCCTTCCTTCCTTCCTTCCTTCCTTCTTCCTTCCTTCCTTCCTTCTTCCTTCCTTCCTTCCTTCTTCCTTCCTTCCTTCCTTCCTTCCTTCCTTCCTTCCTTCTTTCTTTAAATTATTTATTTATTTGAGAAAGAGAGAGAGAGAGTTCATGAGGGGTGGAGGGGGGTGTTGCAGAGGGAGAGACAGAAATAGACTCCCCGCTGGGCAGGGAGCCCCACCCGGGGCTCAATCCCAGGGCCCTGGGATGATGACCTGAGCTGAAGGCAGACACTTGACCAACTGAGCTACCCAGGCACCCCAATTTAGGCCTTTTTCTAAACTCTATGTTTCCACTTCCAAAGTATTCTTTGAGCATCTACTTTGTGCCGAACAGCGAACACGATAGTCCCAAATTATATGGAGCTCACATTCTAGTGGGAAGAGGCAGACAGGAAACAGTAAACCAAATATGTCAGCTGATGATGAGTGCTATGGCAAATAGAAGTGGGTAAATGAATAAAGAGTGACTAGAGGGGTGATCAGGGAAAACCATTCTAATAAGGTGATGTGAGGAAGAACCTTAAGTGAAGAAGAGAGAGCCTTGTGCAGATGGCTGGGAGAATATAGGAGCAGATAGTACCACAAATGCAAAGGTCCCGAAGGGCAGATGTGAACAGTGCATTTGAGGAGCAGAAGGCGGCTGGCAGGACTGTAGCAGGTTGAGCAAGCAGGGAGTGGAAATGAGGTCTGAGGGTTGGCATGGGCGCAGACCACATAAGGCTTGGAGGCCACGGCCTCTGGCTTCCATGATGAGTGAAAAGAGAAGCCCTTAAAAGGTTTAAAGTAGAAGAGTAACATAATCTGGTTTGCACTTTGGTTCACTCCGCTTGCCATGTGGGGCAGAGGCTGTAAGGCTGTGTGAGTGAAAGCAGGGAGACCAACAAGAAAGGCCTTTGCAGTAGTCTGAGAGAGAACTTGCTGGAGCTTGGTCTAGGATAACGGGTGTGACAAATGGTCAAGATTGGGACATAGTTTGAAGGTAGCCTCAGCAGAATTTGCTGATGAATTCAGTGGCAAGCAGAGGAATCATGAAGGACTTTATTAGCAAGATAATTTAAGTCATTGCTTACTATTGAAGCAGACCTAGGAGGCCCAGGTTCAGTGGGAAGCAGGGCGAGGGATAAATCCTGAGTTGTGTTTTATATATTTCAAGTCTGAGATGCCCATAAGGAAAGAGAAAAGCAGCCCCTAGCATTCGGAGAGCTGGCCTGGAAGGACCCAGCTGGGCCTTAGGGTGTGTTGCTAGTGGTCTTTGGCCAGAGGGCTTTGACCTTGTAGACATTCAAGTGGAAAAGTTGAGAAGGCAAGGGTAGACCAGAGAGGAGGCAGGGGCTAGAGACGTAAATCCAGTGTTCATCCCTATAGTGTACTCAGAGCAGTGGCTCTGTGTAAAATGCACTGGCGGAAGGTGAGGGATTGAGGGACTAATTCTGTTTGGAGGCTAGGGGAAGACGACAAGGGTCCAGCAAAGGTTACCAACACACAATGGTGACTGAAGTAGGAGTAAGACAGAGAGAAAACAGCATCTAAGAGAAACCAAGTGAAGAAAAGCACTTTGAGATGGAGAGATCAAGGAACTATATCAAAAGGGAGAATTTAAATAATCTAATGATGGGGACGTGACCATTTCACTTGGAATGTGGAGGTCACTGGTGAGTGTAGAAGCACAGTGTTGGTTGAGTAGTTGGCATGAAAGCCAGGTTAGGGTGATTCCAAAGGAAAATCTGAGAGAAGGGGGGACAGTGGTCATATGAAATGTGTGGTAAAAGGAAGTGGGGAGAAACTGGGCAATCTCCAGAGAAATTACGAGGATTTGAGGTAAAAGAAGAACTATTTTTTTTTTTTGGATGGTGAATCTAACACATTTTTGTGCTAATGGAAGTGACTCGATAGAGTGATTAATTAGTGAAGCAGGACAAAGGACACACCTGAGTGTCTCATTCAGGCACACATTCAGCCACCACAGAAGGAAAAACGGAGTGTGAAGTACGGCCAAGAAGGCTGATGGGTGTGCTGGTGAGAGCATGTGGGTGTTCACTTCTAACCTTCTGGCAGCTTCTTGGAGTCTTTCTGAAGGAAATAAAGAATAGCATCTGCTAAATGAGAACAAGGACAGTACTGGAGGTTTGCGAAGGGAGAAGAGGTTGCAAAATATTTTCTAGGAGTGGAAGAGTACTCAGTAATCTTCCTGCTCTTCATGTTCTACATTTTAACAAGAACCTCAGAATAGACATAGATGACAGTTTTATAAGCTGTCTTTAAAATAAAATTCCAGGTGCACGTATACATATGTGTAATTTTGCATCATTTCAATCATATGTTGTATCCATACATACCAAAATATAAAATTTGATCTATTCAACATAGTACTCATTAATTGGGAAAAAATGTTGGACTTAAGAATAAAATATCCCCTCCCCCAAATTTTTGGAGACTCATTATCTTTTTTGGCGCTACATGGTATCTTTACACATCTATTTTCAGATTAAAAATCACTAACCACTTTTTTTTTTTTTTACTTTTACCAAGAGAACTCTGAAAAGTGCATCATCTACAACGGTGGCTCTTAAACTTGAACATGCATCAGAATCAGACAGCTTGTCAAAGCACAGATTGCTGGGCTGCGCTCCCAGAATCCTGACTTAGTCTAACTGAGGTTGGACTTGAAAATGTGCACTTCTAAGACGTTCCCAGGTGACATTGATGCCACTGGACCAGGGACGACCCTTTGTGAAGTGCTGTTTTAGAGTCAAGGGGTCTTGGTCTTCTTCTGTGCAAGAACCAAAAGGGATCTGGGGAGAGAGATTAAGTAGGTGGGTTGGTCCAAGCAGGAAACAGGAGAAAAAAGAATATTATCTGGCTGGGGACCCAGATTTTGAATAGCTTTCAATCTTGCTTTGTACTCGTCACTTCACTTTCAGTTTTTCCTGGAAGAAATCCCTAATTAGAATAGACCCTGAAGCCAACATAGGATTTCATTCTTCTAGAAAGTTCTGAACTCCCATCATAATTATGAGAGCCTTTTCTTTTGCTATGTCCAAGATAGTTTCTAGCATTTGTGAATGTACAGACTAAAATAGAACATCCTGCACTGAGAGAGGAATGAGCCATCGTCTTAGAAGCTCACACCAGCTGCCACTTTGTAGATGACCCCAATTCCAGTGTTCTTACAGGGACGCAGGCTGTGGCCTTAAATTCCCTCACTACCTACTCTTCTCTCCTTGCTCCTGCTTGCCAACTGAGGCCTAAGGGCTAAGGGCTGTCCAAATCCACTTGTCAGGAGTCCATGTGGTAAATCTGCCACTGATCCCAACCATTAGGGGAGCTCCTGCCAAAAGGCCATCATCCGGGCAGCTCCTCAGGCTTCTCATTTCATTTCGGCTCCCTCCGCAGCTTTATGCTTTGCTTAGAGTTAAGTATACAGTTCTCACATAATAAATGTTAACGAATAACTTGACCAATGTCTGAAATAACACAAAGAAGCATGTTCTGTAATTTCAACAGAGAAGCTATTTCGTAAACATCAGGTATCTATAATGTAGATCGAATCATATGGTAGCTTATTTGATACATATCTTCCATGACAAAAATTCTTAAAGATAACAGATGTTCATTGTTCTTATCAGAGCAAAAAGACAAAAGTTAAAGTTCCTGTAATACCGTCACCATTTAATAACCTGAGCTATGGTTTTGGTAACTAACTTCTCCAACACAGGCCCACACGTGTACCCATGCACACAGATACACACATGTGTGATAAAACTAGACTCACTTTTTGTGACCTTTTATTTTTCCCTACTTTTCCTTAATTTGTTTTGGTTTTGTTTTTTACTTAATTTATTGTGAACCACTTTCCACATTTTTGAAGAAAAGAGCTTCATTTTTAATTGCTTTTTAGGTATTCTTTCCCCTGGACATACCATAGTTTGTCTATTGCTAAACCAGTCCCTCTGTTGCCGGACACTGCCCCTGATCCCTCACTTTTATGATTATGTCACACTTAACCTTATTGGGTAAACTGTTACGTCCATCTTTAGTAATTGCTTTAAGATAAATTCCTAGAATGATCATCTTAAAGATATTAATGCATATTACCAAGTGGTTTCCCAGGAATCCTATACACATTTTGCTTCCTACACCAATGAGATCACCCATTTCTCTAATGCTTTTGTAAACTATAAGTATTATCAATTTTCCAACACTTTGGTTTTAATTTTGATTTCCCTTTTATCTAAGTGACACTAAGGGTTTTTTTCTTCACCAAATATTTGCCAGTCATTCATTTATTTTCTTGTGTAATTTCTTACTATCATGTTTTTTTTACTTATTTTTCTTGGTCAGATCTATCAGTATTTTCCTTTATTATTTTTATTTGTGGAGCATAATGCCAAAGGAATATTTCATAACAGAAGACTTTCCCAAAGTAAAAATTTAAAAATACTTTGGTTATTCTAAATATAGACTTTTGTTATGTTTTGCCCTTTACTTATTAGATGATGCTCACTTCACAATAGAGTTCCTCCTCAGCTATGGATTGTTCTTTGAGATGACCCCAGTCCTTCCAGTGGAGATGTGGAAAGTGGCAGACCTTTGGGTGAAGATACATGTGTTAGCACCAGTCATATGGGAGCCTTAAAAAAATAGGTCTCCTTTATCAGAGATTGTATAAAATAGAGATTAACAGTTCAAATTTTGAAGCCAGACAGACTAGCTTCAAAAGCTGATTCCTACTACTTACTAGCTAACATTGGGTGAATTAACAATATTGTTTATCTCACAGAATTGTGGTTAATATTAAAATAAAGATTCAGATAAAACACTTTACATGTTTGATGTGTAGTAAATGGAAAGTAAATTACTCCAGAAGTTATTTCTAAATTTCAAATGTCTTAAATATAGATGGATCAATCAACTTTTGCCATGATATTGCACAGAATGTTGAACAAAGTGGTGGTCATTTCCAGCACTTGAGTCCGAATTCTATAAACAGAGATTTGGCATGTCATTAATATCTGTATTGCCAGCACCTCTTACAGGGACTAATACATATAATTTAAGTTATAAGTTCAACTATCCAAGATGTTCATTTATGTTTTTCTTCATGAATCATGAATGAAATATTCTGGCTAAACATATATCATCTTATCATTAAGAAGGCTATAACTATTTGAATGGAATAACTGGATCTATTGTTTTGGTAATGCGTTGTGAGATCATAGAGCCTTGCATAAAGAGAAATTGAGCTGAGATCACCCCACTCAGCTACCACTGAGGATTACAAGCACACTGAATTAGAGCACCTTTTGGGAAACTCTGTCTGGTGGATAGTACATACTGGAGATAAATTGATGGCAGCGTGGATTAATAGCTTTTTTGGTGACAAAATGTGCAACATTAAGAATACCATGATTTGGGGCACCTGGGTGGCTCAGTGGGTTGGGCCTCTGCCTTCATCTCAGGTCCTGATCTCAGGATTCTGGGATCGAGCCCTGCATCGGGCTCTCAGCTCGGCGGGAAGACTGCTTCCCTTTCTCTCTCTGCCTGCCTCTATGCCTGCTTGTGATCTCTCTCTGTCAAATAAATAAATGAAATCTTAAAAAAATAGAAAAGAATACCATGATTTTATTCTTATAAGCTTCGGTTTCCTTCTTAAGGATTTCATCTACGTTGAGGCTACATCAATTCTCTAGCATCTAATATTCTAAAATCTCTCTCTATTTGCAATCACTCTGTACAGTGCCTTTATGTTATATAGAGACACAAGTTAATAGATTTTTCTCCTTCCACTGAGTGTCCAAAGTGATCGATATACAATTGATACGATTCAACAGAAGAGACAGATCAAAGTAAATGAACTTAGATGAGAACAGTTGGTAAGTATGGAGCAAATATGAAGTGACACAAGACTAGCAGCCCAAAAAAGTCTGCCATGCTGAACAACAAAATAGAAAGTCATGATAGGGCCAAAGATTAATTACTTCACTACTCAACATCCGTCAAAACAAGACTGAGGTCAAGGCATTCAGCTGAGCCCTGTTGTAATGTAAATGTAAAGATTACTAAGAATAGACTTCTGCAGCCAAAGAACTTACCAACCAGTAGAAAATAAAACCTTTTCATTCAATTGTGAAGCATTTTATCACAAAATTAGTCTATTGATCCTTACAATAGCCTTGTAACTTGAGTAGGGTAAGTACTCTTAGGTACACAATGGAGAAAGGTAAAAAAATGAACTGAGGTTCAGAGAGGATTTTCTTAAATCATGTAACTTAGTTTCAAGTTTCAAAACTAGAACATTTTAATTAAATGCTTGTTCAACTATGCTTTGCTAATCTCTAATGGTTGTAGGTATTTGTAGGTAGGTTGGAGGTATTTTGGTTAAAAACAAATGAGTGTTCATGACAATTGAATTAAATAATTCCTCTGGCACGGATTTTTTAAGTAAAATAATGGTGACATGGGGGGCATTGTGGGGCAGCTTTTTCTGTATCTTTTAACACGTTTGTTTTTGTTTTGGGATGAAAACTGCATTCACTTTTGGAAATCACTGTTATTGGAGGCTTCCCCCTATTGTTTTTTTCAATAATTCCTGTACTTGCAGTGGAATCCTTGAGAAGTAAGAGAGTAAAGCTCTGTGAGACAAAAGGTTCAGCAGAAGAGAGTGCTTGGTTTGTCTTCTATCTGCCACCCTCTAAACACAGCCAGGATCCAAGACAATGGAACCTGAGAGTACCAATACCTAAGAAGGCATGAGACACAGGGCATGCTTGCTTGATGCACAGTCTTATGGCAGGATGGAGCTAGATCCTGAAAAAAAAGAAAAGAATAGAAATAGAAATAGAAAACTAGAGAGCTCAGCCAATAGGGAGAAGAGTTCTGATACCCAAAGAAAAAAGTCTCCTATGGGTCAAAAAAGACCATAGAAGAAGAGTAATGGGATGTTTGCAAAATCCTCCTGTGATGTTTGCAAAACCATCTTGTCTCAAGGGATATTTGTAATGGGCTGCAAATAAGACCATGTTTTTTGTGGGATGGATTAATGGAGCCCTGCTCAGCTTTTATTTTGTAGCAAACATATTATCAGGGTTAGTTTACCAAAATTTACTTATATGTATTTATCTAAATATTAAACATTTAGGTAATATTAAATATTTTTAATTAAAATTTTGATAAAATGAATTAAAAATTATAGAAAATATCATTTTAGCTCTCTGCCGCGCTTATGTTGACCCTTTTTCTAAGAAAGCCTCTCTCTAGTCAAGGGTAGGTTCCCTATAACCATGTTTTTGGGTATGTCTCTGCTCCCCTGGCTAGAATTAATAGACATGGGTATATACCTGTTTCTCAATGTGGGCCAGAGAATCTTCACCATCTGCCTTTTGGTGAAATTTGGGATTGTGATTCAGTCATAATTGCTTTTTCTCAGGTTATGAATAAACTGAGGGTTTTGAAATGGGAGTTTATTGAACGATCATCTTCTACCTAGCTGAGTATGGATAAAGAGGGACGTTCAGAGAGGAGCAGAAAATAACGGGAGTGAGGGGACAGCCTATTACCATTCTGGGGTTCAGAGTCATAAGACGACATCAACACAAGTATAGGAATGGGTAGAAACAATACAGTAGCAATACATGTTAAATGTGATTAAATAGAACATGAGATGTAAAAGCCAAAGAAGTCTGAAGAGAGAATAAGAGATGATTGGCTAAATAAGAGCCACGGTAAAATCATCGAAGCGTCTTTGGGACATAGAATCTGGTCTCCCGCTATTCCAGGTCTACTGCTCCTTCCTCCCAGGTCCCTTGATTTCCCTAGTCTCTTTCCTCCCAAGTGACCCTACTTCTGGTATAATCCAGAAATTACTTATGTATATAAAAACATTTTTATTTTCTCACTAAATGTTTTTAAACACCTACTACGTGCTGAAGAATAGGAAGTAAGGAAAAAAAAATTTCTCAAATAATTTATATCCTAGGGACAGGAGAAAGAAAATAAAGTGCAAAACAACCCAGAAAATCGTGAGAGAGTGGTAAACACTGCAGAGAATTAACATAGAAAGTTGTGATATTGATGAGGTATTGATGCTTTATGGTGGTTGGCCTGGGAAGGTTGTTTGGAGAAGTTCACCGTTTATCTGAGGCCTGGCTCAGCTGGTGGAAGACAGGTGGTAGAAGAGGATATTCCTGTTCAGTAGGGACCTTGAGTCTAGCACAGTGATTTTCAAAGTGTGGGTTTTAAGACTTCCAAGACATTTTACGAGGTCCACAAAGTCAAAACTATTATCATAATAGACCATAAATAATAAGATATTATTTAACTTTGTCACTATGTTGACAATGACACTGATGTTGCAAAAGCAAAAGTGGGCAAAACTGTGAAGCCCTAGCAGGGATCAACTCAGTGGTAACAAATTGTACTAGTAGTCACAGTATTTTTTTTTAACATTAAGCACACACAATCTTTGAAACACTAATTTCATTTAACAATTTCTTAGTTGAAACAGGACAATGATTAATTTTATTATATCGTGCCCCTACAGTACAAATCTTTTAATATTCTGTGTGATGAAAAGGGAAAAACAAATGAATCATTCCTGCTGCATACCAAAGCGCAATGACTGTCCTGAGGCAAAGCCCCTAACTGACCTTATAATTTAAAAAGATATATTCTTATGAAAAACTACAGCTACCAAATAAATCAGTAATGATAAAATTAGAAAAACACTATTTTACCATTACTGACAAATTAATGGATTTAGGCATTGATCAATATTGACTACTAACTGCCCCCCCCCACACACAAAAATCAAACAAATATTTTATGTATCCTGAGGGAAGAACACAGCTCAACCTTCAAGGCATTTTGCCAAAAAAATAAAATAAAATAAACCTTAATCTGATCAGTCTCTAGTTCAAACAACTGAAATACAGGAACTACAGGCGACAGAGGGACATTATTAAATGATACCATGGAGATGCAATTAGCAAAACCCAGGCTGAGGGATACTCTGTAAGACAGCCAATTTCTTTGATGAAAAAATTGCAAAAAAAAAAAAATGGAAAGAAAGAAAGGTGATGGATGAACCTATAAATTAAAAGAGGCAAGAAATATTAACTGAGGGGTGCCTGGGTGACTCAGTCAGTTAAACATCTGCCTTTGACTCAGGTCATGATCTCAGACTCCTGGGATCGAGCCCTGCATGGAGCCCCCTGCTTGTGGGGAGCTTGTTTCTCCTTCTCCCTCCGATGCTTCCCCTGCCTGTGCTCTCTCTCCCTGTCAAATAAATAAATAAAATCTTTTTTAAAAATCAGACAGATAACAGTAAAAAAAGAAATATTAACTGATTGCCATATGTGGATCTTTTTGGATACTGATTTAAAAATTGTTCATGATATTTCTAAGATAATTGGAATCAGTTTACTGGATAGTTAATAATATTAAGGAATTATTATTTTATTATTGAATGTGATTAATGTTATGAGTGGTCAGATCTTTGAAAATATCCTTTTTATAGGCACATACTAAAATTTCTATGAATTGAATAAAAACATATAAATAAATAAATAAATAAATAAATAAATAAAACTTGCATCAGGCTTAATGGTGAAAATCTCTACTTAATCAGGAAAAAACCAAATATGCCCACTATTGCCATCATCACTTAATATTATTTCAGAAGTGCTAGACACTCACTTCAGCAAGAGAACCAAAGATGAAGTATAATAGTCACAGCAGAGAAAGCAGCATTATCATATACTACCAAAAATATTTATAAAGCTGGAACTAGAAACTTATTAGAAATATTTTAAAAAATCAGTAAAAGTACTGGTTATAATATGAATGCAAAAAGCATTAACTTTCCCTAATGCCAACATTACAAACTATGATATGTAACACTGGGCAAGATCTCACTCAAAATGGCAAGAGAAATGCAAAATACTTAAGCATCTATGTAACAAGAAGTATGAACGACTGTATGAAGAAATTTCTGAAAATTGTATGAAAAGCATGAAAAGTATGTAGAAGAAATTGACGTTAAAAGGATATCCAATGGTGAGTGGGGGAGTGGGGTAATTTGGTGATGGGCATTAAGGAGGGCACGTGATGTGATGATAAGCAAAGGGTGTTACACACAACTGCTGAATTTTTGAACAATACATCTAAAACTAATGTTGTACTTATGTGTTGGCTAATTGGATTGAAAAATAAAAGGACAGTCACTGTCTTCATATTCTGTGCATTCCCAAAACAAGAGTCAATGTGATTTGGGGTGGAGAATGTGTTTGAAAAAATATTCTAAATTTCTTTTTACAAATCAACAGGTAAGTATCATCAGGAAAATGTTGATTTTTGAGTCCTCTTTTGCCACTCTTTCACTTTTTGACAAGTAACGAAAGCCTAAGACATCCCTGGATGACCATCTGCAGTGGGCTGTCTGGTAGGGGCTTTGGATCTGGCGGCCCCTTGGGACCCATCTGAGCAGGAGAGCACGACGTCAGCAGCTGTGAGCCCTCACACAACATCTCACTTAAAATGTCATGTGTGCTACTTGGTTTAAATTGTCACCCCTCCAGCAACCACAAACAATGCAGCCACAGCAGATGTATTTTCTATTTAGAATTAAACAGTTTATCTCAACCACTGTCATTGTTATAGGGAAAAAATAAATAAATATCCATCTTAATGTAAACTTCAAAAGGTACTTTCTGGCAACAGAAGATATTTTCAAATCCAAATCCTCTGAGAAAACTAGGATTTGACTACAGATTTTTTTTTCAAATTGGGATGCTGGCAGCTCCAAGAGTAGTAAAACGCAGCCTGGTCAAAAGATTTTTGGCCAGATATTACATACAATAACTCATGTCATTGATGCTTAATGGTCCAAAGCATTAAGTAAACATCATAAATGTCTTTTGTTATTAAATGTTCCATTCAAACATTTTGTTTAACACTTGTGTAATGGATAGAAAATAAGAAAGCTGTAGTAGAAATTGGCCCCCAAGACAAAGGTTGACCTACCTTTCAGAGATTTTTTTTTTAATGTATGCTCTCCTTGAAGTTACAGAAAGGAAATAGCATTTCTGTCCTGTTGTGTATGGATTCTAACTCTGGAAGTTATTTGTGAGCGTGACTTTGTTAGGTCAAGTTCAAATTACCACCCATGTATTCAGAAGACTGTAACTTTGTTCTCTTTAAAGTCAGGAAGTCAGCCTTCCTCTGTGATAACTAAAGAAGAAATATGGGTGTTTTCTTAATGCGAAGTTACCAAGACAAGGAAAATGCTACTTTTCAAAGATTATTTTGCAAAAATAACAATTGTTGTAGTAAAAAAAAAAAAAACAAAAAAACTGGACTTTAAAATTGGCCTATCGAGATAGTGATCACCTTGCGTGGTCTACCCCAATCCAACATATCTTGACATAAATGCATTTGGGTTGCCATAATTTGAAGGTTCCGTTTAGTCATCAAAACATGACTCATTTTATCCTGGATCTAATCTCAGCTTTTCTCTTGCAGTGTTTGTTGTTGTTTGTTGTTTGTTTTGTTTTAGGTTTTTATTTAAATTCCAGATAGTTAGCATATAGTGTAATATTAGTTTCAGAAGTAGAATTTAGTGATTCATCATTTACATATCACACCAAAGGCTCATCACAAGTGTCCTCTTTACTACCCATCACCCATTTAACTTGTCCCCCTGCCAGCATCCCTTTTAAATCCATTGCTAAAACATCAGTGAAAAGCCCTGCAGTTACATTATATTTGTATTTTTCCATGGAGCTTCTTTTAGTCTAATTTAAGTAAAACTCAGCTACCCTACTGACCCAAAATGCCAAAAGAATTATCAGGATGCTTTATAGTTCTATTAGGAAGGAGAATACCCAAATGACACAAACCAAATGGCCATTCATCTATATTTTATAATTCTTTTTTTTTTTTAAGATTTTATTTATTTATTTGAGAGACAGAGAAAGTGAGAGAGAGCATGAGAGGAAAGGAGGAAGAAGTAGACTCCCCATGGAGCCGGGAGCCCGATGCGGGACTCGATCCCGGAACTCAAGGATCATGACCTGAGCAGAAGGCAGTTGCTCAACCAACTGAGCCACCCAGGTGCCCCTTATAATTCTTATGTAATGAAAAACCTAAAATCACATTTGTTATGGTATACCCCATCTTGGTTGATTCTGTCTGTGTCGCATCACATGTGAGAAACCTTATGCTTTTTGGAAAGAAGGGAGCATGCACTGCTCTTAGCAATAGGATTCTCTAATTGAAACTCCTAAAACTTTGTATTTTCACAGTATATCTATTCATTAATTCACTCAGTGTTTTATTTGACAATTATTTATTAAGCATCTACTATGCTATAAATGAACAAATCCGGTCCTTTCCCCTTCATGAAATTGCTAGTTAAACTAGCTTGTTTGCATATTTCTTCCTGCCAGAACTAACAGAATTTTCTCTTATATAAAATGCATGCAGAATCCTTTAGAACAATCGCCCTCTGCATCTATTGTGGAATGACTGATGCCACTATGTTACATTTTGAACTATATTTATATAGCATCTAGAACCATAGATTTTGCAAATGAATGATGTAAAAGTAGCAGGGCTGCCAATTTTATAATAAGAGCAGTAACAGGAAAGGAAAAATAGCAACAAAGATGCTTCTATTCCTCTTTTGAGCTTGGAAAAAAATGAATATTCCTAACAATTATTCCAAAGCATTTGTATTCCAAAAGGCTCCAAGGTCTAATACCTAGACAAATAATTGTAGAGATGTTTTTTAAATAAGCAAACATATAATGAAGGAAATCAATTGTGTTTTTTTTTCTTTATCAAAACATCCTTAAAATTTCGACTATCAATCTGTTACCTGAGAAGAGTGATACTTCACAGCTCAACTAGCTACGACTTGCTATATTCTGGAGGGATAAACAAAAGTGTAGCTGGACTGACATTTGAAATCAAATTATGGAAAACTATTTCAGATACCACTCATCATGATACATATTTCTCTCTGAGGGGAATAGAAAGAAAATGATATGTAAATAACAAAAATGGACTTCCTGACTCTTTTTATCTGTTTTTATCACAACAAAAGCTTCACTGGAGTTTTTGGAAAAGAAAATATTTTAGTAAGTCAAGCTCATCCATCAATACCTAAAAAAATTACTTTTCCATTAAAAAATTAGAAAAGTGAATGGGAAAAAAAACTGTGAACTTTGTCTAAAGAGATCAGTAAAATTCGAAGCCTAATGTCAGATATATCATCATTTTATTCTTCCTTTTTCTCTGCATTAAATGACATCACAGATTGAGTGAGATTTATGCATCAGCTTTATTAAAACATCAAAGAACATTTCCGTATTTTCTTTGGTTAAGGAAAATTTAAAAGTAGTAGTATCCTGAAAATCCCTCTAATGCTGATGGCTGTAAAGCCATTAAAGCATAAAGGACTCCCTTAGTGACTTTCTCTAAGCAGTTATAAAGCCTGGGACCTCTTAATGTTGTATGAAATGCTCCAATCTACGTCTATTAAAAAAACACAAGGTCTTTCTCCAACTGACTTATTTCGCTTAACATTACCCTCTTTAGCTCCATCCATGTCACCGCGAATGGCAAGATTTCATTTTTTATGTCTGAGTAATATTCCATTCCAATACACACACACACACACACACACACACACACACCATACATACATCTTCTATCTTTTTTTCCAGATTTAGGGTCAGGATCAGGCCAAATAAGTTAGAGAAAGACAAATACTATATGATTTAAATCATATATGTAGTTCAAGAAACAAAAAATGAGCAAAGGGAAAAGAAAAAAGTAAAAGAGGCAAACCAAGAAACAAACTCTTGACTATGGAGAACAAACTGATGGTTACCAGAGAAAAGGTGGGTGGGGGGATGGGTGAAATAGGTGATGGGGATTAAGGAGGGAACTTTGATGAGCCCCTGGTGATGTATGGAAGTGTGGAATCACTACATTGCACACCTGAAGCTAATACTGCACTGTGTATTAACTAACTGAAACTCAAATAAGAACTTTAAAAAAATAGAAAAATTAAAAAATAAAAAAGCACAAGATTACTCCTTTTTAGGCTTGTTAATAATGGTTGCTTCATTCACTTAGCTGGAGATATGCTTTAAACCAAACTTTAAGAAGTTTTTGTGTTTATGTGAAAATGTTCTTCGAAATGAGGAAAGCAATACAGAAGGGAATAACTATGAGTTAGAAACAAGCCTGCATGTGTTCAAGCCTTCACCTGGAGCCAGCATGGTTATCAAGGTCCAGGGATGACTTGTTCTACTCTTGTTTCCTTCTTTGAAGACTCCAGAGCTTCCCTCACTTTTTTTTTTTTTTTAAAGATTTTATTTATTCATTTAACAGAGAGAGAACACAAGCAGGCAGAGAGGCAGGCAGAAGCAGAGAGAGGAGCAGGCTCCCTGCGGAGCAAGGAGCCCGATGCGGGACTCGATCCCAAGATGCCGGGATCATGACCTGAGCCAAAGGCAGTTGCCCAACCAACTGCGCCACCCAGGCGTCC